>CM055128.1:168914654-169394654 GCA_029206835.1 Rana muscosa | reverse complement strand
AAAAGATTGTCCCCCGAAATTCCAGCCTCAGGCCCTGAGGCCATATAATTTGGGGATTTGATGCGCAAAAAATTATGCAGCATGCAGCAACAGAACACAATATAGTTTATTTTGTACTCCGCCAAGTTAACCACTTCAGCCCCGGACCATTTTGGCTGGTTAAAGACCATGCCCCTTTTTGTGATTCGGCACTGCGTTGCTTTAACTGACAATTGCGTGGTCGTGCGACGTGGCTCCCAAACAAAATTGACATCCTTTTTTTCCCACAAATAGAGCTTTCTTTTGGTGGTATTTGATCACCTCTGCAGTTATTTTTTGCGCTATAAACAAAAATAGAGCGACAATTTGGAAAAAAATGCAATATTTTTTAATTTTGCTATAATAAATATCCCCCAAAAATATATAAAAAAAAAAAAATTTTTCCTCAGTTTAGGCCGATACGTATTTTTCTACATATTTCTGGTAAAAAAAAAAAAAACGCAAGCTGCGTTTATTGATTGGTTTGCGCAAAACTTATAGCGTTTTTTTTCGTGACTGCGACATTATGGCGGGCACATTTTTGGGACCATTGTCATTTTTGAAGCGATCAGTGCAATAAAAATGCACTGGTTACTTGAAAAATTACACTGGCAGTGAAGGGGTTAACCACTAGGGGAGCTGAAGGGGTTAAGTGTGCCTAGGGGAGTGATTACTAATGTGTGGGGGCGTGGCTATGAGTGACCGATCTCCGCTCTGATTACACAGAGCGGAGATCAGTGACATTGTCAGTAGGGGAGCGGGGAGATGTTGTGTTTACACTAACATCTCCCTGCTCCATGCCTCCGTGAGACGATCGCGGGGATCCCCGCGGCGATCGAGTCCGCGGGACCCGCGGTCCGACTCACGGGGAAGGCAGGGGGGTCGCGAGCGTGACCCCGACGTTGGGCAGTTAAAGGGGACATACGGGTACGTGATTGTGCCTGTACAAGCCATTCTGCCGACGTATATATACAATGGCTGGTCCTTAAATGGTCATGTAGCGGGGTCTCCTTTAAGGCCCCGGGACTACGTTACCCAGAACCCCGTTCGGCACCCAGGGTGCAGTTAGCCACCGCAGAGACTCATGGGAGGGGTTATTTAAGGAGGAGGCAAGGCGGAGCTCGGCCTCTTTGGACACCGCGCTGCAAGCAAGAGTTTCTTCCTGTGCGGATCTGCTGCAGTGCAAGGCCTGAAGCCTGGGCCTTGCGCAACTTCCAAAGAGCCTTCCACCCCACCGCGGAGCCTGGGTGGCATCTGACTTGTCAAGTGAGGACATCAGTTGGATCGGGGACCCGATCATTGCAGACGCTGTGTGCGGAGACACAGCAGGTGGAAGTCCCGGGCTGGGATCGCGCCCGGAGTGGTGAGCGAGCACTTGCTCAATCCAATAGACTTTACTGATTCTAGGCCTATAGACTGCCGTGGCTCACCGACTGTTTGCTTGTTGTTCCACTGGGGGGACCGGTAGCAGGACAGAGTTGAAGTGTCCCCCCTCCATCATAGTGTTCTTAGTGATTGCCAGGTGTGGATTACAAATACCATTCATCAAGTGCACCACCGAAAATTTGCATGCAAAGAAATCCCTATAGAAAGGACTGAGATTTATTCTGGGTCAGGCCTGGCCAGGGTGGGGATATAGGATAGTCTTTAGTGCGCCACAGGGCGTGTATACCATAATAGCTACGCGTGGTGGATTACAGCGCAGCGCCATTATTGTGTGCTATATTGATTGCTGCAGGGCTCTGCAAGTCAGTTGTGTGTATTATATCCTGTTTAAAGTGGTTGTAAACCCACTTTTTCAACTTGCACCTACAGGTAAGCCTAGATTAAGGCTTACCTGTAGGTGCAAGAAATATCTCCTAAACCTACACGGTTTAGGAGATATTTACTAAAATGACAAGCGCCGCTATCTATGGCGCATGCGCGCCGTAGACAACGGCGCATTTATGGGGTAATCCCATTCACATACTCGGCTACTTCCCAGCAATCGCTGGGCGTCGCCGAGTGGGACGCCTCCCGCGCGCATGCGCAGAGTGACGTCTCCGCCGCTCCGGCCAATCACAGCGCCGGAGCGGCGCTGTGATTGGCTGGTTCGGCGATACCCGGAAGTAACATTCCGGCTATCGCCGCAGTGATGTCTGCGGCTGGACAGAGGGACGAGGACGGCTTCGGGGGCCCCGATCTAAGGTAAGTGGAACATAATGAGCTATTATGCTAGTCATAATAGCTCATTATGCCTTTCTCTTGCAGGTGGGCCAAAAAATAAAAAAAATAAAAGTGGGTTTACAACCACTTTAAACCTTTTCTTTTACAACCAAAGTAAACTGTTATACTTGACCTTTAACATTGGTGTGTTGTCTTACTGTAAGGAGGGTGCCTTTACCATACCCATTGATTATGATGAAAATATAACCCCTAGACTAGCTGTGCCAGAGGGGGTCGAGCAGATTGCCGGGGGTTGGTGGTGCTGTACACAGGGCCCGAAAACAAATCCAGCGGCTCTCTTAACTGGGAGTAGCGCTACAGTTAATTGATGTCATGAAAAGGCGGAACCGGCTGGCCATTATCCCAAAGGCATTCTCCACGACTCTTCGGGCCCTGGCCAGCCGGTAGTTGAACACCCTCCTCTCCGGGGTCAGGGTCCTCTGGGGAAATGGCCTCATGAGATGCGGTCCCAGTCCAAAGGCTTCATCAGCCAAAAATACAAAGGGGAGTCCTTCAACATTTCCTGCATCCGGTGGCAATGCAAGGTCGTCACTCTGGAGACGAAGAGCAAACTCCGTCTGGCTGAAGGCTCCCCCATCGGACATCCGGCCATTCTTCCCCACATCCACATAGAGGAATTCATACTGTGCTGACACCACCGCCATCAGCATGATACTATGAAACCCCTTGTAGTTGTAGAAATAGGACCCAGATCGGGGTGGTGGCACGATGCGGACGTGCTTCCCATCTATTGCCACTCCGCAGTTGGGGAAGTCCCACCGCGTGGCAAAATGGGATGCCACAGTCTGCCATTCCTGTGGCGTGGAAGGAAGCTGTGGAGTCAAACAAGATAAAAAAATACTAGGACTTTTGCACATAACATTGCTAGTAGATTACACAAAAATACATTCTTGGACAACATCATTATAACTTTTATTTTAAGGAGTATTTAAATACTAAAATAGAAGGCACAATTCTCAGATTCATCACCCCCTCTGATGGCCCATTCCCAAAAATTTGGGGGGAGGGGCTAGATGAGTTTGTGAACCCAAAAACAAAAAAAAAATTATGTGAAAATATACATTTGGAAACATTTTAGGGGGTGTTTAGGGGGGGGGGGTAAAGCACTACAATGGAGCTGACAAAATACATTGGTAAGTGACTAGGCTAGGGGTGTATGGGCCCAGGATAGCATGCTGGAGAGGTAAGTGAAGGCAAATATGCATGTAGGCCAAAAAAGGGGCATTACAAGCTTACAGCATGCATGGGGACAAAGGGGGCACGCACAGCATATTACAATCATGGTAATTAGGGAAGGATGAAAGAAATGCAATATATTATCATACATTAAATACATAGAATGTGATGTTCAAAGAGAAAACTTAGCCTCATATAGTCCTCCTGCAGGACTTGGATGATGTCAGAACAGGTGTCTGGGATTATGAGGCCCAGAGCCTGGGGGGAGATGCCTGTCGTGAACTTCAGGTCCTCCCAGTCGCCAGGTATCGCAACGTTGCAATGAGCCTCTGCTCAGCAGTGATGGCTTCCCGCATAACGGTGTCCTGCCTGGTGATATAGGGGGACACCAAAGCCAACAGATGCTGAAAAACGGGGTCCGACATCCTAAGAAAATTCCTGTAGTTATCAGGATTACTCTCCTGGATCTCCCGCAGCAGAGAAATATGACAGAATTGGTCCCGCTGGAGCAACCAATTCTTGGTTCATGAACTCCTCCTCACCCTGTTCATGGACTGGTCTTGGTCCAAGACAAGCAGACCAACACCAAGCGCCCGCACAGCACGAACTCTACGACGAGAACGTAACATGGCTAGAAAACGGTAGTCTGATCAGAACGTACTAAACAGAACTCGCTTTAGAACAGCAAGGCCTATGAAGAACGACCTGAAAATCAGAAACGAGCGGACAAGAACGCACTGTAAAACAGATACGACCTGACTACACGCTGTTAAAGACAAGATACGAACACCCACAAGCACAAACTGAGCCGCTAACTGAAAGCACGAAGACTGAAAAGCACGAATCGTCTCTCCCAAACCTTTACTAACACGCGGTAACACGAGATCAGCAAAAGCAGCCCATGGGGTGGCGCCATTGGAATCGAACTTCCCCTTTATACTGCCGTTGTACGTGACCACGCTTTACAACGACAAGATTTGGAATTGACAGTGTGTATGCAAGGTAAGCTTGACAAGAATCTCGTCAAGCTTGACAAGAATCTCGTTGAGTAAAACTACGGGTTTTTTTACGAAGAGATTCTCGGTCGTGTGTACGAGGCTTCTGAGTTTCTCTCCCAGCACAAGTGAAACACACGCCAGATTGGACATGAGCCCAGCGGTGAGCAGCCCCCTTATTGTATTTTGCTCAGACCTGACCTTTTTACTATTAAAATATTTGAAGAATTTTTGGGGGTTTGTCCTTCTATCTTTTGCAATCATGACACTTCTATGGTTCAGTTTACAGTCCTAGAGAGGGTTTTTGAGGACCCAAGAGGAGGAAATGTGGACAAAATATTATTACAGCGGGAGGCTAAGTGGATTTTTTTTCCAATTTAATACTTTATTTATTTAAAAAAAGAGAAAAAGAAGGCTTATGCCTGGTACACACGTCCGGTTTTCCCATCGGAAAAACTGCGATGAGAGCTTTTGGCCAGGAATTCCGATCGTGTGTATGCTCCATTGCAGTTTTTCCGATGGGAAAACTGCCAAAAAAAAAGAGAGCAGGATCTCTTTTTTCCCATCAGGGAAAACGTGCATGCTCGGAAACAGCTTGACGCATGTTTGGAAGCATAGAACTTCATTTTGTCGGCTCGTCATTGCCTTTTACGTCACCGCGTTCTTGGCAGTCAAAAGTTCACCGGACTTTTGTGTGACCGTGTGTATGCAAAAAAGGGGGAAGGTGGGACTTTGAGTGAAGCACGCAGTCATCAGTGAGGGGTTAAAACATGTAGTAGGTTTATTAGCCATACAAGTTCATACAAACAATAAATAATCTCACTGTATAATTTCATATATGTACAAAAAGGAACATGATAATTACATGACAGTGGAAGGGATTTTGCACAACCTGAGAACTTCCTGATGTATCAAAATTAAAACTCGTGATCATATAAAATGATACATATAAAACATGATGGTAGCTTGGTCAATGTAAAACATTGCAATTACAAGGCTCTACGCGTTTTGTGAAGTGTTTATATTCACTCATCAGGAGCAGCAATGTCAATATCTGAAATAAAATGTATAAATTTGGGTCATTACCTAATAGATGGAACAAGCACCAAAAAGAAAAAATTGCACCCATATAGGGAATACTTACAGCCAACGTGTGGAAGTGCAACATTGAGGGCTGGAGACTGTCCGAATGGGCATCCTTTCCAGGAGCTGTGACAGCGTAAGGCGCAGAGGGGCCCCCACATGGCCACACCAGGGCAGAAAGATAAGCCATAAGGTAGTGGTCTCTAGAGTGTAGTTGTATATAATAACCAACAATGTCTTGTAGGACTTCTGTAAAAATGTAAGTATAAATGATAAACATTACCATTTAAGCCCAGTGATCTGTATATTGTGTAAGCAGAACACTGGGACTATGTTAAAAAGGTACTGAGTATATTACCTGATACTTGGTCATATAAGACCATGATGTAGATACAGATGATTTGACCATGATATGCAGGGGACCAAAATGACCAATGGGCTGACCAAAGTGAGACCTATAAGGGCCCATGCGCCAATTACATTGCCACACATCACGTTAGCGTGTCCAAAGTGGGGAAGGCGCAAACACCAGGGCGGAAAACCGCCCGGCGTTTAGCGCCAAAGGAGAACCCCCACAAGCCGCAGATGGATTACACTAGCGGCGCCGCGGCGTACAAATGACGCCATACGCACGCCATGTGTGGCGTGACGTCAATGCACAACACGGAGGAAACCACCCACCCTAATAGGGAGAGGTGAGTTCCTGTGGTGTGCCATCAAACTCCCGGAAGTGGATGTGGGCCAAGGTCCATGATTCCAGATCAAGATGCACTGTCATCACAAAATGTGATGATTGTAAGTGCAGATAATAATGTAAAAAGATGGTAGAAACCGACATGGTGGATGTCTGAATCCTAGGACGACATGTAGGTGAAAACAAAAATGAACCAAGATTTAGTAACCATGGGTAACAACTGTAACCCAATACTAGTTGGATATGCCAACTGATGATGTCAACCCGACTCTAAGGAGACTGTCCGCTTCCATCCCTGTAATGCAAAAAAGGGGGGGAGGTTTGGGACTTTAAATGAGGCAAGGACCGGGATAGGTCTCATGCCTCCATCCCTGTATAATATACAAAAAAGAGGGAAGGCGGGACTTTGAGTGAAGCACGCAGTCATCAGTGAGGGGTTAAAATATGTAGTAGGTTTATTAGCCATACAAGTTCATACAAACAATAAATAATCTCACGGTATAATTTCATATATGTACAAAAAGGAACATGATAATTACATGACAGTGGAAGGGATTTTGCCTACACAACCTGAGAACTTCCTGATGTATCAAAATTAAAACTCGTGATCATATAAAATGATACATATAAAACATGTTGGTAACTAGGTCAATGTAAAACATTGCAATTACAAGGGTCTATGCGTTTTGTGACATGTTCATATTCACTCATCAGGAACAGCAATGTCAATATCTGAAATAAAATGTATAAATTTGGGTCATTACCTAGAACAGCCTTTCTCAACCTTTTCAACACAGAGGAACCCTTGAAATAGTTCTCCGGTCTCGGGGAACCCCTGCTAAAAAAATTAAATCTACAACTCATTAAACATTAGTGTAATGGTCAGTGGGAAGAATGGTCCTTACACTTGTGGTCATTGGGAAGAATTACCTCCTTACAGATAGATGAAAAGATCACTGGTGTCAGTGGGAACTTATCTGCGAGGCAGAAATTGCCCAATGCTGAAGGAACCCCTAGCAACCTCTGGAGGAACCCTAGGGTTCCACGGAACCCTGGTTGAGAATCACTGACCTAGAAGATGGAACAAGCACCAAAAAGAAAAAAATGCACCCGTATAGGGAATACTTACAGCCAACATGTGGAAGTGCAACATTGAGAGCTGGAGACTCCCGAAAGGGCATCCTTTCCGGGAGCTGTGACAGCGTAAGGCACAGAGGGGCCCCCACATGGCCACACCAGGGCAGAAAGATAAGCCATAAGGTAGTGGTCTCTAGAGTGTAGTTGTATATAATAACCAACAATGTCTTGTAGGACTTATGTAAAAATGTAAGTATAAATGATAAACATTACCATTTAAGCCCAGTGATCTGTATATTGTGTAAGTAGAACACTGGGACTATGTTGAAAAGGTACTGAGTATATTACCTGATACTTGGTCATATAAGATCATGGTGTAGATACAGATGATTTGACCATGATATGCAAGGCAGGCTTGAGAGGAATTCCGTCGGGAAAACCATTGTGTGTACGAAGCATTACACTTTACCACATCAAATATAACATATTATACATATCTATATACTAATCTAATATACAAATAAGTTTGTTTTCCTCCGGAGCCTAAGGTCATGTACTCTAGATATAACAAAATCAACTATCTCAGTTTAGTCCCCCTGTTTCATTAAACCAAAGGTCAAAATATATCTCAGACTCCACCCTGGGGGGTTCTCCCTATGTATTCCTAAAGTGTCAAGCTCTCTCTTACCTCTAAATTTATAAACCAAACAAAATCAAACAAAACCAAAAAAAAGGAAAGAAAGGTTTAGAAAAATAAAAAAGAAGGGGGGGCCCGTCTCACCCTCCCCTCCCCCCCCCACCCCCCTCTCCCAATTAACCACTCCCCCTACCGGGACTTTAGTAACAACCTCTTTATTTTCAATCATTAGGATTCACATCTAAAAGGGTTCTTCCCTCTTCTGTGTTAATAAAAAGATTCCATAAAGAGCATGTTTTCAGATATATCCCTTGTTTATGCCGAGATGTTAAAAACCAAATCCTCTTATCTGTGTGCATTTATTTATCATAGTGAATAGTTATCTATGTCTGTATGGACTCAATATGTTATACTTGGTACTGTTACTATAACCCAGATTTATCTATGCTTCTGTATTCTAGTATTTTCCTTTTATTCTTATTTTTATTTTATTTTTCCCCTCTCCAACTTCTGTTTCCCTATTGAAATTTCAATAAAAACATTTGACAAAAACCAAATCCTCCATAAGGTTCAACTGTTCTACTCTTTTAAGCCACATTCCTACCGATGCTGGTTGTGTCTGCTTCCAAATAGGTGGAATACATGATTTGGCTATGTTTAGCAGGTGGCATAGAATAGATTGCTTATATGATTTAACTGAGATTTTAGTATCCTGCAGTAGGAAGAAGGACGGGTCCTCCGGAATCTCCTGGTCACGAAATTTTTGAGCAATTCTCCGAACTTCTTTCCAGAAGTTCTCTATTCTGGGGCAGGACCAAAAAATATGCACTAACGTTCCCTCCTTCTCCCTGCAGCGCCAGCAGTTGTCTGATAACTCTGGGTAGCATCTGTTTAAAAATACTGGAGTGCGGTACCACCGGGACAAGATCTTAAAGTTTGTCTCCTGCGTTCTTATACAGATTGAAGACTCAAATGTGTTGTGTATTATGTTGGTACACTGCTCTTCCGTAAAAGTTCGATCCAAATCCCTAAGTGGATTTTTAAGCTAAATGCTACCAGTCCACCAGACCTCAACGAGGCCCTCAGTTATAAACCATTCCTGGGTTAACTTACAGATTCGTTGGGATCAAACCCCAATGAAGCTGTAAATAATAGATTCATCTATTTGCTATTTTTGATTATATGGCTATATCATACCTGTATATCTGCATGCGTTATAGTATGTTCCGTCTATCTAAACCAATCGATTAAATCATGAGTAGTGTTGAGCGGACCCGAACTGTAAAGTTCGGGTCCGTACTGAATTTTGGCGTTTTCCCGACCCCGGACCCGGATTTTGCGCTAAAGTCCGGGTCCGGGGTCGGGAAAACGCCAAAATTCAGTACGGACCCGAACTTTACAGTCCGGATTCGGGAATTTAATGGCGCAGTTAGAAATGCTTCAGGGGCCAGCCAATCACCATTTGATTAGCTGGTGTGCCCTTAGAAGCCATCATAGCCATGCCTACTAATGGCATGGCTGTGATTGGTCAGTGCAACATGTGACCCAGCATGTGACCAGCTTCTATATAAGCAAGAGGCACACAGCACAGATCGTCACTCTGCTTTTAGACAGTGTAGGGAAAGGATCCTGGCTGCTGTTGCTGTGAGGGAGAGAATTATATGATAGGAGTTAGTCCTGATTCTGCAATCTACTGATAGAAAAGATAGAGAGACAGTGTAGTGTAGTGTAGGGGCAGGATCCTGTTTGTGCTTTCAGGGAGAGAGATTTAGATAGGAGTCCAGATTGAGAGATATAATAGCTCAGCGATCTGCATAGGATTATCTGTTTGTGTTGCAAGCTCAGTGCACCAGCACTGCATTACGTTGAGTGATACACCTATTCCATACTGTGGCTGTATTGTGCTCTTGCTAAAAGACCCATTTCGGGCAGAAAAAAAAAAAAAGGCACTTTATTGTGCTTTTGCTGAAAAGACCCATTTTTGGGCCCCCAAAAAAAAAAAAGGCACTTTAATGTGCTGTTGCAAAAAAAAAAGGCACTTTGTTGTGCGCAAAAAAGACCTATTTTTGGGCAAAAAAAATATTTTGCAGTGTATATCTCTAGTTGTGTGAAATAACCAATTTCTATATATTTTTCTTGTACTATGCTATACTAAAAAAAAAAAAAAAACTTTTTTTTGAATAGCATTCTCTGCAGCTGTGCGATTCAGCGGTTATATACTGTGGGTGTGTTGTGCTCTTCCAAAAAACGCCATTTAGGGCCACAGAAAATATTTTGCAGTGTGAAATACACATCTGGAGGTGTGTGAAAAAACAACATTATTTTTGAATAGCATTCTCTGGCCTCTGCAGCTGTGCGATTCAGCGGTTATATACTGTTGGGGTTGTTGTGCTCTTCAAAAAAACGCCATTTAGGGCCACAGAAAATAAATTGCAGTGTGAAATACACATGTGGAGGTGTGTAAAATAAACAATTTCTATATATTGTACAGTGCTATACTAAAAAAAACAACATTTTTTTTGAATAGCATTCTCTGCACTTCTATAGCTGTGCGATTCAGTGGTTAAATACTGTGGTTGTGTTGTGCTCTTCCAAAAAACGCCATTTAGGGCCACAGAAAATATTTTGCAGTGTGAAATACACATCTGGAGGTGTGTGAAAAAACAACATTATTTTTAAAAAGCATTCTCTGGCCTCTGCAGCTCTGCGATTCAGCGGTTATATACTGTTGGGGTTGTTGTGCTCTTGCAAAAAACACCATTTAGGGCCACAGAAAATATTTTGCAGTGTGAAATACACATCTGGAGGTGTGTGAAAAAACAACATTATTTTTGAATAGCATTCTCTGGCCTCTGCAGCTGTGCGATTCAGCGGTTATATACTGTTGGGGTTGTTGTGCTCTTGCAAAAAACGCCATTTAGGGCCACAGAAAATATTTTGCAGTGTGAAATACACATCTGGAGGTGTGTGAAAAAACAACATTATTTTTGAATAGCATTCTCTGGCCTCTGCAGCTGTGCGATTCAGCGGTTATATACTGTTGGGGTTGTTGTGCTCTTCCAAAAAACGCCATTTAGGGCCACAGAAAATAAATTGCAGTGTGAAATACACATGTGGAGGTGTGTAAAATAAACAATTTCTATATATTGTACAGTGCTATACTAAAAAAAACAACATTTTTTTTGAATAGCATTCTCTGCACTTCTATAGCTGTGCGATTCAGTGGTTAAATACTGTGGTTGTGTTGTGCTCTTCCAAAAAACGCCATTTAGGGCCACAGAAAATATTTTGCAGTGTGAAATACACATCTGGAGGTGTGTGAAAAAACAACATTATTTTTAAAAAGCATTCTCTGGCCTCTGCAGCTGTGCGATTCAGCGGTTATATACTGTTGGGGTTGTTGTGCTCTTGCAAAAAACGCCATTTAGGGCCACAGAAAATATTTTGCAGTGTGAAATACACATCTGGAGGTGTGTGAAAAAACAACATTATTTTTGAATAGCATTCTCTGGCCTCTGCAGCTGTGCGATTCAGCGGTTATATACTGTTGGGGTTGTTGTGCTCTTGCAAAAAACGCCATTTAGGGCCACAGAAAATATTTTGCAGTGTGAAATACACATCTGGAGGTGTGTGAAAAAACAACATTATTTTTGAATAGCATTCTCTGGCCTCTGCAGCTGTGCGATTCAGCGGTTATATACTGTTGGGGTTGTTGTGCTCTTCCAAAAAACGCCATTTAGGGCCACAGAAAATAAATTGCAGTGTGAAATACACATGTGGAGGTGTGTAAAATAAACAATTTCTATATATTGTACAGTGCTATACTAAAAAAAACAACATTTTTTTTGAATAGCATTCTCTGCACTTCTATAGCTGTGCGATTCAGTGGTTAAATACTGTGGTTGTGTTGTGCTCTTCCAAAAAACGCCATTTAGGGCCACAGAAAATATTTTGCAGTGTGAAATACACATCTGGAGGTGTGTGAAAAAACAACATTATTTTTAAAAAGCATTCTCTGGCCTCTGCAGCTGTGCGATTCAGCGGTTATATACTGTTGGGGTTGTTGTGCTCTTGCAAAAAACGCCATTTAGGGCCACAGAAAATATTTTGCAGTGTGAAATACACATCTGGAGGTGTGTGAAAAAACAACATTATTTTTGAATAGCATTCTCTGGCCTCTGCAGCTGTGCGATTCAGCGGTTATATACTGTTGGGGTTGTTGTGCTCTTCCAAAAAACGCCATTTAGGGCCACAGAAAATAAATTGCAGTGTGAAATACACATGTGGAGGTGTGTAAAATAAACAATTTCTATATATTGTACAGTGCTATACTAAAAAAAACAACATTTTTTTTGAATAGCATTCTTTGCACTTCTATAGCTGTGCGATTCAGTGGTTAAATACTGTGGTTGTGTTGTGCTCTTCCAAAAAACGCCATTTAGGGCCACAGAAAATATTTTGCAGTGTGAAATACACATCTGGAGGTGTGTGAAAAAACAACATTATTTTTGAATAGCATTCTCTGGCCTCTGCAGCTGTGCGATTCAGCGGTTATATACTGTTGGGGTTGTTGTGCTCTTGCAAAAAACGCCATTTAGGGCCACAGAAAATATTTTGCAGTGTGAAATACACATCTGGAGGTGTGTGAAAAAACAACATTATTTTTGAATAGCATTCTCTGGCCTCTGCAGCTGTGCGATTCAGCGGTTATATACTGTTGGGGTTGTTGTGCTCTTGCAAAAAACGCCATTTAGGGCCACAGAAAATAAATTGCAGTGTGAAATACACATGTGGAGGTGTGTAAAATAAACAATTTCTATATATTGTACAGTGCTATACTAAAAAAAAAAAAAATTTTTTTGAATAGCATTCTCTGCACTTCTATAGCTGTGCGATTCAGTGGTTAAATACTGTGGTTGTGTTGTGCTCTTCCAAAAAACGCCATTTAGGGCCACAGAAAATATTTTGCAGTGTGAAATACACATCTGGAGGTGTGTGAAATAAACAATTTCTATATATTTTCCTTGTACTGTGCTATACTAAAAAAAACAACCTTTTTTTTTTTGAATAGCATTTTCTGCAGTTCTGTAGCTGTGCGTTTCAGCCATTACGTACTGTGGGTGTGTTGTGGTCTTCCGAAAAACGCCATTTAGGGCAAGATCCTAAATTTGGAAAATATGAGGGGAAGGTCAAAGGGACGTGGTGGCCCCGGTCGTGGTGCTGCTGGTGGAGCTCCTGTTGCAGGGAGAGGACGTGGTGGATCTGTGCCAGCTACACGCACAAGTGAAACACCTTCCTCAGGTGCGAGTAGGCGACCGAGCCTGCGGCGGTATTTTGTCGCGCCTAATGAGGCTGTACCAATGTTTAGGCCAGGACAAGTACAGGCGATAGTAGATTGGGTTGCTGACAGTGCCTCGGGTTCCTTCACATTGTCTCCCACCCACTCTTCTGATGAAAGATCAGAGTTGGCACCTGAAGCCCATGTCCATCAGTCTTTCACCTCACCCCCTTGCAAATCAGCCTAGCAGTCTGAGCCCCAAATCATGCAGCAGTCTCTTCTGCTTTTCGATGACTCTGTTAGCAGGGTTTCCCAGGGCCATCCACCTAGCCCTGCCCCAGAAGTGGAAGAGATTGAGTGCACCGATGCCCAACCACTTATGTTTCATGATGGGTACATGGGAGGACCATCGCAGCACGTCTCGGATGATGACGAAACACAGGTGCCAACTGCTGCTGCTTTCGCAATTGTGAAGACAGACATGGAGGGCAGGGGTGAAGACTGGGTGGAAGATGATGTGGAGGACGATGAGGTCCTCGACCCCACATGGAATCAACGTTATGCAGGTGACCAGTGTAGTTCAGAGGAAGAGGCGGTGGTCGCACAGAGCCACCAGCACAGCAGAAGAGGGAGCAGGGTGCAAAAACGGAGCATTCGTCCCCTAGACAGTACATCTGCTACTGCCCAACGCAGCAAGGGACCGAGCACACCAAAGCCAGGTCCAAGGACTTCCCTAGCGTGGCAGTTCTTCACACAGTGTGTTGATGACAAGACACGAGTGGTTTGCACGCTGTGCAATCAGAGCCTGAAGCGAGGCATAAACGTTCTCAACCTGAGCACAAGCTGCATGACCAGGCATCTAAGTGCAAAGCACGAGCTGCAGTGGAGTAGACACCTCAAAAACCAAGAAAGGTCTCTGGCTCCTCCTGCTTCCTCTTCTGCTGCAGTCTCGGCCTCTTCATCCACCTCTGTAGTGACAGTGGCACCTGTCACCCCGCAAACAGAGGATCTGCCAGCAACACTACCACCTGGGTCACCAACCATCTCCACAATGTCCCATGGAAGCGTTCAGCTCTCTATCTCCCAAACATTGGAGCGGAAGAGGAAGTACCCCCCTAGCCACCCGCGATCCCTGGCCCTGAATGCCAGCATTTCAAAATTCCTGGCCTTTGAAATGCTGTCATTCCGTCTGGTGGAGACGCAGAGTTTTAAAAGCCTGATGGCATTGGCTGTCCCGCAGTACGTCGTGCCCAGCCGCCACTACTTTTCCAGGCGAGCCATCCCTTCCCTGCACAACCAGGTGGGGGATAAAATCAGGTGTTCACTGCACAACGCCATCTGTGGCAAGGTCCACCTAACTACAGATGCGTGGACCAGTAAGCACGGTCAGGGACGTTATATCTCCCTAACAGCACACTGGGTAAATGCAGTGGCGGCTGGGCCTGAGGCAGATAGCGGTTTGGCGCATGTCCTTCCACCACCGAGGATTGCAGGGCGCTTCAGTTTGCCTCCTGTTGCTAACTCCTCCTTCTCCGCTTCCTCATTCTCTACCGCCTCCTCATCCATTCAGCGTAACACCTTCACCAACTTCAGCACAGCCAGGGGTAAACGACAGCAGGCAGTTTTAAAACTTTCCTGTTTGGGGGAAAATCCCCACACCGCGCAGGAGTTGTGGAGGGACATGGAACAACAGACCGATGAGTGGTTGCTGTCAGTGAGCCTCAAGCCCGGCCTGGTGGTGTGCGATAATGGGCGAAATCTCGTAGCAGCTCTGGGTCTAGCCGGTTTGACGCACATCCCTTGCCTGGCGCATGTGCTGAACTTGGTGGTCCAGAGGTTCCTTAAAAATTACCCCAATATGCCAGAGCTGCTGCAGAAAGTGCGGGCTGTCTGTGCGCACTTTCGGCGTTCTCACCCTGCTGCTGCTCGCCTGTCAGCGCTGCAGCGTAACTTCGGCCTTCCCGCTCACCGCCTCATATGTGACGTGCCCACAAGGTGGAACTCCACCTTGCACATGCTGGCCAGACTGTGCGAGCAGCAGCAGGCAATAGTGGAGTTTCAGCTGCAGCAATCACGCGTGAGTCGCTCTGCGGAACAGCACCACTTCACCACCAATAACTGGGCCTCCATGCGAGACCTGTGTGCCTTGTTGCGCTGTTTCGAGTACTCCACCAACATGGCCAGTGCCAATGACGCCGTTCTCAGCGTTACTATCCCAGTTCTATGCCTCCTTGAAAAAACGCTTCGTGCGATGATGGAAGAGGATGTGGCACAGGAGGATGAGGAGGAGGAGGAGGAAGCGGGATCATTTCAAAGGCTTTCAGGGCAGTCTTTCACAAGTGGCTACGAGGGTGGGTTCCTGCACCAACAAACGCCAGGTACACAATTGTCCGGCAGAAAGGGCACAGTTCTGGAGGATGACGAGGTGGAGGAGGAGATGGAGGAGGAGGAGGAGGAGGAGGAGGAGCCATGTTCACAGCAGGGTGGCACTCAGACCAGCTCGTGGCCATTACTGGTGCGTGGCTGGGGGGATACAGAGGACACAGACAATACACCTCCCACAGAGGACAGCTTTTCTTTGCCTCTGGGCAGCCTGGCACACATGAGCGATTACATGCTGCAGTGTTTCCGCAACGACAGCCGAGTTGCCCACATTTTAACTGGTGCTGATTACTGGGTGGCCACCCTGCTGGATCCCCGTTACAAGGACAACGTAACGTCCTTAATTTCCTCACTGGAGCGGGATCGTAAGATGCGCGAGTACAAGCGCACGCTGGTAGACGCGCTGCTGGTGGCATTCCCACCTGACAGCGGGCGTACGGTGGAAGCACAAGGCGAAGGCAGAGGAGGAGGAAGAGGTCGCCAACGCAGCCGGGGCACCGGCAGCACCTCAGAAGGCAGGGTTAGCATGGCCGAAATGTGGAAAAGCTTTGTCAGCACGCCACAACAACCAGCACCACCAGCTGAGATGGAACGTCTTAGCAGGAGGCAGCATTTCACCAACATGGTTGAGCAGTATGTGTCCACAGGCCTACACGTACTGGATGACGGGTCTGCCCCCTTTAACTTCTGGGTCTCCAAATTGGGCACATGGCCTGAGCTTGCCGTTTATGCCTTGGAGGTGCTGGCCTGCCCTGCAGCCAGTGTATTATCTGAACGTGTATTTAGCACGGCAGGGGGCGTTATCACAGACAAGCGCAGCCGCCTGTCCAGAGCCAATGTGGACAAGCTCACGTTCATTAAAATGAACCAGGCATGGATCCCACAGGACTTGTCCGTACCTTGTGCAGAATAGACATGTATACCGGTGTTGTGACAAAAACTGTCCGGCCATCGGATTGTGCCCGGCCCGTACTGCGCAGGCGCAGCGCTTGCGCAGTACAGAGGACAAGGAGATTCACAAAATCTCCGAAGATGAACGGCGCCTGCGCTGTGAGTGCAGGTTCAAGCCCCACCATCCAAGAGGACATACGGTAGCACATAGTAACAGGGCCCCTCACGGGCTCGCTTCGATCGCGGCCTTGCTTGGCTCGGCTTGAACCACGGATGGTGTGGCCTTCACCTGAACTCAACACGCAGGCGCCGTTAGTCTTGGGAGATTTTTGAAATCCCCTTGTCCTACATACTCAGCAAGCGCAGTACAGGGCGGACACTATTCGACAGGGGACAGAATTCGACACATCACCGGCCTTACCCAGCCATTGTTGTATTTTTGAACCAGTGTTGGCTACCTCGTCCTCCTCCACCGCCGCTTCCACCTACACAGCCACATCCACCGCCACCTCAACCTCCTACTCCATATGGACCTCGTCCTGCTAGGCCAAGATTAAAATTGTTATTTTATTTTTTTGTAGCGCACAGATCCTTTCCCCCTTACCTGCCTTTATGTTGTTGGCTCTTCGCAGGAGGGAGAAAGGCACACCGCACTACCAGCCCGTATCCTCCTATATAAAGAGGTTGAGCGGTGTACTTGACGGGCCGTGTCCACAGCCGGAGTCAAAACTCCTCCAGAGGATGATTCTCACCTCTACTGTAGGTAGAGGCAAGTCCTTTAATTGCCAGTAAAGTCAATGTCCACACCAGCTGAAACTCCAACTCTTATTCTCTCATGGCAAAATAAACTGTACTCAGATAGAAAAGGTTAGAGCAAAGAAACAGGACAGCTTAAGGTGTGGAGGAGGTCCAGGCACAAACGTAGCACATTCACTTCACTGCTTAGGTTTCTCAAACAGTTTTTGGCGCACGGTCTCTGCCACAGACATTGAGGTTGGTCTCTGCCACAGACCGGGTGTACAAGGCCCCTGCCACGAGCCTGGAGAACTTTGGTCTCAGCCACAGACCAGGGTGTATAAGGCCCCTGCCACGGGCCGGTTGAATAAGGCCTCTGATACAGTCAAGGTGACCTTGAGCTTCTCCTTCTACGAACCTAGCCCATATCAAGGGGAAGACATCTCTCCAGGGAGTCAACAGACCATTCCTTCACCGTGACTCCCGCATCGGTCCATCAGAATGATCCTCCCTTCCCTGGAACAGGGTCCCCTACACGAGGCGGCTCTGGACTCCAGGCTTTACTCCCGCCCCTAGGCCTCCATACCCAGGGCAGCAAGAACTCCAGGATAGTACCTCACCCCGGGCTAAAGGTGCCCGAGATGGAACAGGAACACATGCACCCAGGCCGAAGGCACCTGGGCGCGGACCCCACTGGACATCAGCCCCCAGGCCAAAGGTCTGCCCCTTTTATATGCTCTCCCGGCATGCACAGCAGGTTCCCCGCCCCGCTGTACTACTGCCAAGAGGGGACACAAAAGGCGCCACCTGTAGGCCGCAGGGAACTGCACACCAATACTGTCCCCCGAGGACAAAATGGTCCATGAATCCTACAGAATTAGGGTATTTGAGCCTATTTACCACTCAAACACTTTCCTTAAATTTAGCACCCCGCTACATTTTTATTTCAAAGTATTTTATTTTCCCACTAGCTTATCCATTAAATTAAATAATTTATTCCAGAAAGGGCGTATTCTGGGGCATTCCCACCATATGTGTGGCATCGTGCCGTTGAGTTTCTGAGGTTCTTAATGACTTCCTGTACCTCTTCTGCTGAAAAGGGGGCCTCCAGCATATTTTTTAATTTTTTAATTTTTTTTATGTTCTTTTAAGTTATTTCCTATCCACATTTGTTTGCAGAGCACTTGCCATGTTCTTAACAACATTTTGCTGCCATTTGCAGCCCTCTAGCCCTTTCCATTACTTTTTTAGAGCCTTTTTAGTCGTCAGAAGTCCGGGTCCCCATTGACTTCAATGGGGTCCGGGTCCGGGTTCGGGTTAAAGTTCGGTCCCGAATCCGAACTTTTTTCCGAAGTTCGGCCGAACCCGCCGGACCCGAATATCCAGCTACCCGCTCAACTCTAATCATGAGCTATGATAATAATTTTCTGTTAATAATTATATTGGAATTTTTTGTTAACATCAAACACTATATTTTAAGGGATTCTGGATCTAAGTGCAGCATTTATGAAGTTTTACGATATAATGGGAATGAGATGATCTCTCCCCTGTTGTATTTGTAATTTATTTTATAATGTGTAGTATTATGGCGTGCCTTGGTGTCTTTCTACGCGGTTCCAATCAATGCCTTCATGTTCTTTTGTGCAATGGGAACCCCCTGCATTGTTAAGATCTGGGAGGAGGATGGCTTACAAATGGCCCCTGCTCGACCAAGGTGGTGGTATTTAATGATTTTGAACACTAGGTATCCATGTACTAAGGTTACTTACTATCATGACACTGCTTGCTTTAGTTTACCAGAAATGTAATGTTTTTATGTTGGCAAAATTCAATGCAATAGACCATGGGGATTGATATCCTTTTGTTAAAAAGATCTGTCACATATCAATTATTAATAACTGATAGTATTGGCCGCTGTCCCTATTCCTAAAGACCCATTTTTATTCTGAGGCGCATGCGCATACCTTTTGTCATTTGTTTGTATGCTACTGTGCATGCGTGTACTTTAATTTTCGTCTTTGCCGCGAGTGAGACACGGCGCATGCGTGGAAGTATCGGCGCAGTGTATTGACGCCATCTGGGCGCAAAAAAAAAATTCTGGATGCTCCATCTTTTGTATTGGCCTCCTGGCCCTTTTTTCCCTCCTTTCCAACTGATACCTAGTATCCAATTGAGTGATCAATTTTGCGCCAAAACCAGCCTTTATTAAGACTGGCTTGTGATGTGGGCAGCAATGGACGCTGCTGTGTTGTCTAAAGCAAGAGGTGTGAGGTAAGTTTCAGTGAATTGGCCCTAATAAGGGATACTTGGCATCTTTTGAACAAGGTTTCCTTATGTAGATTATTGTTTCTATCTACATTTGTATTTGATGGACTATATGGCTGAATGGTCTGATATGAATGGGAAAAGGATTGGTGGCCATATAATATATCTATATTTATTTGGATCACCTATATTGGTCTATTGGTGAGTTTGCAGCTGGTTGTTCCCCCTTTACTGGGATAGTCTCCTTATTTGTATTTGCATTATGGCTGATAAATTAAGGTCTTCTAATTATGTATTATCTTGTCATTATGCCTATATTCCATTTACAGCACGGTCTTGTAAAGAGATACTGAGTTTTTTTGTTTTTTTAGCTTAATGCCAGTATTTACTGCCACCTCAATATTCTTGAGGTATGTATTAGTCTGTTCATCTTGGCTAATAGGAATGTTAGAATAATGGGCTCTGCATTTGAATTACTGACTTGGTTTTAGATTTAGATTTTCTAGGGCTCAGCTGAGATACTAGGCAGGAAGAATATTGCATTATGAGACTTGGTGGTTTATTCCTCTCTTGCCTCGTACACACAGCCGAGATTCTCGTCGAAAAAAACATGTCGTTTTTTTCGACGAGATTCTTGGACAAGAAACTTGTCCCGGCCAAGTGTACACACGCTCCTTTCAAAGAACCCGCGGTTCTTTGAATGGAGCAAACGCGGTGACGTCATCGAATACGACGAGCATGCGCTCGTCACATTCGATGCCGTCGCCGCCATCTTTGTTCACCCTACCTATGCCTAGGAAGCTACCGCGCATGCGTCAAAGTCATTTCGAGCATGCGCGGGCTTCCCGGCGAAAAGGTAAGTGTACACACACACAATTTTCTCGTCGAGAAACAGGCTGACGAGAATCTCGACGAGAAAATAGAGAGCAGGTTCTCTATTTTCTCGTCGAGATTCTTGTCGCTTTTCTTGACGAGAAACCATACACACGAACGAATTTCTCGGCAAGAAATCTCTGCCAGCAAGTTTCTTGCTGGTTTTTGCCGAGAAACTCATTCGTGTGTACGAGGCTTCTCTCCTGTTCCTTGTTTGGGGCTTTGTACCCAGTATTACATCAAAACCATTTGCCCCGTACACACGACCGGGTTTTCCGACAGGAAAACTGCGAGGAGAGCTTTTGGCCAGGAATCCCGGCCGTGTGTATGCTCCCTCACAGTTTTTCCGACGGAAAAACTGCCAAACCCGCCGGCCATAAAAAAGAGAACCAGCTCTCTTTTTTCCCGTCGGGATTCCCGGTGGACTTTTTCCCGTCAAATATCCCCGCCATGCAATTGACTGTAGCCAGCATTTCTTGCATCCCTCAGGGATGCCCCTTAATCACCAGTACTATCCACTTATCATAGATTTTTTCTAAATAGGACCAATTGGTCAAATTGACTGTTGATTTGTCCATTTATAGAAGACACTGTGTGTGAGCCGCCTCTTGGATGACACCAGGCACGCCATTTTATTTAAGAGCTCATCTCCACCTGTAAGTGACTGCACATTATATATCAATATATATATCTTTAGGGAGTATATATGTTATGCTGCACTTACTATTTGACTATAATGTGATGTTTCCCTTCTTTCTTCTTTCTTATTTTTTGTATATAGTCAATAGTCAAAGGAATAAGGTCCTGAGGAATCAATAAAGCAAAACTTTGACCTCTTTGACCTAGTAGTAACTGAGATCTATTATGATATCAAACAAGTAGCTACATCAATGGGAGCTCTAGTTTATTTTTTGTTTTTATAATGTACAGATATTTTTAAGTAATTTTTTGTATAATATTTTTGTAATAAAGAGATTTAGTATTATTGCGTAGCGTTGGTCCTTTTCTGGTACCAGTAAAGTCCGCTCGATCTGGTATATGGATGAGGTACCCCTTTAGCGTCTCTATTCTCTATTTAATATTTTGCAATCTGTCGTTCCTTTTGAATTTTTGCATCCTTGATTTCCTTTTTACATATTCTGTTATATTCTTTGTAACATTTAATAGTGTTCCTTTATTTTCTTATTATTTATAGCTTTTTTAACTTTGGCCGTGAGCCACATAGGTTTTATTTTTAGCCTTTTAAACTTATTGCCCGTGGGAATATACTTTGCAGTGAGTTCACATAGTCTTTTTGAAGAATTCCCATTTCTGTTCTGTGTTCATCGATGCCAATATTCCCTCCCAGTCTAAGTCTTGGAGAGCAGCCCTCATCCTTGGAAATTTGCTCTCTTATGCCTTGTACACAAGATCGGAATTTCCGATGGAATAAAATCCGATGGAATTTTCTGTCGGAATTCCGTTCAAGCTGTCTTCAAGCAGTCTTGCATACACACTGTCCGTCCAAATCGCGGTGATGTACAACCAGTACGATGGCACTATAAAGGGGAAGTTCAAATCTAACGGCGCCACCCTTTGGGCTGCTTTTGCTGATTTCGTGTTACCGCGTGTTAGTAAAAGTTTGGTGAGAGCCGATTCGCGCTTTCGGTCTCTGTGCTTTTCAGATCGTTTTCTGTCTTTCAGGGCGTGTAGTCAGGTCGTATCTGTTTTTCAGTGCGTTCTTGTCCGCTCGTTTCTGTTTTTCAGGTCGTTCTTCATAGGACTTTCTGTTCCTCAATGCGTTCTGTTTAGTTTGTTCTGACCAGCCGAATGGTTTATAGCCATGTTTGAAACACGTACTCATCGTAGAGCTCGTGCTGCGTATGGGCTTGGTGTTGCGGTTAATACTTTAACCCAAGCTCAGTCCATGAACAGGGTGAGAAGGTGTTCATGGACCAAGAATTGGTTGCTCCAGCGGGACCAATTCTGTCATATGCCTCTGCTGCGGGAAATCCAGGAGAATAATCCTGCTGACTTCAGGAATTATCTCCGGATGACGGACCCCGTTTTTCACCATCTGTTGGATTTGCTGTCCCCCTATATCACGAGGCAGGACACTGTGATGCGCCAAGCCATCATTGCCAAGCAGAGGCTAATCGCTGAATAATACAAAAATGACCTCTAATACATATAACACTCCTAACCAAACATGTGATCACAACCAGGTGTATGTCAATACTCCTGTGAGGGGAGGCAATAAATTTAGGATACTATGTAAGCGAGAAGTATTTTATATATATTTTCATTACACACTAGGATCCCAGCTGGGCTACATTTTGAATGGGATGTGTCCCATTATTATAGCTGAATCCAGTACGGCTATCCTCAATGTTATGTTTTTCTCCTCTATTATTTACCTTCTTTCTCGCTACCTCATTCTATCGGTCTATATGTACAATTTAGTGATAGTTGGCACATTGGTTCCTATAGTGCTAATAGTACATACTGTTTATGCATGTGTCTAGACTATTATTAGTTTGCTTGAGCCTTGGGCTATTTCTTATAATGGTCACAATGACTTAAGAGCATTCTTCACTATATATACACACATACACATGCCATAACAGCTATAACATCTGCTTTGAGGGTTCCGTTATATATACTCGAGTATAAGCCGAGTTTTTAAGCACAATTTTTTGTGCTGAAAATGCCCCCTCGGCTTATACTCGAGTCACCTTTTTGCGCCTGATCTCCCGAACTTTGGGGAGCCAGTACCGGCCCCCAAACCTGGCACACATATAGCCACACTCTTCCTCTATAAGTGTGCAAAGTTTCTTGTCTGGGGGACCTACGGCCGGTGAGCAACGATTTTTCAAAACCGGACACCCCTTCCATAGACTCCCATGTTAAACGGTAATTTCTTTGGTGACTTTGGGGACCCGGTACTGGCCGGTCGTAGGGCCTCCAGACCCCAAACTTTGTACACATATAGCCCCACTCTTTCTCTATAAGTTTGCAAAGTTTCTTGTCCGGGGAACCTACGGCCGGGTAGCACCAATTTTTCAAAGCCGGGCACCCCTTCCATAGACTCCCATGTTAAACGTCAGTCTAGTCATGGACACAGTGAGGAATGGACAAAGTGAGGCACACCCTAGGCTTATACTCGAGTCAATACGTTTTCCCAGTTTTTGTGGTAAAATTAGGTGCCTCGGCTTATATTCGGGTCGGCTTATACTCGAGTATATGCAGTATTTACTTATCTGTATATTCCCCGCATTTTCTCTCTCTTCTTCTACAGTGTATGGTTCTTCTGATCCATGTGAAGATTGTGAAGATTGAAACGAGGATTTATATAGATTATTATACAACATCAATTTTAACCTCTTGATACCCAGTGTAGAATTGGGTTTTCCGAGTCCAGTGTCCATAATAATGGTGCCGAGATAATTTTATTCATTCATCCATTCATCATCTTTCTTTAAAAAAAATTCTATTTGGCATGTTATACGTAGGACATTCTTTTACATATGGGTGATCATACTTCTACCTCTCTCTTTGTATGATATATATTATATACCATCTACCTAGTTGTCCCCATATATATATATATATATATATATATATATATATATATATATGTGTCCTTTTCTACTATCATTTGTTATGTGTGCTTGTTACACACAGGTTCAGTGTTTTGAGATATAGAACTATATAATAATTCTCTTGGTCACCCATGTATTTATGTGTCTACTTCATACAGACTACAATACGCGTTAGTAGTTATGTTGGAAATTGGACTATGTTTATATTATATTTTACTTTTTTAATGTTTACATATAGTATTATATATATAAATATACAATTTTGGAATTTGGACATATACTCCAAATTTCTTCCGATCCCTATACTACAGACCTTCTTAAATACCTGTGCATTTTACTTTCTTCCATACACGAACCACAACAGCAATATATGCCACTTTTTCGCTCTCTTTTTTCTTCTCCCCTCCCTTCCCCTTTCTTCTCCCCCACTTTTTTTTTTCTTTGTTTCTGTCCCGTTCAGTTTTAATTTGATTTTACATTATGTATTTACATTTTACCAATATGATCGGGACAAGAACCACACTATCACATCATCATATTATTATCTTTACGGCACTTCACATAACTTTTGCAGATATATCCTCACCTGGATCTTTCTGCCAAGAATATTTCTTGGTCAGAGACTCAATTGGATGTCTTTGCCTTCTCTGTGTATGGTGCCTAGATATTTGTTTCTTCACAGGTGCGTGCGTCCGTGAATGCATGCGCTTCTATCTACGCGTGCTTATGCTCACGCATGCATAACGAGACACCATTCTTGATGTACATATGCACATATCATATTTTAGAGTTTATGGCACTAAGAATAACAACACTAGGAACACATTTTAGTATATAATTTATTTTTATTTTTTATATATTACATTTCATTCACCTATTACAGCATTGCATATATAGGAATCTATACGAATCCTATAATTGCTCACCTTTATGTAATATATATATTCACTTGGTATTCTTATACTATCTACACAAGACCGATTAGGTCTCCACACTTTTGCATGTCACATATATATATCATATGAACTTTATGTCATGTGCTGTGTATTCCACGCATGTGTGGTTTGTTCCCCTTCCCCTTTATAAATATATTTTTCTTATATATTTTTATATTTTCACATATATAAACAAAACTTTTGTATACACACTTGGTCATTTTTTCACGCCACTTTTTCCCATATTATATGAAACAATGACATACTACCACATACATGTGACTTTATATATTAATATCATACTATTCATGAGGAGGATATCATATACCATTCACATACTACCATTCTTTATTTTTACCATCCGTGCTAATACCCATATGATTCAGCTCCCATGAACCCCATCTTAACAAAAAATAAAAAATAATAAATACATGTATGTATATCCACCTAATGGTAGCAGAACCACTAATTGCATTGCAGTTTTGAGTTTTATCAAGCTGCATTGCATTCAGCAGCCTACAGCTGCTTTCTAGTGATTCCACAATTGTTTCTTAATTAATGGTCGTTTACCATACACCTGGTTGTGATCACATGTTTGGTTAGGAGTGTTATATGTATTAGAGGTCATTTTTGTATTATTCAGCTATGAGTAAACACTGAACAAGTGTGAAACGCGTCAGCTTTCCTGGTTTATGCTGGTTTTTGTAGTGCCTGTCTTTCTTCAATAAACATACGTTGGATTGGAGTGCGGCTATCCCTACCATTTTTGTTTTCAGAGGCTAATCGCCACGTTGCGTTACCTGGCGACTGAGAGAAGCCTGCAGGACCTCAAGTTCTCGACAGGCATCTCCCCCCAGGCTCTGGGGATCATTATACCAGAAACCTGTTCTGCCATAATTCAAGTTCTGCAGAAGGACTATATTAAGGTAAGTTTTCTCCTTTAACATCACATTCTATGTATTTAATACTTGTTAATGTTTTTTATTTCTTTCATCATTCCCTAATTACCATGATTGTAATATGCTGTGAATGTCCCCTTTGTCCTCATGCATGCTGTAATCTTTTAATGCTCCTTTTTTGCCTACATGCATATTTGCCTTCACTAACCTCTCCAGCATGCTATCCTGGGCCCATACACACCTAGCCTAGTCACTTACCAATGTATTTTGTCAGCTCCATTGTAGTGCCCCCCCCCTCCTAAAATGTATACAAATGTCTGATTTCTCATTAAATTCAGGTAGAGTGGCAGAGGCTTTTTTTGGAGGGCCCCAAACTCATCTAGAACCCCCCCCCCCTAAAAAATTTACAATGGGCCATCAGAGGGGTGAGGAATCCGATAATTGGGCCTTCTATTTTTGTCTTTAAATACTCCTTTAAATAAATGTTATACTGATGTTGGGCATTAATTTTTTGGTGTAATCTGCTTGCAATGTTATGTGCAAAAGTACTAATTAATTTTCTGGTTTGACTCCACAGTTTCCTTCCACGCCACAGGAATGGCAGAATGTGGCATCCCAGTTTGCCCAGCAGTGGGATTTCCCCAACTGCGGAGGGGCAATAGATGGGAAGCACGTCCGCATAGTGCCACCACCCCATTCGGGGGTCATACTATTATAATTATATAGGTTTTAATAGTATTAATGGCGTTGGTATCGGCACAGTATGAATTTCTGTATGTGGACGTCGGGAAGAATGGCCGGATGTCGGATGGTGATGTCTTCGCACAGACGGAGTTTGCCCAACGTCTGCAGAGTGGTGGCTTGGCACTGCCACCTGATGAAGAAAATGTTGAGGGCCTTCCATTTGTCTTTATCGCGAATGAAGCTTTCGGGCTGGGACCACACCTGATGAGGCCATTCCCCCAGAGGACCCTCACCCCGGAGAGGAGGGTTTTTAATTACCGGCTGGCCAGAGCCCGAAGGGTTGTTGAGAATGCCTTCGGAATAATGGCCAACCGGTTCCGCCTGTTCCTTACCTCTATACATATGGCGGAATACAAACTGAATCATATCGTTTTCAGCTGCTGCATCCTGCACAACTATTTAAGGAGAAATGCACCCAATTATCTGGCCACAGATGGGCAAGAGGCCGGACTTTCAGACAATCCCCTGATGTGCCTGGATACTGGCCGTACTGGCTTGGCCCCCCAAAGCGCCCGTGAAGTGCGTGATAAATATGTTGAGTATTTTACGGGTAGGGGGGCCATTGCTATGCCAGACAATGTATAATTTTTGTCAAAAAAATTAAAAACGATTTTTCAGTGAAAAGCTAGATTTTTCATTATTGCTTGTGTTTCTTTTATCTGTCTCCTAGGTTCTCCTAGTGCACTTTTACTGCCAAGTGGATTTGTCTTTAGTAAATAACCACCATTGTCACTGTAAACAACAACTTAATTTTAAAACTGGTATTGAGCATTGAAAGAAGAAGCCACACATTGTTGATTATAAAACAATTTTTACTCTGTGCACATTCACTTTTGCGTTCTAAAATTTCAGTGAAAATTACACCCATTTTTTTTTTTTTACATTTGAAAACTTTTTTTGTTTGGTTTTGCATAAACAGACATGTTTCCAAAAATAAAACATAAAACTATGGAACTTACAAAGTTCAACCTTTCAAAAACTTAAGGCAATATCAGACATTATCTAGTGTTTAAAAAATGTGTTGCTGTTGCCTTCATGAGATGGAACGATGTCACCCCTGAACAAGCCAAATTTTGAAGATGCACACAGTTTGGGATGTAAAATGGGGAATTCCCTCCTGATCCCATGCCTAATGTCAATATGTGCTATCTGCTATCATGGGGGATTAATGGACGTGTTTTGGGGTTGAGTTGCAAGGAAGGGGTTGCACCAACAAAACACGTACATTGATATCCCCTGATGACAGATAGCACATGTTGACACACTGGGGCTGATTTACGAAACGTTTGCGGTAGGAGTATCGGCGCACCAGACCCTTTATCCGAGCATGCAACCTGGCAGGCCACAGGAAAAGAGGGGGGACGAGAGAGCGCCTCCCCCTCCCTCCTGAACCGTACCAGGCCACATGCCCTCAACATGGGGATATTGTCCCCATGTTGATGGGGACAAAGGCCTCATCCCCACAACCCTTGCCCGGTGGTTGTGGGGGTCTGCGGGCGGGGGGCTTATCGGAATCTGGAAGCCCCCTTTAACAAAGGGGACCCCCAGATCCCGCTCCCCCCGTGTGAAATGGTACTGGGGTACAAATGTACCCCTACCATTTCACAAAGAAAGTGTCAAAAATGACAATAGCTGGTTTTTGACAATTCCTTTATTAATGTCTTCTCCTTTCTTCCTCCTTCCTCCTTCCTCCTTCTGTGTTCTCGTCCGCATCTTGCTCTGGCTTCTTGTCCCCTTCTTCTTTCTCTGGCTGCTCCGCTTGAATTTGAGGTTCCCACTGTGTGACGCTTCAGTTCATCAGTTCTCCTCTAGGTCCGCTGCCACCTGGTGGCTCCGCCTCCCTCTGACACCACGGGGAAAGTCCCCGTGAAATCCATGTGCGTCAGAGGGGGGCGGGGTCACCTGGTGGCAGCAGACCCAGAGGAGAACTGAAGAACTGAAGCGTCACACAGCGGGAACCTCGAATTCAAGCGGAGCGGCCGGAGAAAGAAGAAGGGAACAAGAAGCCGGAGCAAGATGCGGACGAGAACACCGAAGGAAGAAGGAAGATGAAGAGGAAGATGAAGAACAAGATGGAGGAAATAACCCAAATGGAGAAAAGAAGAAGGTGGAAGAAGAAGAAGGAAGAAGATGGAAGAAAGGAGAAGACATTAATAAAGGAATTGTCAAAAACCGGCTATTGTCATTTTTAACATTTTTGACACTTTTTTTTGTGAAATGGTAGGGGTACATTTGTATCCCATTACCATTTCACACAGGGGGTGCGGGATCTGGGGGTCACCTTTGTTAAAGGGGTCTTCCAGATTCCGATAAGCCCCCCCGCCCGCAGACCCCCACAACCACCGGCAAGGGTTGTGGGGATGAGGCCCTTGTCCCCATCAACATGGGAACATGGTGCTTTGGGGTCACAGACCCCCAAAGCATCCTCCCCATGTTGAGGGCATGTGGCCTGGTACGGTTCAGGAGGGAGGGGGGCCGCTCTCTCGTCCCCCCTCTTTTCCTGCGGCCTGCCAGGTTGCGTGCTCGGATAATGGTCTAGTGTGGATTTTTAGGGGGACCCCCACGCCAAGTTTGGCACGGGGGTCCCCTTAAAATCCATACCGGACCTGAAGGGCCTGGTACGGATTTTGTGGGGAACCCCCACGACATTTTTTTTTAAATTTGGGGCGGAGTTCCCCTTAATATCCATACCAGACCTGAAGGGCCTAGTAATGGAATTTGGGGGAACCCCCACGCATTTTTTTTTTTTCAAAGACTTTCAATTACTTTTATCTGTATTGACGGGAACCAGCAATTCATTACAGCCGCGAGTACTTTTAAATGACTATTATTTTACTTTAGAAATGTCATTTTGCTCTCGAACTGTTATAAACATGTAAAACATGCGCTACTTTACAGGCATACTATAGACACCCCCAGGTATGATATTTAGGGCCAGTTCACACCGGATGCAGTGCAGTGCGTTTTTTTGATGCATGAAAACCGCAAAGAAAGTTGATCACATTAATGCCAATGGCATAGTTCACATCACTGCAGTCCAGTGCGTTTCAGAAAGGAAAAAAAAATTGGTCATGCCACATTTTTTATGTACAGAACTGTACTGGACCACAGTAAAACACATCAAAAACGCTACGAAACATACCAAAAACGCACTGGAATGCACCGGAACGCACCTAAATGCACCAAAGACGCACTGCAACACACTTGTCCTAAGTGAAAAGAGGGGGAAAAAAACACTGGACTGCATCAAAAACGCATCAAAAATGCACTGGAACGTGTCAAAATTGCGCATGCAGAAAAGCACCTGGAACGCATCCAGACTGCGTTTCTGTGGTGTGAACTAGGGCCAGTTCACACCACAGAAACGCAATACGGATGCGTTCCAGGTGCTTTTTTGCATGCGCATTTTTGATGCATTCCAGTGCATTTTTGGTACGTTTTTGATGCAGTCCAGTGCTTTTTTTTCACCCCTCTTTTTTATTAACCATAGATAAGGACAAGTGTGTTCCAGTGCGTTTTTGGAGCATTTAGGTGTGTTCCGGTGCGTTCCAGTGCGTTTTTGATGTGTTTTGTTGCCTTCCAGTACAGTCCAGTGCAGGTAAAATGCAGCATGTTCTACTTTTTTTGTGGAACTGGAACGCACTGGAACAAACACTGCCATTTCGAACCATATAACCAACTTTTCATGCATTTTTGATGCATAAAAAACGCAATGCACTGCATGTGGTGTGAAATGGCCCTTAAGCAATTTGGCATATTTAAAGGCAATTCTCCTTGTTTTGTTTTTGATGTTGTCCAAATTAGTGACATTGATATATTTCCCTTAGGGTGGGACCTGGGCCCCCATTTTAAGGCCAATAACTAGAAGATAAGCCAGCCAAGTGGGGACTAGCAAAATTAACAAGTCAGTTCCCATAGACTGCAATGGTATTTGTTGGTAGGGGGGGGGGGGGGTGTTTGTCCCATCTCTAATTTTGTAGCATGCTGGATGATGTGCTTAATTTTGGACGGGGGGGGGGGTATTTTCTGCTAGCTGCATTTGTGTTGGTCTGAGCATGCCCAGGGACTTCCTTTTTCTTTTTTTTTTTTTTTTGGTGCTTTTTGTGTGTGAACAGCACCTGGATGTTTCTGGGCATGCTCAGAGAGTGTTTTTATGGGTTAGTAATTGAAGGACATCCTTAACAGGTGTACCCACTTTGAAGTTCAGTCTCTACATTGGGTGATCTTGCATTTTGGGTGTTTCATGGACTGTGCATGTGTTTTCAATTGCCTCATTAGCTCACAAACCTATGTTATATAAAGCTCGCAGATAGCATCCTCTCCCTTGCCCTGAAAAGTGGCAAGTGTGTGTGTGTGTGCCCGGCAAAAAGTACATTTTGGTGTCCTTATCGAGTTTGTAACACATGTATTTTATTTGTTATGTCTTTGCAAAACAGAGGTTTGTTTTACTTTTGTGGATTGTATTTTTTTGTGTGGGGGAAATGTTCCCCTGAAATAATTTTGATGTTGTTAATGTGTGTTGTTTGTTCACTTTGATTTAATTGTCTGTGCTGCATTATTTTGCTAAATCTTTCTGAAGATGTTGTCAGTAATTATTCAAGTTAACCATGTTTTTTATTTTGGCTTCCCTTTGTTTTGTTGACCAATAAAATTTGATGCAAAGTTTTGATGTTTCTTTTTTGTTTTCTATGCAACAAATGTGACAGCTGATTGGCATGTCAAAACAAAACAGGTGTGATTTGTCTAACCTGGTGCCTTCATGCTAGCATATGCATGTATTGTGTGCTGCCATGGATAGTCACTAGGGATGAGCCGAACACCCCCCTGTTCGGTTCGCACCAGAACCTGCGAACAGACAGAATGTTCGCGTGAACTTTAGAACCCTATTAAATACAATGGACTCGAACGTTCGAAATCTAAAGTGCTAATTATAAAGGCTAATATGCAAGTTATTGTCCTAAAAAGTGTTTGGGGACCCGGGTCCTGCCCCAGGGGACATGTATCAATGCAACAAAAAGTTTTAAAAACAGACGTTTTTTCGGGATTTTAATTATGATTTTAATAATGCTTAAAATGAAAAAATAAAAGTGAATTTACCAGACCCTTATCCGAGCACGCAACCTGGCAGGCCGCAGGAAAAGAGGGGGGGGGGGACGAGAGAGCGCCCTCACCCTCCTGAACCTGACTTTTTTTCCTTCAGAAATTACATTTTGTGCAGAGACAGTTCTAAGCACGGGAAACAAGCGCGACTTTACAGGCATATTATACACACCCCCCCAGGTACGAAATTTAAAGGAATATTTCACTTTTATCGTTTCACTTTAAGCATTATTAAAATCACTGCTCCCAAAAAAACGGCAGTTTTTAAAACTTTTTTTGCATTGATACATGTCCCCTGGGGCAGGACCCGGGTCTCCAAACACTTTTTATGACAATAACTTGCATATAAGCCTTTATAATTAGCACTTTAGATTTCTCCCAATAGACTTTTTGAATTTGACGCGAACACTCCAAATTGTTCGCTGTTCGGCGAACCGGCGAACAGGCAATGTTCGAGTCGAACATGAGTTCGACTCAAACTCGAAGCTCATCCCTAATAGTCACCAGGAAATGAAAAATACAGAGCGGTAAGTATTCAATTTTCCTTTTTACTGCAGTGGTTCTCAGCCTCAGTCCTCAAGTACCCCCAACAGGACATGTTTTGTGAATTTATCTTATCGAGAATTGCTGTCCAAAATACAAAACCATTGACTGTGATTTAAAGCACATGTGCAAGATGAAGGAAAACCTGCAAACATGGCCTGTTGGGAGTACTTGAAAAGCACTGATTTAGAGCACTGCACTTAAAACTAGCTCAAGGCAATACGATTCTAATTGTGGGCATTGAGGGAAACCAAGTAAGTGTTAGAACCCCTGCTTGTTTTTTTTTTTTATTTATTTTTAGGTTGGACTTTGTGTCCCTTTTAGTAAAATTGGCTTCACTTCCTGTCACACAGCTAAACAGGAAGTGAAGGTAAAACCCTACCAATGTCTTTTCTTGGGGACACACAGATCAATCTAACTAGGGTCCCCATTAAGCAAATTGCACTCTAGCACTTTGTTGTGTACACCCCAAATCATTGGGTAGTTTGGGGTTTAGTAAAGACAAATCCACTCTGCAGTAAAAGTGTAGCTGCTGAAAATCTGAGGGGAAGCACTGGTGATTGTAACATCCAATCATGTACTGTAAAAGCAAAGATGGTGTTTTTTTTTGTTTGCTTGCATGTCCCCCTCGGATATCCAGCAAGTGCACTTGTAGTGCAAAGTAGATTTGCCTTTAGTAAATAAACTCCAAAGTTCAAAATACCTAATAATTTGGGATGTACCCCACAAAATGCTGGAGTGCAATGTACATAATAGGGAAAGTATTTAGATTGACCTGTGTGTCCCTATGGAAAGACATTGGTAGGGATTTACCATCACTTCCTGTGTGGCTATGTGACAGGAAGTGAATTATTTGGAAGGATAAAGTGGCCAAATTTGGGAGTTGTCTTCACCCTATCAGGGGTGCAGACATCCCCAAAAACTGTCTAGACTTGTAATCCCTCTGCACTCTATCCCCAAGCAAAAATAAGAAAGGATTTCATTTAGTTTAAGTTTGCAAAGACACATTCCTAAGTTGAATTGTGATGCACGTGATGTAAACAAAAGCTGGGTAATGGTTTTTGTTTTCTCCTTGTGCTGACAGCGTGAGCATAAAAAAAGGCAATCACCGGCTTATGTGCAAGGGACATCGGGCCCAAAGAGGAAGAGGCAATTCTGCGTCATCTGTGACAATCAGTAGCCCCTGCCAGTGCCACCTATCAATGCCCACCACTGGTGCCAATCAGTGCCACCTAGCAGTGCTGCCTATCAGTGCCCATCACTGCCAACTATCATTGCCACCTAGCAATGCATCAACATCAATTAGTGGATGTGTGGAGATCTCAACATCCAAAACAGCGGGATTTTACGTTCTATTCCCCGGTACATGGGACATACTCAAGATTGGATTTTTTCCTGGTAGAACATCAGTTATTAGAATCAGTGGAAGACACGGACATAGGTATAACAACATTTTCAGACCACGCACCAATAATACTTCAATTAAAGATAGGAGAGTCCCCAAAGAGAAATAATAACTGGAAACTAAACGAAGAGCTCTTACAGGATAAAAAAACAGTCCAAAGAATAAAACACGAATTAGTTCTATTTTTTAGAGAGAATGCTGTAGAAGATATGTCAGAGGCAATGATATGGGAAGCCCATAAGGCCTATATAAGGGGTATTCTGATTAAGGAGGGCGCGGAAAAAAAGAAAAAAAACTAAGGAAAAAAAATACATTAATAAAAGAAATCTCCATCTTAGAACAGCTACACAAGAGTACTAGAAAAAAAGAAATTATATTGATGCTGAGTGTGAAAAGAGAAGAGTTGAGAGAAGTAATAGAGCAAGAGACTAGAACTGTCTTTAAACAAATTAAGAATGAGAGATATCAACACGGTAATAAACCCGGGAAATATCTGGCAAAATTACTAAAAAAGAAAAAATCAGTCAACTTCATAGAGAAAATACAATCAAGTACGGGGGAATTAAGATATAAAACAACAGAAATAGCAAAAAACTTTCAGGAATTTTATGGAAAACTTTACTCAATCAATGTAAAAGAGACAAAAGAAGAATCAAAACAAAAGAAGGAAAAAACAAAAGCTTTCTTAAATGAGATAAAATTAGAGAAAATCCCGGAAGATAAAATTAGTTTCCTAGAGGCCCCAATAACAGAGGAGGAAATAATAAAAATAATACAAGATCTACCCAATGGGAAAAGCCCAGGACCAGACGGTTTTACGATACTTTATTATAAGAAATTCTTAGAAATTTTGACCCCGAAACTGTGTTCCTACTTGAACGGGGTAGGTGGGAAATGGGAGCTGAGGAAATAAGCATTAGAAGCTACTATAACTATTATATTAAAAGAAGGTAAAGCCAATACACTTTGTTCTAGTTATAGACCAATCTCACTCTTGAACATAGATACCAAGATATTCTCAAAGGTACTCGCTTCCAGGATGAAAACAATTATGAAGGAAATGGTCCATGCAGATCAGGTTGGTTTCATCCCAGGAAGAGAGAGTAGGGACAATGGTATCAGAACTCTTTTGGCTATACAGCAAATGAAGGAGAGTGGGGCCCCAGGTCTACTCCTGTCAATAGACGCCGAAAAGGCGTTTGACAGGGTAGACTGGGGCTTCATGCAGAGTACACTAAATGCTATAGGCTTGGGACCCAGAATGACCTCTTGGATAAAATCATTATATAATACACCAACGGCAAGAATCAAAGTAAACGTGTTTCTTTCAGCCCCTTTTGATATGAAGAATGGCACTCGACAGGGGTGCCCACTGTCACCGCTGCTGTTTGTCCTTACCTTAGAACCCTTGTTAAAAGGAATAAGGAGGAATGTAGATATAAGGGGGATAAAAGTAGGGGAAGAAGAGCATAAACTAGCAGCGTATGCTGATGACATAATATTTTACGTAACACATCCTAGAATAACCCTGCCCAACATAATGAAAGCCTTAAAAGATTTTGGAAAAATTTCTAACTTTAAAATAAACCCGGCAAAATCCGAAATTTTGAGTTTTAATATCCCTAAAGTAGAAAGGATTACTTATCAAAAAGATTTCCCATTTCGATGGGGAATAAAAGAACTGAAGTATCTCGGTGTCAAGATAACAACTACAAATGAGAAAATCTACAAAGCCAACTACATCCCTTTATTAAATGACATCAAAGCTGAACTTAATAGAATAACACCGGGACAATTATCTTGGAGCGGCAGAATAAATATTTATAAAATGGTAATTCTGCCGAAAATAATGTATAAATGGCAAATGTTACCAATCCCAATACCACAAGCATTCTTTAATAAATTACAGTCAATGTTCTTAAAATTTATATGGTGCGGGAAAAAAACCACGAATTAAACTTACACTTTTGACCAAGGAAAGGGCACAAAGGGGACTAGGGGCACCTGATTTGAGAAATTATTATTTTGCAATTGTTTTATCACGAGTAATAGAATGGGCTAAAAATAACTTAGAAAAAAGATGGGTGAATATGGAAGCCACTATATGTAAAGCACCATTGGGAAAGGTAATTTGGATACCCGAACAATATCGGGAACTTAGCACTGACATACATAACATCACTAGAAATGCACTTAAAATATGGGATAAAATTCACAAAAAAGAGAATTGAGAGTTCAATTCACCATTAATACCATTAACCAACACAAAATATTTTACACCGGGAGTCGAAAAATTATTTGGAAAATGGATTAAGCAAGATAATTTACAACTGAAAGATGTAATGGAGAAAGATAAACTACTAGAGTATCAAGAATTAAAAAACAAACGGGAACTGCTGTTGCTAGATGAATGGCGGTACGCTCAGTTAAATTTTTTTTTGGAAAAACTACCTCGGCCTAAGAGATCTATAGAAACTCTACGGCCCTTAGAGAGATTATGTGAGGAGAAGGTTAAGAAGGGAGTAATCTCTAAGATTTATAAAATATTAAGTAATACAAAAAAGCTGGGCATACTGCCATTCATCAAAAAGTGGGAGGAGGAGTTGGGGTCACAGGTCAACGACCTCGAGATTAGGCAAATTATAGAGAGAGTGCACTCCACAGCAGTAAACCATAACGAAATGGAATTAAATTATAAATGTCTAGTCCGTTGGTACTTAACCCCCGATAAGGTACACAAATGTTCAAACGAAAATGCAAAGTTTTGTTGGAGGGGGTGTAAGGAAATAGGGACTATGGCTCATATTTGGTGGACGTGCCCTAAAATTAAAATATACTGGGGAGAGATCAGACAAACCATTAAAGATATAACCAAGTTCGAAGTCCCTGATGAGCCTTGGGGCTGTATATTACACGGGATTCGAATCCCAACTAAACAGTATATGAGAACACTAACTCCACAACTTTTAAATGCTGCAAAGTACCAAATTGCTATACATTGGCAAGAACCGGAACGACCTAGCTTGAAGGGATGGTGCCATAAAATCGATGATATCTATAGATTGAAATATGTGAAGTTCAGGGAGGGGGAGGAAATGGAGCAGTTCGAAAAAAAATGGCGGGAATGGGTAACTTATAAACATACTACGGGATACGCAGAGTTGCTGGGAGCGTAATGGGTATATATGTGTGTGTATGCGTAGACGCGTATTGTATTGTATGGGTATACATATATATATAGAGATACGTGGATATATAAATTTGTATAGTTTATATAAATTATATAAATCATATAACAAAAATTTAACACAGAAATGATATCGATTTTACATGAGAGAGAGGCAAGATTAGGAGAAGAAAAAGAAAAGGTTAAAGAGGGAGCGATAGAAGGGTGGGTAACCATAGAGGGGAGATCCGGGGAGGGGGGCGGGGTTGGGAGTAATGTTTTATTATCTCTCTGTGAAATATTAGGCTATTGTATATTTTGATATTATGTTATGAGATATGAAAATGAATAAAGACATATAAAAAAAAAAAAAAAAGCACCAAAAGAAAGCTCTATTTGTGTGCAAAAATATAATACATTTTCATTGGGTTACAGTGTTGTATGAGCGCGCAATTGTCATTCAAAGTGCATCAGTGCTGAAATTTGAAAATTGGTCTGGGCAGGATGGGGGTTTAAGTGGCCAGTAAGCAAGTGGTTAATATAAGGCTACATGCACACGGACGTTTTTCCAGCCGCTTGTTTGAGTGTTTTTTGCAGCTTTAAAACGGCTCTCCATGTTAGCCTATGGCCTCATGGCCACCATGGCGAAGACCGGGGAATGATGGGACTGTGACGTCATACGGGGGTGGGGTCAGCGGGTGGCATCACCCGGTGACCACGCCCCATGCCAATATAAGTGGTTGCGCTCCGCGGACACAGCATTGTAGCGGCAGACAGCGACGAAGCAACATCGGGCGGAGAGAAGAGGGAAGAAGACGATGATGAAGACCGGGACCCCGCTAGCAAAAGAGCTGGAAGAAGATAGCGGGGCACCCGGCAGAAGGCAGAAAGAACTGGAGATCGTGGAGAAGGCACCGGAGAGCGGGAGAAGAACTGGAGAACGCGGAGACGACACCGGAGAACAGAACAAGAGACTCCGCTAGCAAAAGAGCTGGAAGAAGATAGCGGGGCGCCCGGCAGAAAGACCCCCGAAGTTGGAAGAAGACGACGATGAAGACCGGGACCCCCCTAGCAAAAGAGCTGGAAGAAGATAGCGGGGCGCCCGGCAGAAAGAAGAGGAGAGCAGAACAAGAGCCCCCCGAAGTTGGAAGAAGACCCCTGAAGTCGGAAGAAATTACTTTAAAAACCTGTGTTGTTTTTTTATTGAATTTTTTTGCCACCAGGTGAATGGGTAGGGGTACGATGTACCCCATACTCATTCACATAGGGTGGGGGGGCCGGGATCTGGGGACCCCCTTATTAAAGGGGGCTCCCAGATTCCGAAAAGCCCCCCGCCCGCAGACCCCGACAACCAACGGCCAGGGTTGTCGGGAAGAGGCCCTTGTCCCCATCAACATGGGGGCAGGGTGCTTTGGGGTGGGGGAGCGCAGGGCGCCCACTGCCCCACAGCAACCACCCCCTATGTTGAGGGCATGCAGCCTGGTACAGTTCAGGAGGGGACACGCTCGCTTGCCCCCCTTTCCTGACCTGCCGGGCTGCGTGCTCGGATAAGGGTCTGGTATGGATTTTGGGGGGACCCCCACGCCGTTTTTCGGCGTAGGGGGTTTCCCTTAAAATCCATACCAGACCTAAGGGCCTGGTATGCTCCTGGAGGGGAACCCATGCCGGTTTTTTATTTAAAATTTGGCGTGGAGTTCCCTTCATGATTCATACCAAACACAGGGGACAGCGAGCGCGAGGCTTGCAGTACCCTGTCGCAGAGAACCAGCGCGATGGCATCATGCTGGAGACATTCTTGGGCAGGTAGTCGCCTCTAGGACACGACTTGAGTGGCTGCTTCACGCTCAAGTCATGTCCAAGTTGCCTCGCAAAGTCGCGCTGTCCCTCTGTCAACCGGCACACGAGTCGCCCCGCAAGTCGGATCGTCTTCATCCGACTTCCCGGACGACCTCTATTCAAATCAATGGGCTCCCATGGGGAACCATTCATTTTCAATTTAGCGCTGCTGACATTTTTATTTACTATAGCAGTGTGCCGCTGGGTTCATGCACTCAATTAAGGATTTATCCGGCGCACCAATTAAGGTATAAACTGGCGCAGCGCACTGTTGATAGTAAATCAACCCCACTGTGTGCATCTTCAAAATTTGGATTGTGGAAGAAAGTGCAAAAAATTTACAAAAAAAGTGAAAAAATATAAAAAGGGGGGGGGTTGTGTTTCATTCTATTCGCCCCAAAACATCAATGATATCCTTAAATGTTTGCTCCATAACATTGATTTTATTCTTCATGATGTCGAGTTCACGACTATACGACATTGTTTGCTGGATTATTCACTATGATGCACTAGCACTTGAAAAATGAGGAGTTTCTTCCTCACCAACATGTTCATCCCCTAAAAAAAAAAAAAGGATTTTTTAAATATGCAGGCCTACATCTCTTACCAGAAGCTGTGGTGACAGACACTTACCTATTGTGGTGACAAGTTGCACCACGTCATCCACCTCTCCTTCCTCCACTTCTCCTTCCTCCACATCCTGTGTTTGGGGTTCTTTCTAAGTGTGGGGTTCCTGGGCTCCTCACAGTGGTGTCCTCCCAGTCTTCTCTCCCCTATGAGAATGAAACAAAAGGTATACTTAGCACACAGATATTTGAGGGCAAAAATAGGAACATGAAACTTGGAAGTGGGGTACAATTGTCTGTTTGGGCAGAGTACCAAGCTGAAGACATGATTTTTCACTTACCAAACCTTGACTACCTACCTACCTTTTTTGAACAAGTTTCACACATGTAGACACCCCAAGTATCCACTGGAGCATCTGTGTGGGACACCCTAAAAAGGTTGTTCTGGTGTCCCACACTAGTGCTCCAGAGTGCAGATGTGTAACCAGCTGCTGAGTGTCCTCTCCTTTACACTGAATCAGGGGCGTAACTATAGGGGGCGCAGCAGTCGCGACCACGACTGGGCCCTGTGCTGAAGGGGGTCCGTGTGGCCCCCCTCTACATATGACCGGCGGCAGCATAGACAGCTATGAGTGGAAGTGCACCGTGCGCACGGGTGGCTGGAGGTGGTGGGGGATGACTAGCAGAGCTCCATGCTCTACTTTCGTTCTGGAAGCTCTTTAGTTGTGCATTCCCTGCGTCCTCGGCCGGCTCCTCAGGGTCCCCGTCTCCTGATCCATTTAGCGCTGTTCAGTCCGGTGTCTATCCTCCCCAGCCACAGTCCCGCCCCCTAAATGCGGCTCACACGGCACTGCATGCTTCTCCCGGGCTAACAAACATAAAGCACAGTGCAGCCCTATGAGAGCCGACTCCCCGCAGGCTTGTCTTGCCAGCCCCCCTCCTCCCCCGTCATACACGGATGATGTCCGGTCTTTCTGGGAGATATGCTGATCGGCCGTCTAGCACGCTGAAGGGAGCCCAGGCCACCACGGTTGAGTGCCTTCAACTTGATCATGGTGAGTAAGATGACCCCATCCGCCACACACCATCACATACCCCCCTCCATCTCCCCTGGGGACAGAGCCCCCATCTCCCCTGGGCACAGGGACTCCCATCTCCCCTGGGTACAGAGACCCCCATCTCCCCTGGGAACATTGACCCCTATCTCCCCTGGGAACAGGGACCCCTTCTCCCCTGAGGACAGGGACCCATTCTCATTTGTGGACAGGGACCCCTCATTTGGGGACAAGGACCCCTTCTCACCTGGTATAGGGACCCCTTCTCACCTGAGGACAGGGACCCCATCCCCCCTGGGGACAGGGACCCCTTCTCCCCTGGGGACAGGGACCCCATCTCCCCTGGGCACAGGGACCCCATCTCCCCTGGGCACAGGGACCTCATCTCCCTTGGGCATAGGGACCCCATCTTATCTGGGCACAGGGACCCCATCTCATCTGGGCACAGGGTCCCCATCTCAGCTGGGGACAGGGACCCCTTCTCAGCTGGGGACAGGGACCCCTTCTCACATGGGGACAGAGCTCCCTTCTTACCTGGGGATAGGGACCCCTTCTTTCCTGGGACAGGGACCCCTTCTCATTTTGGCACAGGGACCCCTTCTCATTTTGGCACAGGGAACCCATCTCCCCCTTGGGACAGGGACCCATCTCCCCTGGGGACAGGGGCCCCTTGTCACCTGGGCACAGGGAACCGCATCTTCCCTGGGGACAGGGACCCCATCTGCCCTTGAGAAAAGGACTCCATCTCTCCTAGATACAGGGACCCCATCTCCCCTGGGCACAGGGACCCCATCTCCCCTGGGCACAGGGACCCCATCCTGCCTAGGGACAGGAACCTCATCTTTCCTGCAAACGGGGACTCCATCTTACCTAGGGACCCCATGTACCCTGGGGACCAGGACCCCACCTCGCCTCAGAAAAGGAACCCCATCTACAGACCATGCTGGCTGGCAGGGCTGATGTCAGCCACCCTAGGGTGCCAGGATGGAGGAGGGGGCAGAACACACAGAGGAAATCTGAATCCCCAGCCATTTGGGGGTGTACCAGCAGGGATCACTGGACACCAGGGGAGGGGGGGTACAGCAGTACCAGTGTGGGGTCACTGGAGATGGGGGTGGGTACAGCAGTACCAGCAAGGTGTGCTCTCCAGCCACTGTGTGCTCTTTCCCGGACTCCCTCGTCGGCTCTGCCAGGTTCCCCCATCATCTCTCCTGCTGGCTGCTGCTGGGGATCTGTCAGAGTGGGAAATGGGCCAGTAAATGTGTAATTTACCACCCCTTTTTTTTCTGAATTGAGAGAGTCAGTGATCTGTACCGATCACTGACTCTGTCCATTTATAACTGTGGCATATACTAATCAAAGTTTACTATGCTTCAGTTTATGAATGGACAGGAAGCTCTGTACAGAGCTACTTCTGTCCATTCATTCTATGTAGCTGAGGCTGCAGAGAAGGAGATTGGGGCTGTGTCCTCAGTCTTCTTCTTTATGTCAAAGGTGGAACATCAGAGGTCTGTTTAGACCTCTGATATCTCACAAATGTCCCCCAACGGGGCTCCTAATTTTTTTTTTAAATAATAAAAAAACGACTTATACCAGTGGCGGAACTACAGGACTACAAAGGTCATACCTGTGACCGGGCCCTGGAGTTCCACCACCGGACTCGGAGGGATTCAGGGGGGCCCTTCATGGTTTCTTGCACCGGGGCCCTGAAGGTCATAGTTACGCCACTGTACAGAATCAAGTTTGCATTTCATTCTAGTTACAAACACATCAACTAGACAACAATGTAATAACGTGTTTGGAATACAAATAGGCATATAAAAAAGGAATTTTACCCTGTAGCTTCAAAAAACATTGTATGTAGTGGGTGAACGATGTGTCTAACGACCGATTACTGTGCCCACTAACCTGAAAGTTGTCCATTTCAAATGTCCAATAGTAAAAAAAAAAACATGGAGCAACATGCAAGTTATGATAATAAAATCAGAGAAACACAGGAGAAATACTTACTTTTTTGAAGCATTCTCTTGATACTCCTGTACTGCTCCGGCTCCCTCAGTTTGAGGTCAGACCACCTCTTTCTAAGCTGCTCTTTCGATCTTTTCACCCCAAACTTTTGATGAAGACTTTTGACTACTTTTCCCATTATTTTGGCCTTCCTTAGATTAGGCTGGGTACATGGCCCATGCTTGCCATCATAATCCAACTTTTTCAATATGTCCACCATCTCCGCCATCTCTGTGAATGACATATTGGATGCCTTGTATCGCTTTCTTGATCGTGACGTTTCGCCCTCGGGGCTTGTCTCATCGTTATACAAATTCGCAGACACCTGCTGAGACTCTGCCATGTCGCTCCTACTGCGTGCCGAAAGAGAAGGGGCTGGAGCTCAAAATGAATGTGACCAGAATAGGTGCAGCCGCTGATAGCGGTTGAGGTTGTTGAACCGGGAGTTCTAATGAGGCCTGAACCTGTTCAAAACGGGAGGCCAAATCCTGAAGGAATCGCATGACCTGGGTCTGATTAGATTCCTGGGTCTCAAGTCTGCGGACTATTCCCTGCAATGGATCATCTACGGGAAGCGGCACGTCAGCCTGGTCCATGGCTGATCAAACTGTCAGGTCACCTGTGGCCAGGTGACAGGTGCACACCGTTGGGGGTCAGGAGTGCACCACAAGGTAGTGAACCCTATGGCTGACTGCTGGGGATGGGATACTGGGTGGTTGTGGAAAGCGGGACCAGTGGAGCACAACAGGGATCCACAGGAATCTAGAGCCAAGATTCCCCAGCAGGTTTTTCCTAGAGCCTCTAGTGGTGAGGATGTTACGCTGCAGCTGGGTCCAGGTCGTGGCCCCTAGAGTCCCCTAGCTCACGCTACGTAGGGTAGGGAGGATAGAGGGGAAGCAGCAGCACAGGATACAAGAATATAGAGTTCTGTGATAGGGCCTGGGGTGGAGCCAGACTGGGAGGAGAGATTATAAAAGCAGCCAGGTGAGGAGAGTCTGGCCTCTAAGGTGGACACATGAGGAGGAAGGTAAGCTGACAGACAAACATTACTGCATATCCATGACAATTGAAACTTGGGGCATCAGTGGCCTATAATGCTTCATGATTGAGGCCTATATTGGGATAAGATTAGGACAGTTTAGGCTGACCTAGTGTTTTTGTCTTGCGTTTTATCTTGCAGCAAATATGCAGAAATTTTAAGATCCTGTAATCATGACAGCTTTCATAGACAAATACAGGGAGCTGCAAAATTTATGGGAGCTGAAGCATGATTTATATTCTATCCGCGACATAAGGAGGGCAATGATGGACAAATTTGTCGAATATATGCCGACAATGATCCCCGAGGCAGACTTTGAGATGGTGAATTAAAAAGTAAATAACTTGAGGAATATGTATAGGAAGGAGTACAAGAATATCCTCCAATCATGGACATCAGGAGCAGCAGCAGACAAAGTGCATGTCCCCAGGCTGTGGTACTTCAAACATTTGTGTTTTCTGGATGACCAAATTGACGTCAGGAAATCAGTTTCCAGCCTTCCCTCCAGCCTTTCTCCCACCCTTCCCTCCACCCCAGCAGAGGATAATGAGGAGCAACCTGGCCTGGAAGACCCGGATCTGAATATCTATAGCCAGGTATAGTATTTTTATACATATTTATTGTCCTATAATTAATGTTGGGAACTAGATGTTATTATTCCCAAATTAAGGATTCATCAAAAAGTTATTTCCATATCAATAGACAGTAGTGGACAGAAATGATTGGGACAAGAATGAAAAATGCTGGGGTCAGAATGAGAGTCTTTTCTATTCATTATCATTCAATTTGCAATAGTCATGAGCTGAAAATTGTGTGTGATTGATGAACCAAAAACTAAAACTATGTCCCTTTTTTATACACAGGATGACCTCAGCCAGGATGAGGGGCTGGAACGTGGCAGCCAGGAGGAGGCAGGGGTGAGTGGCAGCCAGGAGAAGGCCGGGCCAAGTGGGAGGCAGGAGGTGGCCGGGCCCAGAGGCAGCCAGCAGGTGCCCAGGCCCAGTGGCAGCACCCAATCACAGGTGCATGCCCTCCACATTAGATCAAAAAGGCCCAGGAAGGTGACACAGACAGAGGAGGCATCCCTGAGATTAATTATTGAGGTAAGCGAGATAATGAGTGCCCCCCCCCAACGCTGAAGAGGCCTATGGCTGTTATCTAGCCACTAGGCTACAGAAAGTGGAGGAGAGCCAATGTATCCTCTGTGAGGGCATTTTTCGTATGGCCCTTCAGAAGGCGGTGAGGGGCCAGCTGACTGAGACCACACATCTATGTGATCTCGCCCATCCTTCTCCTTCTCCTCCTCCTCCTCCTGACACAAGTCCACCACCAGAGCCACACCCTGCAAGGAGGCGTGGAGGGAGCGCTGCAGGGAGCCGTGGAGGGAACGCTGCAGGGAGGCGTGGAGGGAACTCTGCAGGGAGGACCATAAAGTGATGACCTGGCTTCAGTCTGGTCTGACCAAAGACGCAGTCTGTTGTAGTACCACAGCCTGGGGACATATATGACATCTGCTGCTGCTCCTGATTTCTGTGATTTGGGGACCAGATTGTGCTCCCAATTATAGGGACTCCTCAAGTTATATATTTTTTTATCAACACACTTGATGTCTGCCTTGGGATCCAAAGGCTGCGCAAATTCGACCAATTTCTCCATCGTTGCCTTTCCTCTTTATTTTGTTAACCAGAATAAATGGATATTTGATTTACTTTAAATACTTGCCTATGTGTTTTTCTTAAAAAGGAAAGTTTGTTTGTGAGTAGGCAGGTACATTACAAAATTACAATGTGTAATTAACAAGGGACACCAACACCAACCTCCTTGAGGGAAAAAAAAATACAAGATAATAATGTTGTTGTGGCAACTTGACCAGAAAATAAAAATGGAGATCACAAGAAAATATTAAAACCCCACAAAAAAATAAGAGATCTTCATTCAAATCACAAAAAAAAAAGTTTTTTTTGAGATCTGGCTTTAAAATCAAATACGAATATTCATGAGATCACAAGAAACAATAAAGAAACAAGTTGGTCAGAACTCTGTGTGAATATCAGCAGTAATAAAATAACATTATTCTAGCATTAGAACAGTGGCGGCTGGTGCTCCATTTTTTTAGGGGGCGCACACAAAACCCCAACCAACCCCCCCCCCCCTGCAAACAGACAGAGGGATAGATTGGATAGGACAGAGACAGATACATAGATAGATATACAGATATGCAGATAGATAGATATACAGATAATTAGATAGACAGACAGATAGACAGATATGCCGATAGATAGATAGATACATAGATACATAGATAGATACATACATACATAGAATACATACATACATAGAATACATACATACATACATACATAGAGTACATACATACATACATAGATACATAGATACATAGATACATAGATACATAGATAGATAGATAGATAGATAGATAGAGAATATATAAATAGATAGATAGAGAGATAGAGGTAGATACATGCATACATACATAGAATAAATACATACATAGATAGATAGATACATACATACATACATACATACATACATACATACATACATAGATACATACATACATAGATAGATAGATACATACATAGATACATACATACATACATAGAATACATACATACATAGATACATACATAGATAGATAGATAGATAGATAGATAGATAGATAGATAGATAGATAGATAGATACATACATACATTGATAGATAGATAGATAGATAGATACATACATACATACATACATGCATACATACATAGAATACATACATAGATAGATACATACATACATACATACATAGAATACATACATACATACATACATACATACATACATAGATAGATAGATACATACATACATACATAGATACATAGATAGATAGATACATACATACATACATAGATACATGCATACATACATACATACATACATAGATACATACATACATACATACATTTGATAGATAGATAGATACATACATACATACATACATACATATGTAGCGGGGTGTTCCCCTATAATGGGAAGAGACTACATCACCCATAACCCCATTCTTCACGTGTTCCACCGCAGAGACTCATGGGAGGGGTTATAAAAGGAGGAGGCGAGGCCGGGCTCAGCCTCTTTGGGACACGAGACTTCACAGACGGATCCTCCTGTGCGGATGTGTCGGAGTGCAAGGCCTGAAGCCTGAGGCCTTGCTCTCCACCAAAGAGCCTTCCACCCCCCCTCTGCGAGCCTGGGTGGCATCTGACTTTGTGCGCTACAGCCTTGTTGGATCGGGGACCCGATCGTTGAAGAGATCGAGTGTGTGTGACACGGCCGGTGGAGGTTTCCCGGACTGGATCCGTAGTCCGGCGGGTGAGAGGGCATAAGCCCAGCTAAGATACTGTTACTGTATATAGGCCTATAGACTGCCGTGGCCTACAAGTTATTTTGATACCCCTATTGAAGAGCCTTGTCAGAACTGACCCTGCGGCTTTATTTAACCAAGTTCTATACCCCTTGGATTACAAAGTTATACTCTGTTTAAAGTGCACCACCATTACAGACCTGCCGGTGAAGAAAGAAGGACTAAGTTAAATATTAGAACCAGGCCTGGTGGGGATTCTAGCGTGTTTGATTACTGCGCCATAGGGCACTTAGTTAACGGTCGCCCGTATGGCGCACCTATAGCGTGTGTTACTACATAGTGTGTTAGAGTGGCAGGACGCTGCCCTTAGGAGTGATTATCTTGAACTGTGATTACTGTTACCCCTTTATCCATATTGAGAAAATAAGTAAAACACTTTACCTATTACAATTCATTACTGTGTCCTTGCTTAGTTATTATATTGCATAGGATATATCATTGATTGTTAGTACTAGCTGTGCCAGAAGGGGGTAGAGCCTATTGCCGGGGGTTGGCGGAGCTGCACTCAGGGCCCAAATCTAATTCTGCGGCCTCCTTAGTTGGAGGTATCGCTACACGTGGGGGTTCTCGTCCGGGATCCTGATGCAGCAAGCGAACGCCAGAAGTGCCGGCATGAACCCCATGGATCCTGAAGCGGTAGAAGAGTGGTGCAAAGCCGCTAATACAGAGCCAAAACAGTCAATAGCCATTAGCCTCCCTGGGGAGAAATGGTCGAGTGAGACGGTAGAGGAACTAATGAGTTCAGTGTCCCCAGATCACACACCGTGGGTGATAGACATAAAGACAGACCCAGACATCTCATATCAATACGCATTAGTGGAATATTGGGACGGGATGCCAGAGGCCTGTAAGCACAAGTGTCTGCGGACGCCAGACAACAGAACATTTAGGCTGGCGCACGCAATAACTGTAGAAAGGGAACCAACCCCTACGGGATTGCCACAGGCTGCGGCCCGAACTCCACCTGAAAGAGAAGACAGGGCGACACCCCCGGTGGCACCTGCACTGGCCACTGCTATATCACCAGAACTGATAAATGCAATAGGGGATTTGCTAGCCAAATGTCAGAAGACAAGTACGGTGCATGTGGAAACTAGCTACCGGAGACTAAAAACATTCTCAGGGAAGCTCCCTGTTCCGGCAGGGGAAGAAGATTTTGATACCTGGGTGGAGCAGGCATTACAGGCGGTGGAGGCATGGGAGGTGCCTGAAGCACAGAAGAGGCAGCGAGTGTTAGAAAGCCTTAAAGGTGCAGCAGCAGAAGCAGTGAAAAGTTTCCGGTTTGGGAATGCAGGGTGCACGGCGCAGGACTGTCTAGCTATGCTGCAGGAAGAGTTTGGTCAATTAGACAAGGTGACAGAGATGGTCTACCAGTTTGAACACACTTTCCAAAAACCGGAGGAGAAACTTTCCGAGTATGTCAGAAGGCTAAACAGGCTGCTGTGCAAGATTGTGTTAAAGAAAGGGATGAAGCCCCAAGATGCCGATGCAGCAAGAATGAAGCAAGTCTTAAAGGGAGCGCTACGCTCCGATCCAGTCTGGCTGCACCTGAAAACCTTGGGGGGAGGAATGTTGCTGACATGCTGATTTAATAAAAATCATCAGAGATGAGGAGGCGCTGCAACAGGATCAGCAGAAGGATAAGACAAATGTTGTACCCGCACAGGTGCTGGTCAATCCAGTAATGACCCCTGAAAGAGAGGCGGAGATAGACACCCTAAAAACTCAGATGTCCAAGGTGTTAGAGATATTTACCTCTCTGATAGCAAAAGACACAGAGTGTCCCAAGAAGAAGGAAAGTCCAAGGAAGGAATTGTTCCCGATTGCCTCAGCACCCGAACCTTTACAAGAATGGGGAGATATAGTCTGCTTCAACTGTGGGGGAGTTGGCCACATTGCAGCCACATGTTCTAGTCCGAAGAAGAAGAAGAGACCAGACAACCGCAAGCCGGCGGGAAACTCCAGAGGGCCCCGGTGAAGGAGTCAACCGGGTGCCCATCATCTTCAGTAAACTCCAAGCTGAATGCGAAGAAAAACAAAAAGAGAGATAGAACACCAAAGGGGAAACGCAATACCCCTCAACAAAGCTATACTCCAGGAGGAAGGGGGGAGACCCCTCAGAAGAGGCACAGCACTCCCCAAAAGGGGTGCCCACCCAAGAAAAATAATAGGACCCCTCAGCGGGTTCCTACACCCATTAAAAGGAGGGAAGTCAGTTCATACCAGGCTCAAGAAAGGTTCAAGTCCAAAGGGAATAGGACAAGAGAGAGTCCAAAGGGAAAAGGTCTGAAGAAGGCGGCTCCTGCCGGACCATATCCAGAGAAACTGGTAGGCCCATCCCCTATAGTGCCCATTCAAGTGGAGGGAGTCTACACCAGGGGCCTCCTGGATACCGGGGCACAAGTGACCCTACTATACCGGGACTTCTACGACAGGCACCTGAGTCATCTGCCTATCCAGAAGATAGAAGAGCTGGAAATATGGGGAATTGGAACCCAGAGTTTCCCTTACGACGGCTACCTTCCCATCAAAATGACCTTTGACCCATCCGTGGCTGGGAAGGCCGAAGTGTTTGACACCCTGGCAGTTGTGTGCCCTAGGCCGCCTGGAGCCAACAAGAATTCCCTTATAATAGGGACAAACACGGACCTGGTCCGAAGACTCCTGACCCCTCTCGTGACAGAAGAAAGACAAGCAGCTACCAAGATCCATCCCATGCTGAAGACAGCCTACCAACGGCTGGTCCAAGAGCGGGAGACCCCTGGAGAGGGGATAGGGAAGGTGTGGAGACTTGGAAGAGAAGGGGTAGTGTTGCAGCCCGGCGAAGTAACCTGTCTCAGGGCCACTGTGAAGCTTACTTGGGAGCAGCCTGGTCCCTTTGTCATGCTGGAGTCAGACCCAAGGGGTGAGTCCTCAGGCCTGGAGGTGATACCGGAAGTGATTCCGCTGAAGGTCCTGAAGAAGGCCCATTATAGAGTTCCAGTGAGTGTTAGGAATACTACCAAAGACCCCATGGAAATCCCAGCCAGAATGCTGCTAGGCCAGGTGAGCCCGGCGGCCCCTGTTACCCTGTCAGAAGTGAAGAGGACAGGTGGAGGAGGGGATGTTTGGGAGAAGCTGTCCATGGAAAACCCGAATCTGTCCAGGGCTTGGAAAGAGAGAGCCAAGGCCCAGTTGAATAGATGGGAGAAGATCTTCTCTAAGGATGAGTTTGATGTGGGGTGTGCAAGGAGTGCCACCCATCGGATCCACCTTCAGGAAGATAAGCCCTTCCGAGAGAGGGTCAGGCGGGTCCCGCTAGCAGATCTGGAGGATCTGAGGGAACAACTTGCAGAACTCAAGAGGACTGGTGTGATACGGGAGTCCAGAAGCCCCTATGCCTCTCCCATAGTGGTGGTCCGAAAGAAGAACGGATCATTGAGGCTCTGTATCGACTACAGGACTCTCAACAGGAGAACCATACCTGACCAATACACCACTCCGAGGATAGAGGATGCCCTACAGAGCTTGTCTGGAGCCAAATGGTTCAGCGTTATGGATCTCAAGAGTGGGTACTATCAGATTCCGATGCACCCAGCAGACAAGGAGAAGACAGCTTTCATAACCCCAGTGGGGTTCTTTGAATTCGACCGGATGCCCCAAGGTCTGTCTGGAGCCCCAGCTACTTTCCAACGTCTCATGGAGAAGACAGTAGGAGACATGAACTTGATCGAAGTCCTTGTATACCTGGACGATGTCATTGTCTTTGGGAGAACCTTGGAGGAACATGAAGAGAGGCTGGAAAAAGTGTTGAGAAGACTCAGTGAGGAAGGACTTAAGCTTTCGCCTGAGAAGTGTCGGTTCTACCAGTCTTCTGTGAACTATCTGGGGCACATAGTGTCTGAAGAAGGGGTGGCCACAGACCCTGAGAAATTGGAGGCAGTTACCTCCTGGCCACGGCCCACTACAGTAACCGAACTCAGATCCTTCTTGGGCTTCTGCTCCTACTACAGGAGGTTTGTGGAGGGATTTGCCCGAATTGCTAGACCATTGAATGAGTTGCTCAAGACTGAAGGAGAAGAGGATGGCTCGGGGCCCAGGAGGCCAGGAGAGTCCATCAGAGATCAGTGGAATCAGAAGTGTGAAGAGGCTTTCCAAGTATTGAAGAGGGGCCTGACCACTGCACCAGTCTTGGCCTACGCAGACCCAACCAAACCCTATGAACTGCACGTGGATGCTAGTCATGACGGTCTGGGAGGAGTACTTTACCAAGAACACGAGGGGCAATTGCGGCCCGTTGCCTATGTGAGTAGGAGCCTGACCCCCTCTGAGAAGAACTACCCCACTCACAAGCTGGAGTTCCTGGCCCTCAAGTGGGCGGTAGTAGACAAGCTCAAAGACTACCTGTATGGAGCGGAGTTCACTGTGAAGACCGACAACAACCCCCTTACCTACCTGTTCACCATGGCCAAGCTGGACGCCACTGGACACAGGTGGCTGGCCGCACTGTCTGGATTCAACTTCAGCCTTAAGTATAGACCAGGAGTGGGGAATCGAGACGCAGATGCTCTGTCCAGGAGATCTCATTTCCCCACCATTGAAATAGAAGATTGGACCCAAGTGGCACCGGACGGGGTGCGGGCCCTTTGTCAAGGAGCTGAATTCCAAGCCCGAGGAGGCTCCAGAGCAGAGGAAATAGGAGTTACCACGGTGGGAGTCCCCAAACACTACTGTGGAGTAGCTCAATTGGAAGAGGACAACCTACCAAGACTGTCCAAGAAGGAATTGAGGTGTGACCAATTGGAAGACCCCATGGGGAGATTGGTCCTGGAGGCCTTGAAAAATCAGGATCCAAACAGACTCATGCGTCAACCTTCAAAAGAGGCTCGCCTGCTGAGGAAGGAGTGGGATAGGTTGCAGTTACATCAGGGAGTGGTCTACCGAAGGGGCCCCTCTGATGACTCAGAAGATAAATGGCAGCTGTTCCTCCCAGAGAAACATCGGGAGACTGTTCTGATTGCCCTGCATGACAATCATGGCCACCTAGGGGCTGAAAGGACCTTTCAACTTGTCAGAAGTCGGTTCTATTGGCCCTGCATGAGGGCGGAGGTAGAGGAGTACTGCCACTCATGTGCGCGATGCATTCAGAGGAAAACTTTGCCCCATCAAGCTGCCCCAATGGGCCATCTACAGAGCCAAGGGCCCATGGACCTGGTGTGCATTGACTTTCTCTGCCTCGAACCCGACCTGAGTGGACTAGGAAATGTTCTGGTGATAACCGACCATTTCACCCGGTATGCCCAGGCTTTCCCCACCAAAGACCAGAAGGCCTCCACCGTGGCCAAGGTACTTATGGAGAAGTACTTTGTCCATTATGGGCTGCCACAGAGACTCCATTCAGACCAAGGGAGGGACTTCGAGAGTAAGCTGATCCGGAAGCTCTTGGATTCTTTGGGAATTAAGAAGACTCGAACTACACCTTACCGTCCTCAGGGAGATGCTCAGCCGGAAAGGTTCAACCAAACCTTGCTCAACATGTTGGGGACTCTGGAAAGCGAGAAAAAGCAACATTGGAGCCAACACATAGCAGCCATAGTACATGCTTACAACTGCACCATCAGTGATGCTACAGGCTACTCCCCATATCGACTCGTGTTTGGGAGAGAAGCGAGACTACCGGTGGACCTGGCTTTTGGCACCTCACTGGACCATTCCTCAGCCACATCCCACAAAGGATATGTGGACCGGCTCAGACACAGCCTGAAAGTAGCCTATGAACAAGCTCAAGCGGCCTCAGATCAAAGGGGAGCTCGGAATAAAAGAAATTTCGACTTGAAGGTCCGGGTACAAGACCTACAGCCCGGGGATCGTGTACTGTTGCGCAATCTGGGAGTCCCCGGAAAGCACAAACTTGCAGACAGATGGAAATCTGAACCCTATGTCATCTGCAGGAAGTTGCCGGGCCTACCTGTCTACAAGGTGAAGCCAGAGGGAAAGGTAGGCCCACTGAAGACATGGCATCGAAACCACCTGCTCCCACTTGCGGAGGCAGTTAGAATACCTCCCGTGGGAGACTCCCCTGAACCGGCCTCTATCTTGGATACTCCTAGGCCGAACACTCGGTCACAGACCTCCCGAGCTGAAAATGGAGAAGCCTCCCAACTTAGTGGAGATGAGGAGGGAGAACTTGATTGGCTGTGGTCTTCCCCAACTCCAGGAACTTCTATCATAGATCTTCCAGTCACCCAAGATACCACAGATGAAACACTGAACCCAGAGGCTACAGAGTTCATCCCCTCTAGTCCTTCAGCAGATTACTGGGAAGATGCCCATGATAGTTGCTCCGAGGAAGAGGAGCCTGTGGCGCCAGAGCCAGAGATTCCAGGAGAGCAAAGGGCTCGAAGATTCATTCGACCTCCTAAGAAGCTGACCTACCCTCAGATGGGGAACAGTTCGGAAGACTCTGTAGTCACTGCTAGGAGAAATGCTGAGATTCCGGATCCCTCCACTGTCCATTTGGTGGAGGGCAACCCCAGCTCACTCTCTGGCACAGTTAGGCAGGCCACCTATGATAATGTGACCTGTGGGCAAGGGAATTCTACCCCTCAGTTATGGTGGGAATCCCCTATCCCAACATCGTTTTCAGAATTGTCCAGTGTTATATATAGTTGTTGTTAAAATTTATCTTTGGGGACCAAAGAGTTTAAGTGGGGGGATTGTGTAGCGGGGTGTTCCCCTATAATGGGAAGAGACTACATCACCCATAAGCCCATTCTTCACGTGTTCCACCGCAGAGACTCATGGGAGGGGTTATAAAAGGAGGAGGCGAGGCCGAGCTCGGCCTCTTTGGGACACGAGACTTCACAGACGGATCCTCCTGTGCGGATGTGTCGGAGTGCAAGGCCTGAAGCCTGAGGCCTTGCTCTGCACCAAAGAGCCTTCCACCCCCCCTCTGCGAGCCTGGGTGGCATCTGACTTTGTGCGCTACAGCCTTGTTGGATCGGGGACCCGATCGTTGAAGAGATCGAGTGTGTGTGACACGGCCAGTGGAGGTTTCCCGGACTGGATCCGTAGTCCGGCGGGTGAGAGGGCATAAGCCCAGCTAAGATACTGTTACTGTATATAGGCCTATAGACTGCCGTGGCCTACAAGTTATTTTGATACCCCTATTGAAGAGCCTTGTCAGAACTGACCCTGCGGCTTTATTTAACCAAGTTCTATACCCCTTGGATTACAAAGTTATACTCTGTTTAAAGTGCACCACCATTACAGACCTGCCGGTGAAGAAAGAAGGACTAAGTTAAATATTAGAACCAGGCCTGGTGGGGATTCTAGCGTGTTTGATTACTGCGCCATAGGGCACTTAGTTAACGGTCGCCCGTATGGCGCACCTATAGCGTGTGTTACTACATAGTGTGTTAGAGTGGCAGGACGCTGCCCTTAGGAGTGATTATCTTGAACTGTGATTACTGTTACCCCTTTATCCATATTGAGAAAATAAGTAAAACACTTTACCTATTACAATTCATTACTGTGTCCTTGCTTAGTTATTATATTGCATAGGATATATCATTGATTGTTAGTACTAGCTGTGCCAGAAGGGGGTAGAGCCTATTGCCGGGGGTTGGCGGAGCTAAACTCAGGGCCCAAATCTAATTCTGCGGCCTCCTTAGTTGGAGGTATCGCTACAGATAGATAGATAGATACATACATACATACATAGATACATAGATAGATACATAGATACATAGATACATACATACATACATACATACATAGATACATACATACATAGATAGATAGAATACATACATACATACATACATATATACATAGAATACATACATACATACATATGTAGCGGGGTCTCCCTTAAGGCCCCGGGACTACGTTACCCAGAACCCCGTTCGGCACCCAGAGTGCAATTAGCCACCGCAGAGACTCATGGGAGGGGCTATTTAAGGAGGAGGCGAGGCGGAGCTTGGCCTCTTTGGGACACCGCGCTGCAAGCAAGAGTTTCTTCCTGTGCGGATCTGCTGAGTGCAAGGCCTGAAGCCTGGGCCTTGCGCAACTTCCAAAGAGCCTTCCACCCCACTGCGGAGCCTGGGTGGCACCGGACTTGTCGAGTGAGGGCATCAGTTAGATCGGGGACCCGATCGTTGCAGACGCTGTGTGCGGAGACACAGCAGGTGGAAGTCCCGGACTGGGATCGTGTCCGGAGTGGTGAGCGAGCACTTGCTCAAACCAATAGACTGTACCGTGTTTAGGCCTATAGACTGCCTTGGCCCACCTATCGTTGTTTGTTGTTCCATTAGGAGACCAGTAGCAGGACAGAGTTAAATGGTCTCCAGTATAGTGTTCTTTGAGACTGCCTACTTGTGCATTACAAATTCTGTTTCATCAAGTGCACCACCGAAAGTTTGCATGCGAAGAAATAACCAGTGAAAAGACTAAGATTTCTTCTATGTCAGGCCTGACCAGGGAGGGGAGATAGAATATTGTTTAGTGCGCCACAAGGCGCGAACACCATAATAGCTGCGCGCGGTGGGTTACCGCGCTGGGCCATTGTTGTGTGCTCTATTGCTGCAGGGCTCTGTAAGCAAGTTGCATGTGTTCTGTTCTGCCTATACTTTTGATATAAAAGTAAAGCTGTTGCATTCGATCTCTTGTCTCAGTGTGTTGTCTTAATACAAAAGAGATTGCCCCTTGCAATATTACTGAATGTGATATAAGTTTAACCCTAGACTAACTGTGCCAGAGTGGGTTGAGTAGGATTGCCGGGGGTTGGCGGTGCTGTATGCAGGGCCCGAAATCAAACCAGCGGCTCTCTTAACTGGGGGTAGCGCTACACATAGATAGATAGATAGATACATACATAGATAGAGATAGATAGATAGATAGATACATACTGTGAGGGGGTTAGCTCGGCAGCGGGTGTGTGTGACCCTCGAGATGGGCTCCCCACACAAAAACAGGCCCAGCAAACGGTGGTTGTGGTTTTCAAAATCAAAAAGGTGCGGTTTATTTTCTATTTACAGTGACAAAACACAGCAAAGCAAAAGAAACATAAACAAAATAAATCCTGGTCAACTTGACCTCTGACTAAACATACAGGTTTCCTAACTAACAACTGGGATCAGCCTAGTGCTGTCCTAGTCCCTAAGTCCCTGGTTTTAAATGTCCAAGCAAATAGCCACACAGGCTTTGTCTCACCGCACAGGGGTTCACTCTCCCTAGACAGTCCACACAGGTCTGGTTCCAGGCATGAGCTAACATCTAATGAAGCTGGGAGTTCTTATAGAGGCCTAAATGAGCTGACAAGCTTCAGCTGGTCTCCTCATCTCTGTCTGCACGACGCCCCACACTCTCCCTAGAGGTATGAGTCATCCATGAGCCCACTAGCCTTATACAACTCTCCACCTAGTTGTATAAGTCGGCGTAAAGCCTGAATCTGGGCGAAATATATCTACCCCCCTGGATGCAACCAGGTGACTTTACCTTCCTGCTGTCACATACCCCCCCCTCTTGTTTTAACCTCGGGGTTGGAACACCAGCAATCAGGCATTCATGTACTCGAGACAAAGCATCCACATTCCCCATTTGAACGCCAGGGCGATGCTTTACTGTGAAGTTGAATTCCTGGAGGGCCAGGAACCACCTATTCACTCTTCTATTTGTTTCTTTGTTTTGAGCCATCCACTTTAACGGAGCGTGATCCGTAACCATGTCAAAGTGCCTACCTAGCAGGTAGTACCGAAGGGAATCTAGAGCCCACTTCACCGCTAAACACTCCTTTTCAACGGTGGCGTAATTTACCTCATGGGACTTCAACTTCCTGCTGAGGTAAATGACTGGGTGCTCTTCCCCGTTCCAGACCTGGGACAATACTGCTCCTAACCCCACATCTGACGCATCACTTTGTACGACAAAGTCTTTAGAGAAGTCGGGTGAGTACAACACTGGCTGGCTACATAAGGCTTGTTTCAAGAATTGGAATGCTGCCTCAGCCTCGGGGGTCCATTTAATCATGACCGACCCTTTCCCCTTCGTCAGGTTGGTTAGGGGCACAGCCTTAGAAGCAAAGTGGGGAATGAATCGCCGATAATACCCAGCGATTCCCAGAAAGGCTCGTACCTGCTTCTTGCTGTTGGGACGTGGCCAACTCTGGATGGCCTCGACTTTGTTGAGTTGGGGTTTTATTACTCCCCTCCCAATGGTGTACCCAAGATATTTGGCCTCCTCCTGCCCAATGGTACACTTCTTGGGGTTAGCCGTAAACCCCGCTTCCCGAACAGAGTCCAGGACTGCTTGCACTTTTGGCAGATGTGAGGCCCAATCTGTGCTATGGACAATTATGTCATCCAGGTAAGCCGCAGCATACTTCCGATGGGGCCTCAGCATCTGGTCCATTTTCCGCTGGAATGTGGCCGGCGCATTCTGTAACCCGAACGGCATTCTTTTATATTGGAACGCCCCGTCTGGGGTTACAAATGCGGTTTTCTCTTTGGCCGACTTGGCCAGGGGGATTTGCCAATACCCTTTTGTGAGGTCAAGAGTCGTCATGTATCGGGCTGTTCCCAGCCGGTCGATCAACTCATCTATACGTGGCATGGGGTAGGTGTCAAATTTTGTAACTTTGTTCAACTGTCGAAAATCGTTACAAAATCGCCAGCTCCCATCCGGTTTAGGCACCAACACAATGGGACTAGACCAATCACTTTGGGACTCCTCTATCACCCCTAAGTTCAGCATTTTCTGTACTTCCTCCCGTATTGCCTCCCGTCGGGCCTCTGGGATCCGATAGGGTTTTAACTTCACCCTTTCACCGGGCGGGGTAATGATGTCATGCTCTACCCCAGATGTTTGTCCCGGCAGCTCAGAGAATACCTCCTTGTTGCGAAGCACAAACTCCTTAACCTCCTGTTGTTGGGGTTGTGACAAGGTGGCTGCTATTCCAACCTCCGGAATCACGCAACCAGTTTGAGCTGGTGACCAAGTGTCTGCGACTAGGGACTCTCTATCCCTCCAGGCTTTCAACAGATTAACGTGATAGATCTGTTCGGGCTTTCGCCTTCCTGGTTGTCTGACCTTGTAATTCACTTCGCTCACTTTTTCCATTATCTCGTAGGGGCCTTGCCATTTGGCAAGGAATTTACTTTCAACCGTAGGGACAAGTACCAGTATCCTATCCCCCGGGGAAAAGGTACGGGTCTTGGCTCCACGGTTGTACACTCTCTGCTGTGCTAACTGCGCTTGGGCCAAATGTTCCTTCACGATGGGCATTACCTGTGCAATTCGGTCTTGCATCAGGGCGACATGCTCAATCACACTCCTGTGGGGAGAACTCTCACTTTCCCAAGTTTCCTTGGCAATATCCAACAGCCCTCTTGGGTGTCTCCCATACAGTAACTCAAAGGGGGAGAATCCCGTAGAGGATTGGGGCACCTCCCTAATAGCAAACATCAGATAAGGAAGTAGACAGTCCCAATCCTTTCCATCTCTATCCACCACTTTCTTCAACATTTGTTTTAGGGTTTTGTTGAACCTTTCAACCAGCCCATCGGTTTGGGGGTGATACACAGATGTACGTAATTGCGTCACTTTGAACAATTTACACAGCTCCTTCATAACCCGGGACATAAAGGGTGTACCTTGGTCCGTAAGCAGTTCTTTACAAATACCCACCCGGCTAAACACAAGAGATAGCTCTTTGGCTATGGTTTTGGCCGAGGTATTTCGGAGAGGGATCGCTTCTGGATAACGGGTGGCATAGTCCATTATAACTAATATGTACTGGTGCCCCCTAGCGGACTTGATTATAGGACCTACCAAATCCATGGCGATCCTCTCAAACGGGACCTCAATGATGGGTAGAGGGACCAGCGGGCTACGGAAATGTGGCATCGGGGCCGACCTCTGACACACAGGGCAGGAGGAACAATAATTTTCTATGTCCTTCATCACCCCCGGCCAATAGAATCTCTGTAATACCCTCTCTCGGGTTTTCTCTGTCCCCAGATGACCTCCAAGAATGTGCCCATGGGCCAACTCCAACACCAACTTCCTGTAAGGTTTGGGCACCACAAGCTGCTCAACGGTTTCTTCTGCCCTTTTTGCCACCCGATACAGTAGGTCCTTCTCTACGCTGAAGTATGGGTAAGTGCAGGTATTATCTGGGTTCACTAACTCGCCATCTATTTTCACTACGTTTTCCCGTGCCTTTATTAGGGCGGGGTCTTTCAACTGTTCTGTGGCAAAGTTTTCCCTGTGAACCTCAAGATCAGAAAACTCCACAGACGGTAGGTTTTCGTCTGAGGAGGTGGGCTCCTCTCCAGTTTCTTGAGTCTCCCCTGCCAATACTGATAAGGGAAATTCTGGAGAGTCCTCACCACTCTCAGGGGAGTTCTGGCTATCACATTCCTGGTACATAGGGGCACCAGTGGGGGGCTCAGGATCATCCCACAGTTCCCAGAACTTCGGAAAATCCCTTCCCACAATGGCGTCATGCGGTAACTGAGATACTAAGCCCACTGGATGAGAGAGGGTACCTTTGGGGGTCTCGAAACACACTGTAGTCACTGGATACTCTCGGGTGTCCCCATGCACACAAATAACAGCTACCTTGCTATTCCCAGAGACCTCTGTTTTAACTAACTCAGCCTTTATCAGGGTCACAAGGCTACCTGAATCCAGCAATACCACAACATTTCTACCATTAACACACATTTTGCATAAATGTTTCTCAGTTCCTCGAATGGCAGTGCATGCGACTGTCGCACACAGCGACTGACGTCTGCCCGTCAGAAAGTCACACTGCATGGGTTCCTCCACAACCGGGCAATTGGCTGCAATATGTCCCGCTTGCCGGCAGCGGTAGCAAACGATCCTTCTTGCGGCCTCTTGAGCCGCTGATTTCCCAGGCTGTTCTCGCCAAACTTGGGGTAGAGCTCCCACCCTCTCACTCTCTCCACCCTCACCCCTTGGAATCCTCTTATCCGCCCCTGGGGATGGTCTGGTCTTAGGGTGGAAAGTCCGAGTGTCTCTGGAAGAGGCCGTCAGGTTCTCTGTAGCCAAGTATTTCTCCACACGATCCACAAGACCATCGGCCGTCTCTGGGTCTCCATGGCTTACCCACTTTTGGATGGCAGTAGGAAGAGCTCTCAAAAACCGATCCATTACAACACGTTCCACAATCTTTGGTGCGGACAAAGTCTCTGGCTGTAGCCACTTTCTGCTCAGGTGAATGAGATCATACATTTGAGACCTGGGGGGTTTTCCAAGCTGGAAAGTCCAGTTATGCACACGCTGAGCCCGGACAGCCTGGGTGACACCCAGCCTTGCCAATATTTCAGCTTTTAGCATCGCATAGTCTTTTGCTTGGTTAGGCTCTAGGTCATAGTAAGCTTTCTGCGATTCACCAGTTAACAGAGGAGCCACCAGTCCAGCCCACTGCTCCTCAGGCCACTTTTCTCTTTCAGCGGTCCTTTCAAATGTGGTCAAAAATACCTCTGGATCATCCTCTCCAGTCATTTTTGTCAATAAACGACTCACCCCAAAGGACGCGGTATTAGTGGGACGGCTTTCCTCACTGGTCTGCGGACGTTGCTGCATTGCTGCTTCCATCTGTTGTTGTAGTCTCTGCTCTTGCTTCTGTAACAGGTCTATGAAGCGGGCCTCAGATTGATGCTGGGCTTGTTGCTGAGCCTCCAGACTCTGTTGCAAAGTTGCGTTTGTCTGCTGCTGGGCTGCAAGGCTCTGTTGATGAGCTTGCTGCTGGGCTGCAAGGCTCTGTTGATGAGCTTGCTGCTGGGCTGCGAAGTTCTGTTGTTGAGCTGCAAGGCTCTTTTGCAAACCTGCATTCGTCTGCTGTTGATTGGCATTTGCTAGAGCCAGCTGCTTCAGTATCTCCTCCATGCTGGCTTAAAAAAAAACTGCCACTGGTTCTCCACCAACTGTGAGGGGGTTAGCTCGGCAGCGGGTGTGTGTGACCCCCGAGATGGGCTCCCCACACAAAAACAGGCCCAGCAAACGGTGGTTGTGGTTTTCAAAATCAAAAAGGTGCGGTTTATTTTCTATTTACAGTGACAAAACACAGCAAAGCAAAAGAAACATAAACAAAATAAATCCTGGTCAACTTGACCTCTGACTAAACATACAGGTTTCCTAACTAACAACTGGGATCAGCCTAGTGCTGTCCTAGTCCCTAAGTCCCTGGTTTTAAATGTCCAAGCAAATAGCCACACAGGCTTTGTCTCACCGCACAGGGGTTCACTCTCCCTAGACAGTCCACACAGGTCTGGTTCCAGGCATGAGCTAACATCTAATGAAGCTGGGAGTTCTTATAGAGGCCTAAATGAGCTGACAAGCTTCAGCTGGTCTCCTCATCTCTGTCTGCACGACGCCCCACACTCTCCCTAGAGGTATGAGTCATCCATGAGCCCACTAGCCTTATACAACTCTCCACCTAGTTGTATAAGTCGGCGTAAAGCCTGAATCTGGGCGAAATATATCTACCCCCCTGGATGCAACCAGGTGACTTTACCTTCCTGCTGTCACAATACATACATACATACATACATACATACATAGAATACATATGTAGCGCCCTCCTCACTCCCCTCTCTGCATCAGCTCGTTTCTCTTCTTGTCTAGGGGTACCTTAGAGGGGAGGAAGCGGGGACACCACGCCTGGCCTTCACCACAGGTGTCAGTGCGGTATAAGCAAAGTTCTTTCTCTACCTTCGGGTCAGTGTTGTGCACCTAAAACCTCCACGTGAGATTACCTTGAACAATGTCCACCAGAAAAGAGCCCCACACCATTAAAGCCCAACACTCCTTTATTCTTCTCGAGTGAACAGCATAATCAGTTAGACTCCCTTGGAAAACAGAACAGAAAAGGAGGTGTGGATGCGAGTAGGCCCAGACACAATGAACTCTCCACTTTCGTTCCTGAAAGTGGGTTGCGGTCTCAGAGCGAGGGGGAATTTCCTTCCAGGCGGTCTCCGGTGGGAGGCTCACCTGTCACTGGCAATCTGCTGCACCCGGTCTTCAAGTGAGGAGCTCCCCCCGGTCCATTACGCCTTCCGGATTCGGGTACCCAACCCCTGGGTTCCCTAGGACCCCCTTCCCTCGCGGAACTCAGTGTTGGGCACTGAGCTCCAGACCTCCATCCGAGTACCTCACCCCAGGCTAAAGGTGCCTGGGATGGAACACGACCTCCGGACGTCCTCTAGGCCTAGGCCGCCCAGAGGACCGACACGAACCACCGCCCTCAGGCTGAAGGTACCTGGGACTCGACCCCGTGACAAAGATGGCCGGCCCCTTTATACCCTCTCCCAGCAAGCACTGCAGGTTCCCCGCCCCACCATACCGCTGCCGAGGGAGGACAAAAAGGAGGCACAGCACACAGCAATGGCTCAACCCCCAGCCCATGGCGACAGCGCCACCCGCTGGACCGCAAGGAACTGCACATCACTGGTGTCTCTGCCAGTTTGAATTACAACCGGGAAAGTACATACCCGCTACACATACATACATACATAGATAGATAGATAGATAGATACATACATACATAGATAGAGAGATAGATAGATACATACATAGATAGATACATACATACATAGAATACATACATACATAAATACATACATAGATAGATAGATACATACATACATACATACATAGAATACATACGTACATACATAGATAGATATATACATACATAGATAGATAGATAGAGAGATAGATAGATAGATAGATAGATAGATAGATAGATAGATAGATAGATAGATAGGTATAATACATACATACATACATAGATATGGGATAGATAGATAGATAGATAGATAAAGAGAGAGGGAGAGAGAGACAGATTGATATAAGAGACCTGTAAAGCAGGGCTTTAGGACGCAGTGCTGGGAACCCTCACACATACAGGAGATGTGTATTGAAGGCTCCAGCAGATTGTCGGCTGAAGCACGGCTCCCTCTCCCTCCCTCCCCCCTCACTCTCCCCTCACTCTCAGTCCGAATCTCAGGCTGAGAATACATACAGCACAAAGTGCTGCTGTATATGGATGGGGTCAGGACACTGGACACTGGAGTCTGGACAGTACACAGACAATAAATTACACAAATAAAGGGTTAGAAGAAAAATGTTACCTGCCTCCGAGTCCAGGAGCCACAGAGCCGAAACCGAAAGTGACACAGCCGCCTGGGGAAAGCACCGCCCATTTCCTCCTCGGGACCCAATGAGAGTGGCTGGAGAGGTGCAGGACCCATCGAGATTGGCTGGAGGCGCCCTGCAAAGTGCCACAGAGCTAAAAAAAATTGCAAATGAAGCGTCTTGCCTGCATTGCATTGGCATGATGCTTCATGATGCTTTAATAATGCACTGTGCCCGGCGCACGGCGCCCGCCCCGAACATAACACTAAAGGACCTTTTTTTTTTCTTTCTTAAAGGGCCAAATTATATATTTTTTTCTATTAGTGGCTTTGGGGGGGGGGGCGGCGCCCATGCGCCCCCTATGGACGGGCCGCCACTGCATTGGAAAGAAGAAAAGAATGCGCTACATTAAACATTGCAATAATTTGCAGCATGGCGAATGTGCTCTCTCCATTACGAACGCTAGTTTTAACACAACGAGCGCTCCCGTCTCCTAATTTATTCTGAGCATGCGTGGATTTTTCTCCGACCGAGTTCCACACAGACGATTGGAATTTCCCATAGGATTTTTTTCCATTGAAAAAAAATAAAACATTTTCTATTTCTAAACTCCGGCAGAAAACCACACATGGTTGGAATTTCCGATGAAAAAACTCAGTCGGACTTTTTTCATCGGAAATTCCGACCGTGTGTACAGGGCATTAAAGTTAACTGTTTTTAATATAATCCATATGTGTTTGTTGCTTACAGCTAACATTAAAGCCTCGTACACATGGCCGAGAATCTCGTCAGGAAAGAAAACGTTTTTCCTGACGAGATTCTTGACAAGAATCTTGTCCCGGCCGAGTGTACACACGCTCGATTCAAAAGAACCGTCGGGGCCTTAATATACTGGACCATAAAATTTGCCCTTTAACTGTTCCAGCAGTGCCACTACTCCAGTCAATTTCCGGGTAGTTTAAATCCCCCATTAATATCACTGCCCCAGCCCTTGCAGCCCTTTCTATCTGTGCAAGGAGCTGAGTCTCCATTAACACTGGGAGGTCTATAACAAACTCCATTGATAACCCTTGTAGTGCGCACACCCATGTACATTTCCACCGATAATGCTTCAGACTGATCACACTCTCCATCAACTAGGTCCTCTTTCACATTCGCTTTGAGATCACTTCTCACATAGAGACAGACACCACCACCCATCTGTTTTACCCTGTCTTTCCGAAAGAGAGCAAAGCCAGGAATATTAATAGCCCAGTCATGTGAAGAATGAAGCCAAGATTCAGCAATACCAATTAAATCATAGCTCTCCTCATGCACCAGAGCATCCATCTCACCTATTTTGCTTGGCAGACTTCTGGCATTGATGAACATACACTTTAATTCATTGTCACATTCTGCACACTTATTTTGCATATTTTTTTATTTTAGTACAAATAGTACCATTTCCAATGGGTGTTTGTAACATGGGAACCTTCATATCACCATGCCATAGCCCTCCCTTATCTTTCCCTGTTCCACCCACCAATAGGGGCTGACCCCTGTCTGACCTGTCTGCCCCATTATAATCTAATTGCCCCTCCCCTCTCAATCCTAGTTTAAATACTCCTCCAGCCTTCCCATAACCCTCTCCCCCAACACAGCAGACCCTTTTCTATTTAGGTGCAAACCATCTTTAGCATATAGGTTGTACCCCAATTAAAAGTCAGGCCAGTGCTCTAAAAACTCAAATCCCTCCTTCTTACACAAGGTCTTAAGCCATGCATTCAGCTCTCTAATTTCCCCCCTGCCTTTCCTGTGTTGCGCATGGCACAGGCAGAATTTTAGAGAATTTCACCTTGGAGGTCTTTTCCTTTAACTAGCCTTGTTCTTTAAATTAGTTCTTAAGGAGCCTCTACCTTCCATATATTCTGTCATTGGTTCCAAAGTGGACCAAGACAAATGGATCATGCCCAGCCCCTCCCAGTAATTTATCAACCCGGTCCACGACATGCCGAACCCTGGCACCAGGGAGGCAGCAAACCATTCAGTTGAGGCGATCCTAGTGACAGATTATTCTATCAGTCCTTCTGATTATAGAATTCCCTATTACCATTAACTGTCTAGGCCTACCTGCACTACCCTCACCACACCTACTATATGGGCTGCTCTCCTGGCTGTTAGGGGGAGCAGTGACATCTAGGGCTGCCACCTCTGAGCTTAATACCCGCACATCTTCACCCAACCTGGCGAATCTGTTATGCCCCGTACACACGACCGTTTTTTCCGACGGGATAAACTCAGACGGAATTTTCAGACGGAATTCCGTTCAAGCTGTCTTGCATACACACTGTCACACCAAATTCCGACTGTCCAAAACACGGTGACGTACAACACTACGACGGCACTATAAAGGGGAAGTTCAAATCCAACTGCGCCACCCTTTGGGCGGCTTTTGCTGATCTCGTGTTATCGCATGTTAGTAAAAGTTTGGTGAGAGACGCTTTGCGCTTTTCAGCGTTCATGGTTTTCAGATCGTTTTCTGCTGTTCAGTTGGTGCTTGTGGGTTCGTATCTGTCTTTCAGGGCGTGTAGTCAGATCATATCTGTTTTTCAGTGTGTTCTTGTCCGCTCGTTTCAGATTTTCTGGTCGTTCTTCATAGGACTTTCTGTTCTTCGGTGCGTTTTGTTTAGTTCGTTCTGACCAGCCAACGTTTTCTAGCCATGTTGCGGGTACTTACTCGTCGTCGAGTTTGTGCTGTGTATGGGCTTGGTGTTGGGGTTCATGCTTGGACCCAAGCTCAGTCCATGAACAGGGTGAGGAGGAGTTCATGGTCGAAGAATTGGTTGCTCCAGCGGGACCAGTTCTGTCACATGCCTTTGCTGCGGGAGATCCAGGAGAATAATCCTGATACTTCAGGAATTATCTCCGGATGACGGACCCCGTTTTTCACCGTCTGTGGGCTTTGCTGTCCCCCTATATCACGAGGCAGGACACCGTCATGCGACAAGCCATCACTACCGAGCAGAGGCTAATCGCCACGTTGAGATACCTGGCGACTGGGAGAAGTCTGCAGGACCTGAAGTTCATGACAGGCATCTCCCCCCAGGCACTGGGGATCATTTTACCAGAGACCTGTTCTGCCATCCAAGTCCTGCAGAAGGACTATATTAAGGTAAGTTTTATCCTTTAACATCACATTCTATGTATTTAATGTTTGCTAATGTATTGTATTTCTTTCATCATTCCCTAATTACTATGATTGTAATATGCTGTGAATGTCCCCTTTGTCCCCATGCATGCTGTAAGCTTTTAATGGTCCTTTTTTGGCCTACATGCATATTTCCCTTCATGCTATCCTTGGCCCATACACACCTAGCCTTGTCATTTAACAATGTATTTTCTCTGCTCCATTGTAGAGCTTTACCCTAAACCCCCCTAAAATGTCTACAAATGTTATTGTTCTCATTAAATTCAGGCAGAGTGGCAGAGGCTTTTTTTGTTGTCCCAAACTCAGCTAGAACCCCCCCCCCCTAAAATATCTCAAAATGTTTTTGTTCTCATTAAATTCAGGCAGAGTGGTAGAGGCTTTTTTGGGGGGTCCCAAACTCAGCTAGAACCCTACCTAAAATGTTTCCAATGGGCCATCAGAGGGGGTGAGGAATCTGATAAGTGGACTTTATATTTTTGTCTTTAAATACTCCTTAAAAGAAATGTTATACTGATGTTGGCCAATAATGTTTTTGTGTAATCTGCTTGCAATGTTATGTGCAAAAGTACAAATATTTTTTTCTGGTTTGACTCCACAGTTTCCCTCAGGAATGGCAGACTGTTGCTTCCCAATTTGCAGAGCGGTGGGACTTCCCCCAACTGCGGAGGGGCAATAGACGGGAAGCATGTCCGCATCGTGCCACCACCCCATTCGGGGCCTTACTATTATAATTATAAAGGTTTTAATAGTATAGTGTTGATGGCGGTGGTATCGGCACAGTATGAATTCCTCTATGTGGATGTGGGGAAGAATGGGCGGATGTCCGATGATGGAGTCTTCGCACGGACGGAGTTTGCCCAATGTCTCCAGACTGGTAGCCTGGCATTGCCACCTGATGAAGACAACATTGAGGGCCTTCCGTTCGTTTTTATCGCTGTTGAAGCTTTCGGTCTGGGACCACACCTGATGAGGCCATTCCCCCTGAGGACCCTCACCCCGGAGAGGAGGGTTTTTAAATACCGGCTGGCCAGAGCCCGAAGGGTTGTTGAGAATGCCTTCGGGATAATGGCCAGCCGGTTCCGCCTGTTTCTGACAGCAATCAACATGCGGAATACAAACTGAACCATATAATCTTCAGCTGCTGCATACTGCACAACTTTTTAAAGGAAACATTCCACAAATTATGTTGCCACATTGGGCCCAAGGCTGTACTTTTGGGGAATCCCCTGATGGGCCTGGATACTGGCCGTACTGGCTTGCCCCCCCAAAGTGCCCGGGAAGTGCGGCAGAAATATTGTGATTATTTTACGAGTAGGGGGGCCATTGCTATGCCAGACAATGTCTAATTTTTTTTTTAATAATTTTTTTTTATAATATGATAAAATCTTGAATTTTCTTTATTGCTTTGTGTTTATTTTAGCTGTCTCCTAGGTTCTCCTAGTGCACTTATAGTGCCAAGTGTTTTTTCCTTTAGTAAATAACCCCCATTGTCACTGTAAACACCAACTTTAATACAAAAACTGGTATGGAGCATTGAAAGAAGAAGCCACACATTGTTGATTAGAAAACTATTCTTACTCTGTGCACATTCACATGGGCATTCAAAAATTTTGGGGTAAATTAAACATTATTTTTTTAAACAAGTTTTACAATATTTTTTCGTATTTTTTGTATAAACAGGCATGTTTCAAACCATAAAACATATACAACTATGGAACTTACAAAGTTCAACCTTGAAAAACCGAAAGCAATATCAGACATTATAGTATGTTAAAAATGTGTTGCTGTTGCCTTCATCAGATGGGGTGATGTCACCCCTTAAAAAGCCAAATTTTGAAGAAGCACACAAATTGAGAGGCAAAATGGGGATATTTCTCTTGATCCCATGCCTAATGTCAACATGTGCTATCTCCCATCATGGGGGATCAATGGACGTGTTTTGGGGGTGCAACCCCTTCCTCTCACCTACTTGAGTTCCGAGGAAGGGGTTGCACCCACAAAACGCGTACATTGTGTGAGGTTGGGGACCATTAGCTCTCGTAGTAGATGTGTTTTTCCAGTGATTAAAGCCAGTCAGGAACTCTATTTAAGGGCATGGTAGCCCACTTTTATTTAAAAGCACAAAAAGTTCACAAATACATCAGTAGCCCTCAAAGGGGGTTCCACCATTACTGTATCTTGCATACTCAACAGTTTAACCTTCTGGCTTTCATTATAGCGATCCGGCTGTCTCAGGCCTTTAGCCTAGGCCTAAAGTCTGCTCCTCAGAACAAACAGAGTTTCCTAGAGATAAGCTCACTCCTCGCTTACTCCCGGTCAGCACCTTCTTGCTTACTTCAGCAATGACGTCTGCCTCCTGCAGACATGCATACTCTGGCTGCACCCATGCAGTATAGATAGCCTCTGACTCCCCAGAGGGATGGGAGTCCATCTGACTCCCAGGCACACAGACTTCCTGTCTGTTGGGTGGGGCCCTGATCCATAGTCATGTCAGAACTAAATAGCCGAACACACTTTAAGGACGCACACGGTCCCAACATCACAATTGATATCCCCTGATGGCAGATATTGACACACTGGGGCTGATATATGAACCGTTTGCGCCTTGAGTTTCGGCGCACGCCGATGCGCAACGGCAGTTTTGGTATTTACGAAACTTTTGCGCCGGTAACGCAGCGCTATTCCCCATTTACTAAAGTGTTCTCGGCGCACAGGAGGAGGGGCTCAGTGCGCCACTATGGACCTGGCGCACGGCATCTTCCAATCAAAATGAAAAGAAGCTGGAAGTGCCAATATAATGGTGTGATGTGGGATGATGTGGGGAAGTATAGTGGGACAACTGCCCAAGTAACAAATATGCCCAAAATAGACTGAGAAAGTAACTTTTTCTGAACCAGCCTGCTGCACCTGCAAGTACGTTTAGATCTGCGAGAGGTCTATTTGTGCACTGCGCATGCGCACTCGGCATTTGCGCTCGTTCAAATGCACCTGGAAAATCTTAGTAAATGTCAAGTAACGTAAATGCATTTGCATAAGTTGAACAGGCGCACCTCTAAACTTGCCATTTTATAACAGTCTCTGCACAAAATTAAAAAAAAATTATGTTTCAATATTTTTATTATTATTATTATAATTTGAATTATTATAAATGCAAAAGAATATATACAGAAAAGGAGAAATGGATCATGAAATAAAATTCATATAATACAATGTACATGTTACCGGGTTGCACAATCATGAATTAGTAAATATGAAATTACATATACAAATTCTAAATAATATTATAAAGATAATCATAACCAAGATGGTATGCAACCTAAAATAGATTAAGTCACCTAAATGGTTATGTTGAAAAGGAAAAAGGAAAAAAGAGAGAAAAAAAAGGAAGAAAAAAGACAAACAAACATTAAAAAACTACGATAAACTTGTTAAAGGTCTCGGATCACTAGATAGATACCGTATATACTCGAGTATAAGCCGACCCAAATATAAGCCGAGGCACCTAATTTTACCACAAAAACTGGGAAAACTTATTGACTTGAGTATAAGCCTAGGGTGTGCCTCACTTTGCCTCACTGTGTCCATGACTAGACTGACGTTTAAAATGGGAGTCTATGGAAGGGGTGCCTGGTTTGAAAAATCGGTGCTCCCCAGCCGTAGATCCCCCAGACAAGAAACTTTGCAAACCTGTAGAGAAAGAGTGGGGCTACTTGTGTGCCAAGTTTGTGGTCCAGAGTACCTACGACCGGCCGGTACCGGGTCCCTAAAGTCACCAGAGAAATAACCGTTTAACATGGGAGTCTATGGAAGGAGTGCCCGGTTTTGAAAAATCGGTGCTCCCCTTGTGTGCCAAGTTTGGGGTCCAGGGAACCTACGGCTGGCCGGTACCGGCTCCCCAAAGTTCGGGAGATCAGGCGCAAAAAGGTGACTCGAGTATAAGCCGAGGGGGCATTTTCAGCACAAAAAATTGTGCTTAAAAACTCGGCTTATACTCGAGTATATACGGTATTTGATCCATGGGTCCCAAATCTTATCAAATAATGTTAATTCATCATTTAAAATAGCTGACATATGTTCGTTGACCATTATCCAAGAAAGTTTCTGTTTGACTTGTCCGAATGGCAGTGAGGCCGATTTCCACGATTTTGCTATTATAATCCTCGCTGATATGAATATAAAGGTTATCAAATGATCCTGAAATTTATTAAATTTTTCTAATTTACAACCCAACAGAGCTTGTTTTGGTGATTTGAGTAGGTTAATTTGGGTTAGAGAATATATAAAATTGTAAATTCTTATCCAAATGTTTTAACTTTAGAGCATTGCCACCATATATGAAATAGTGTTCCCTCCTTCCCACATCCACGGAAACACAGAGGTGATGACTCAGGTATAAAAGATGGCAATCTAGAGGGGACCATATACCATCTCATGAGAATTTTGTAATTCGCCTCTATGATGGAGATGTTTATGAGAGAACGAGACGATTTCAGAGCCATATTTTGCCATTCCGTCAAGTCAAAACTTTCTTGAAGGTCTACCTCCCATTTTATCATATAGTTCAGTTTAGTATGATAAGTATTTAGGATGGAATACATTTCTGAGATATGCCCTCGATATAAGTCAAACTTCAGACATAGATATTCCATTTTAGACAAAGACGATATATCGTAATTTTCTGATATTTTAGTAATAAAATCTTTTATCTGTGTATAAGGCAGTTTTTCGGTTACAGGTATATGAAAACGTTGTTCCAGAGATTTAAAAGATAATATGCCATTTGAACCACATAAATCAGCTATACGCAAAAGACTTTTGTTTTTCCACCAGTCAAATCCCATAGGAGTGGGATCCAGAGTAAAGCTTTAGTTCTCAAATATATTAGCTAATGGGGTGTGTGGAGATTTAAACTTGTGATATTTATTCAATTTATCCCATATATTTAGGGAAATAGATAATGTCGGACATAAAATAGGGGGCCTCGCTTTAGTCGGCAGCCACATCATATGGGAAACTGATTGGCCTCGACATGCATATGTTTCTATATCCATCCAGATAGGGTGGGGTTTAGAAGAGTTAGACTTAGTCAGGCTTGTTAACATTGCTGCGTAATAATATTTTAACAAATCAGGAGTGCCCAATCCACCTCTGTTTTTTGGGGTCAGTAAGGTATGTCTATTGATTCTGGGGTTTTTATTTCCCCAAATGAAGGAAATTTATTTGTTTTGAAAGTTGGTCAATTCAGAATGGATTAATTTATTAGGAAGAGCACGGAAATAATACAATATTTTAGGGAGAATATTCATTTTTACAGAATATAATCTGCCAAACCATGACGGAGGATGGAGTAACCATTTTTCCAAATCAGCTAATAGTTTTTTGTAAAGTGCAGGGTAGTTTTTGGAGTATAAAGAGCAAAAGGTCGGAGTGATATTAATACCCAAGTAAGGTAGAGATTTTTCACACCATATATAAGTATAAGAGTGTTTCAAAGAGGATAGAGTAACGTCATCTATTGATATATTCATGGCTTGTGTCTTATCGTGATTAATGTCAAGTCCAGAGATGTTGGAGAAAGATTTTAGTACTGAATATAAGTTGGGAAGAGTAATGATAGGGGACGAAACAAATAATAATATGTCATCAGCAAAAAGAATGCATTTATGTTCAGTCCTCCCACATTTGATTCCTCGAATATCAATACAAGAACTAATCTTTATTACTAAAGGTTCAATAGCCAAAATAAAAAGCAAAGGGGATAAAGGACAACCTTGTCTGGTACCTCTATGTATAGAGATAGGTTTAGAGGAATATCCTTTAATCATCAATTTTGCTGAAGGGGAGTTATATAGTATTTGAAGAGTAGAAATAAATTGGGTTCCGAATCCCATTTTGGATAAAACAGAAAAAAGGTAGTTCCATGATATGGAGTCAAAAGCTTTATGCATGTCTAATGTCCACCTCTATCCCAATTAGAATGAATTGCTGAAATAACATTTATTATTCTCCTAGTTTGATCCGTGGATTGACATCCTGGAACAAATCCTGCTTGGTCTGGATGTATGTATTGTGCAAGAAATTAATTTAGTCTAGTTGCTAAAATTTTAGTCATTATTTTTAAATCTGAGTTTATTAAAGTAATAGGTCTGTAGTTGGCACAAACTCCATGGTCTTTACCTTGTTTAGGGATAACATGTATATATGCAGTATTTTCCTGTATTGGCAGAGTGGTACCTTTTCGAATTGAATTAAAAAAAAAACATAGATGTGGGATTAAGATTTCTTGGAATTTACGATAATATTGTCCAGATAATCCATCTGGGCCTGGTGCTTTAGAAGGATTCATATTTTTTATAGTTTGTCTGATTTCTTCTACAGTAAATTCCCTATCCATGAGCTCAGAATGATCTCGTGTCAGTTTGGGTAATGAAATATCCTTGAAAAAACCGTCAATAATACTTTGAGTAGCTGTGGCCGGTTTGCTATATAGTGTGGAATAAAAATCGAAGAATTCATTTAATATAAGTTCTGGATTTTGGGTTAGTTGTCCATTATTTGTTCTGAGCTTGGGTAATGCAGGTGTAAAGGGGCACAGCAATAATTTTCTACACAATAAAGTGGTGGGTTTATCTCCCATAGAGTAAAATTTATGTTTTGACCATCTTATGTGTTTATCCGCTTGTGTTGTTAGGGTCATATTTAATGCTAATCTAGCATTATCAAGTGGTAAATAATTATTAGAATAATAATAATAGAGTGCGCTAACCAAAATCACTAGTGTGATTAAAAATTAAACTTGGTGTTTCTGTGAAAAATCCAAAAAACAATAGTGTATCTATTAAGTGAATTGCCACACCTAAAAAATAAAAGTAATGTTGCTACCAAATATTTAAATGCCTAATTAATATCCAAAATTAAGTCCAAAATATATTCCAATATGTGAGTCCCAATATATGTGAAATCAGAGATATCAACTTCTCCAATAATTCCAGCTGATTAAAAATCATATGTTGCTCCAATGGTTTCACCCAGTTGTATAGTATAAATCATAAGTTGCTAGTAGAAAAAATCATAACAGTCTTCTTATCTGTGAGATATTCCTCCACCAAACATAAGTCACCCGATGTGCTCAAAACCAGGATGCGCTTACCAGATTTATATGACCACTTTAATTAAAAAGATGGTCACTAGGGCTTATGCAGGATCGTGCCTGCATACACACCGACAGTCAGACACAGGAAAATCAACAGCCTCCTCTCAGGTTTAAAGACGGGATATGCAAACAAAAACAAAGAGTCCCATAGCGTAATACAATCTAGCATTATCGATTTTGTTTCTAATGTCCAAGCTAGGTGATAACCGTTGTACAAGAAGTAGATCCTTAAGTTCTTTTTCTTGTTGTATAATTGTACTATTACAAGTTTTTTTAATTCTGGCTGCTATCTGTATAAATTTACCCCTAATGGTAGCCTTATGGGTTGCCCAATTAATAACTGGGTATGTATCTAAAGGAAGATTTACACAAAAGAACTACCAGAGGATTAGGATGTGGGCAGAACACAGCACCCAGCAAGGAGACCAGAGGATTAGGATCTGGACAGAACACAGCACCCAGCAGGGAGACCAGAGGATTGGGATGTGGGCAGAACACAGCACCCAGCAGGGAGACCAGAGGATTAGGATGTTGGCAGAACACAGCACCCAGCAAGGAGACCAGAGGATTAGGATGTGGACAGAACACAGCACCCAGCAGGGAGACCAGAGGATTGGGATGTGGGCAGGACAGCACCCAGCAAGGAGACCAGAGGAGTAGGATGTGGGCAGAACACAGCACATAGTTATTCCTAGTCTATTGCCAATCATGGTGGAGTGTGATTTCATTTTGCAGATATCCCACACATTAGTGAATTCTGCATTCAGCTATTTCAGCCTTGCTGTCCCTTGTGATGGTGCATTGTACATACACCAAGAGATCTTCTGATTTCTGCTGACTAGGGATGAGCTCGGTGTTCGAGACGAACATAAGTTCGACTCGAACATCGGCTGTTCGACCGTTCGGCGAACATCGAACGATTTGGGCCGTTCGCGCCAAATTCGAGTGACGCGAATGGCCCACAATACACTGCGCCATCGCAGTGCAATCCCGGCGCTGTAATTGGCCAAGCATGCACTGTGACCCCGCATGCTTGGCCAATCACAGCGCCGGCAGCTAGAAGAGCCATAATTGGCCACAGGCAGGTTGCCTGTGGCCAATTATAGCTCAGGGGGTTTAGCACACGCCCCACACTATAAAAGGCCGCCAGCGCGGCGGCATTGTGTAGTGTGTTCCGGCGCAGGGAAAGAGTTACATAGGCAGGGACAGTGTCAGTGCTATTTGTACCTCAAACTTGTGTGTAGGGAGAGAGAAGGATAGGCAGGGAGAGTGTCAGTGTCATATTCTTTGCTAAACCTTGTGTGCAGGGAGAGAGAAGGATAGGCAGGGGACAGTGTCAGTGTCACATTCTTTGCTAAACCTTGTGTGCAGGGAGAGAGAAGGATAGGCAGGGAGAGTGTCAGTGTCATATTCTTTGATAAACCTTGTGTGCAGGGAGAGAGAAGGATAGGCAGGGGACAGTGTCAGTGTCACATTCTTAGCTAAACCTTGTGTGCAGGGAGAGAGAAGGATAGGCAGGGAGAGTGTCAGTGTCATATTCTTTGATAAACCTTGTGTGCAGGGAGAGAGAAGGATAGGCAGGGGACAGTGTCAGTGTCATTGTTGCTAAGCCTCCTGCACATTATACACCTGAAGTTAGCCCGTATTGCTGTGTTTTCCTGGTGTGTTACACCAACAGGCATTTGCAGCACTTACAGCAGGCGGAGTGTGCCTCCTGCACATTATACACCTGAAGTTAGCCCGTATTGCTGTGTTTTCCTGGTGTGTTACACCAACAGGCATTTGCAGCACTTACAGCGGGCAGAGTGTGCCTCCTGCACATTATACACCTGAAGATAGCCTGTATTGCTGTGTTTTCCTGGTGTTACACCAACAGGCATTTGCAGCACTTACAGCGGGCGGAGTGTGCCTCCTGCACATTATACACCTGAAGTTATCCTGTATTGCTGTGTTTTCCTGGTGTTACACCAACAGGCATTTGCAGCACTTACAGTGGGCGGAGTGTGCCTCCTGCACATTATACACCTGAAGTTAGCCTGTATTGCTGTGTTTTCCTGGTGTTACACCAACAGGCATTTGCAGCACTTACAGCGGGCGGAGTGTGCCTCCTGCACATTATACACCTGAAGTTAGCCCGTATTGCTGTGTTTTCCTGGTGTGTTACCCCAACAGGCATTTGCAGCACTTACAGCGGGCGAAGTGTGCCTCCTGCACATTATACACCTGAAGTTAGCCTGTATTGCTGTGTTTTCCTGGTGTTACACAAACAGGCATTTGCAGCACTTACAGCGGGTGGAGTGTGCCTCCTGCACATTATACACCTGAAGTTAGCCCGTATTGCTGTGTTTTCCAGGTGTGTTACACCAACAGGCATTTGCAGCACTTACAGCGGGCGGAGTGTGCCTCCTGCACATTATGCACCTGAAGTTAGCCTGTATTGCTGTGTTTTCCTGGTGTTACACCAACAGGCATTTGCAGCACTTACAGCGGGTGGAGTGTGCCTCCTGATCATATTGCACCTGAAGTTAGCCTGTATTGCTGTGTTTTCCTGGTGTGTTACACCAACAGACATTTGCAGCACTTACAGCAGGCGTAGTGTGATTCCTGCAAAATATACTCCTGAAGCTAGGCCTTATTGCTGGTTTTCCCATCTCCCTGCAGGCCATTAGAATGTCTGGAAGGCAAACAAGGAGAGGCAGACAGTCAGGAGCCAATAAAAGAGGGCAAGCAGGCTCTGTGTCTAGAGACAACAGTGCTGGTCGTGGACGCGGTGCATCGCCATCAGCACGTGGCCATGGGACACGCTTGTCCTTCTTTTCGGCAGCTGGACGTGTTGAGCCGCATCATGCCGAAGACTTGGTAGAGTGGATGACCAAGCCCTCCTCATCCTCCTCATCCTCTCTCACCCAGGCTCAGGGTACTGGCAAAGCAGCTGCCAAAGCGTCCTCTTCCCTGGTATCAATGTCATCATCAGTCACTCCTTCCCTAAACCAACCATGTCCTCCTGAGGAGTCCCCCGAACTGTTTGAGCACAGTGTTGGGTACATGCTCCAGGAGGATGCCCAGCGTTTCGAAGGGTCTGATGATGATACCCAGCTAGAGGAAGGCAGTAGCGTGAGAGCAGAGAGAGGGGATGCTCAAGAAGGACACCAATCTGGCAGTCATGTTCCAGCAGCTGCAGCATACTGCCAGATTGGCTCCAGTGATGAGGAGGGAGGGGATGATGAGGTCACTGACTCCACGTGGGTGCCTAATAGGAGAGAGGAGGAGGAGGATGAGATGGAGGCACATCTCCAACGAGGCAGGATGCCCTCGGGGGACCAGCGTAAGGGCAGCACACCGACGGAATCACACCACAGAGCTCCACCTGTGCAGGGCGCAGCCTCTGCCCGTTATTCAAAAAGTTCTTTGGTGTGGGCCTTTTTTGAGTCGAGTGCATCAGATCGCACAGCTGCTGTTTGCAACATATGTCTCAAGCGTATATCGCGTGGCCAAAACATCACCCGCTTGGGCACCACATGCTTGACCAGACATATGTTGACCTGCCATGCAGCTCGTTGGCAAGCCTACCTTAAAGACCCACACCAAAGAACAAAGCGGACCTCTCCTTGCACCGCACCCTGTGTTCTGCCCACATCCTAATCCTCTGGTCTCCCTGCTGGGTGCTGTGTTCTGCCCACATCCCAATCCTCTGGTCTCCTTGCTATGTGCTGTGTTCTGCCCACATCCCAATCCTCTGGTCTCCCTGCTGGGTGCTGTGTTCTGTTCACATCCTAATCCTCTGGTCTCCTTGCTGGGTGCTGTGTTCTGCCCACATCCTAATCCTCTGGTCTCCCTGCTGGGTGCTATGTTCTGTCCACATCCCAATCCTCTGGTCTCCTTGGTATGTGCTGTGTTCTGCCCACATCCCAATCCTCTGGTCTCCCTGCTGGGTGCTGTGTTCTGTCCACATCCTAATCCTCTGGTCTCCTTGCTGGGTGCTGTGTTCTGCCCACATCCTAATCCTCTGGTCTCCTTGCTGGGTGCTGTGTTCTGCCCACATCCTAATCCTCTGGTCTCCCTGCTGGGTGCTGTGTTCTGTCCACATCCTAATCCGCTGGTCTCCTTGCTGGGTGCTGTGTTCTGCCCACATCCCAATCCTCTGGTCTCCTTGCTATGTGCTGTGTTCTGCCCACATCCCAATCCTCTGGTCTCCCTGCTGGGTGCTGTGTTCTGTCCACATCCTAATCCTCTGGTCTCCTTGTTGGGTGCTGTGTTCTGCCCACATCCTAATCCTCTGGTCTCCCTGCTGGGTGCTGTGTTCTGTCCACATCCTAATCCTCTGGTCTCCTTGCTGGGTGCTGTGTTCTGCCCACATCCTAATCCTCTGGTCTCCTTGCTGGGTGCTGTTCTGCCCACATCCTAATCCTCTGGTCTCCTTTCTGGGTGCTGTTCTGCCCACATCCTAATCCTCTGGTCTCCTTGCTGGGTGCTGTGTTCTGTCCACATCCTAATCCTCTGGTCTCCTTGCTGGGTGCTGTGTTCTGTCCACATCCTAATCCTCTGGTCTCCCTGCTGGGTGCTCATTCTGTTCTATATTGTTGTACTTATTCTTTGACTGTTTTGTTTAAAGGAGGGAGGATTGTATTGGGAGCACTGAAGTGTCAGGTGTGACTGTGTGGCAATGGCAAATGGTTTACATAGCTCATGACATCACGGGTCAGGTAGAGGGCCCCTTAGCAGAATTTTGCTTAGGGCCCCAGGGAGGTCAGGATCGGCACTGAATGGATGGATTATTTTCTCTCCATGCATCTATTAAATTATTTTTATTTAATATGCGTGTTAATTTATTACTATTTTTGGGTATATTTTTTTGACGTGAAGTGTTCTGGGATGATTTATCAAGGATGTGATCTAGTGGTAAATTGTTATCTCCACCCAAAATTATCTGACCCTGAGCTTTCGGAATCAATGATGTTAGCATGTCATGAAAAAATTGTAATTGTAAGCATCTACTTTGATGTGAAACGTGTCAGCCATCCATCTCTGCATGTCAGTTTTCTGTTTTGCCTGTTTTTGGATTTTTTGAATTTATGGATTAATTTTGGATTTTATTTTGAAATTTTGGAAATAAATCATTTATACAGAGTGCGGCAGTCCAGGGCTCCTTTCTTTTCCATGCATCAGTGCAGAGCCAGCACCTGTTCCAGTATCAGGGCGGGAGCATTTTGAAAGCCCTACAGCTTAAAAGAGCGGTACAACCCTTCATTGTCCCGAATTAGGGGTATAATATGAAATAAATGATGTTATTTGGTCATTAATATGTCCTGTTACCATTATATATCTTCCTATATCATCTTTTATAATAGAACCAGGAGTAAAAGGAGTTCTTTTTGAAAAACAAATAGCTACGCCTCTTTTTTTCTCAGTATCAGAAGATAAATAAAATTGAGGGTAATGAGAACTAAGATACTTTGGGGTAGAGGTTACCGAAAAATGAGTTTCTTGCAGCAATAAAACATCAGCTTTATGTTTGTTGTAGTAAAGGAAGGCTTTCATTCTTCTCTCTCCCTGCACACAAGGTTTAGCTAAGAATGTGACACTGACACTGTCCCCTGCCTATCCTTCTCTCTCCCTGCACACAAGGTTTATCAAAGAATATGACACTAACACTCTCCCTGCCTATCCTTCTCTCTCCCTGCACACAAGGTTTAGCAAAGAATGTGACACTGACACTGTCCCCTGCCTATCCTTCTCTCTCCCTGCACACAAGGTTTAGCAAAGAATATGACACTGACACTCTCCCTGCCTATCCTTCTTTCTCCCTACACACAAGTTTGAGGTACAAATAGCACTGACACTGTCCCTGCCTATGTAACTCTTTCCCTGCGCCGGAACTCACTACACAAGGCCGCCGCGCTGGCGGCCTTTTATAGTGTGGGGAGTGTGCTAAACCCCCTGAGCTATAATTGGCCACAGGCAACCTGCCTGTGGCCAATTATGGCTCTTCTAGCTGCCGGCGCTGTGATTGGCCAAGCATGCGGGGTCACAGTGCATGCTTGGCCAATCACAGCGCCGGGATTGCACTGCGATGGCGCAGTGTATTGTGGGCCGTTCGCGTCACTCGAATTTGGCGCGAACGGCCCAAATCGTTCGATGTTCGCCGAACGGTCGAACAGCCGATGTTCGAGTCGAACTTATGTTCGTCTCGAACACCGAGCTCATCCCTAGTCAGCAGAAATCAGAAGATCTCTTGGTGTATGTACAATGCACCATCACAAGGGACAGCAAGGCTGAAATAGCTGAATGCAGAATTCACTAATGTGTGGGATATCTGCAAAATGAAATCACACTCCACCATGATTGGCAATAGACTAGGAATAACTATGTGCTGTGTTCTGCCCACATCCTACTCCTCTGGTCTCCTTGCTGGGTGCTGTTCTGCCCACATCCCAATCCTCTGGTCTCCCTGCTGGGTGCTGTGTTCTGTCCACATCCTAATCCTCTGGTCTACTTGCTGGGTGCTGTGTTCTGCCGGCATCCTAATCCTCTGGTCTCCCTGCTGGGTGCTGTGTTCTGCCCACATCCCAATCCTCTGGTCTCCCTGCTGGGTGCTGTGTTCTGTCCAGATCCTAATCCTCTGGTCTCCTTGCTGGGTGCTGTGTTCTGCCCACATCCTAATCCTCTGGTCTCCCTGCTGGGTGCTGTGTTCTGCCCACATCCTAATCCTCTGGTCTCCCTGCTGGGTGCTGTGTTCTGTCCACATCATAATCCTCTGGTCTCCTTGCTGGGTGCTGTGTTCTGCCCACATCCTAATCCTCTGGTCTCCCTGCTGGGTGCTGTGTTCTGCCCACATCCCAATCCTCTGGTCTCCTTGGTATGTGCTGTGTTCTGCCCACATCCCAATCCTCTGGTCTCCCTGCTGGGTGTTGTGTTCTGTTCACATCCTAATCCTCTGGTCTCCTTGCTGGGTGCTGTGTTCTGCCCACATCCTAATCCTCTGGTCTCCTTGCTGGGTGCTGTGTTCTGCCCACATCCTAATCCTCTGGTCTCCCTGCTGGGTGCTCTGTTCTGTCCACATCCTAATCCGCTGGTCTCCTTGCTGGGTGCTGTGTTCTACCCACATCCCAATCCTCTGGTCTCCTTGCTATGTGCTGTGTTCTGCCCACATCCCAATCCTCTGGTCTCCCTGCTGGGTGCTGTGTTCTGTCCACATCCTAATCCTCTGGTCTCCTTGCTGGGTGCTGTGTTCTGCCCACATCCTAATCCTCTGGTCTCCCTGCTGGGTGCTGTGTTCTGCCCACATCCTAATCCTCTGGTCTCCTTGCTGGGTGCTGTTCTGCCCACATCCTAATCCTCTGGTCTCCTTTCTGGGTGCTGTTCTGCCCACATCCTAATCCTCTGGTCTCCTTGCTGGGTGCTGTGTTCTGTCCACATCCTAATCCTCTGGTCTCCTTGCTGGGTGCTGTGTTCTGTCCACATCCTAATCCTCTGGTCTCCCTGCTGGGTGCTCATTCTGTTCTATATTGTTGTACTTATTCTTTGACTGTTTTGTTTAAAGGAGGGAGGATTGTATTGGGAGCACTGAAGTGTCAGGTGTGACTGTGTGGCAATGGCAAATGGTTTACATAGCTCATGACATCACGGGTCAGGTAGAGGGCCCCTTAGCAGAATTTTGCTTAGGGCCCCAGGGAGGTCAGGATCGGCACTGAATGGATGGATTATTTTCTCTCCATGCATCTATTAAATTATTTTTATTTAATATGCGTGCTAATTTATTACTATTTTTGGGTATATTTTTTTGACGTGAAGTGTTCTGGGATGATTTATCAAGGATGTGATCTAGTGGTAAATTGTTATCTCCACCCAAAATTATCTGACCCTGAGCTTTCGGAATCAATGATTTTAGCATGTCATGAAAAAATTGTAATTGTAAGCATCTACTTTGATGTGAAACGCGTCAGCCATCCATCTCTGCATGTCAGTTTTCTGTTTTGCCTGTTTTTGGATTTTTTGAATTTATGGATTAATTTTGGATTTTATTTTGAAATTTTGGAAATAAATTGTTTATACAGAGTGCGGCAGTCCAGGGCTCCTTTCTTTTCCATGCATCAGTGCAGAGCCAGCACCTGTTCCAGTATCAGGGCGGGAGCATTTTGAAAGCCCTACAGCTTAAAAGAGCGGTACAACCCTTCATTGTCCCGAATTAGGGGTATAATATGAAATAAATGATGTTATTTGGTCATTAATATGTCCTGTTACCATTATATATCTTCCTATATCATCTTTTATAATAGAACCAGGAGTAAAAGGAGTTCTTTTTGAAAAACAAATAGCTACGCCTCTTTTTTTCTCAGTATCGGAAGATAAATAAAATTGAGGGTAATGAGAACTAAGATACTTTGGGGTAGAGGTTACCGAAAAATGAGTTTCTTGCAGCAATAAAACATCAGCTTTATGTTTGTTGTAGTAAAGGAAGGCTTTCATTCTTCTCTCTCCCTGCACACAAGGTTTAGCTAAGAATGTGACACTGACACTGTCCCCTGCCTATCCTTCTCTCTCCCTGCACACAAGGTTTATCAAAGAATATGACACTAACACTCTCCCTGCCTATCCTTCTCTCTCCCTGCACACAAGGTTTAGCAAAGAATGTGACACTGACACTGTCCCCTGCCTATCCTTCTCTCTCCCTGCACACAAGGTTTAGCAAAGAATATGACACTGACACTCTCCCTGCCTATCCTTCTTTCTCCCTACACACAAGTTTGAGGTACAAATAGCACTGACACTGTCCCTGCCTATGTAACTCTTTCCCTGCGCCGGAACTCACTACACAAGGCCGCCGCGCTGGCGGCCTTTTATAGTGTGGGGAGTGTGCTAAACCCCCTGAGCTATAATTGGCCACAGGCAACCTGCCTGTGGCCAATTATGGCTCTTCTAGCTGCCGGCGCTGTGATTGGCCAAGCATGCGGGGTCACAGTGCATGCTTGGCCAATCACAGCGCCGGGATTGCACTGCGATGGCGCAGTGTATTGTGGGCCGTTCGCGTCACTCGAATTTGGCGCGAACGGCCCAAATCGTTCGATGTTCGCCGAACGGTCGAACAGCCGATGTTCGAGTCGAACTTATGTTCGTCTCGAACACCGAGCTCATCCCTAGTCAGCAGAAATCAGAAGATCTCTTGGTGTATGTACAATGCACCATCACAAGGGACAGCAAGGCTGAAATAGCTGAATGCAGAATTCACTAATGTGTGGGATATCTGCAAAATGAAATCACACTCCACCATGATTGGCAATAGACTAGGAATAACTATGTGCTGTGTTCTGCCCACATCCTACTCCTCTGGTCTCCTTGCTGGGTGCTGTTCTGCCCACATCCCAATCCTCTGGTCTCCCTGCTGGGTGCTGTGTTCTGTCCACATCCTAATCCTCTGGTCTACTTGCTGGGTGCTGTGTTCTGCCGGCATCCTAATCCTCTGGTCTCCCTGCTGGGTGCTGTGTTCTGCCCACATCCCAATCCTCTGGTCTCCCTGCTGGGTGCTGTGTTCTGTCCAGATCCTAATCCTCTGGTCTCCTTGCTGGGTGCTGTGTTCTGCCCACATCCTAATCCTCTGGTCTCCCTGCTGGGTGCTGTGTTCTGCCCACATCCTAATCCTCTGGTCTCCCTGCTGGGTGCTGTGTTCTGTCCACATCATAATCCTCTGGTCTCCTTGCTGGGTGCTGTGTTCTGCCCACATCCTAATCCTCTGGTCTCCCTGCTGGGTGCTGTGTTCTGCCCACATCCCAATCCTCTGGTCTCCTTGGTATGTGCTGTGTTCTGCCCACATCCCAATCCTCTGGTCTCCCTGCTGGGTGTTGTGTTCTGTTCACATCCTAATCCTCTGGTCTCCTTGCTGGGTGCTGTGTTCTGCCCACATCCTAATCCTCTGGTCTCCTTGCTGGGTGCTGTGTTCTGCCCACATCCTAATCCTCTGGTCTCCCTGCTGGGTGCTCTGTTCTGTCCACATCCTAATCCGCTGGTCTCCTTGCTGGGTGCTGTGTTCTACCCACATCCCAATCCTCTGGTCTCCTTGCTATGTGCTGTGTTCTGCCCACATCCCAATCCTCTGGTCTCCCTGCTGGGTGCTGTGTTCTGTCCACATCCTAATCCTCTGGTCTCCTTGCTGGGTGCTGTGTTCTGCCCACATCCTAATCCTCTGGTCTCCCTGCTGGGTGCTGTGTTCTGCCCACATCCTAATCCTCTGGTCTCCTTGCTGGGTGCTGTTCTGCCCACATCCTAATCCTCTGGTCTCCTTTCTGGGTGCTGTTCTGCCCACATCCTAATCCTCTGGTCTCCTTGCTGGGTGCTGTGTTCTGTCCACATCCTAATCCTCTGGTCTCCTTGCTGGGTGCTGTGTTCTGTCCACATCCTAATCCTCTGGTCTCCCTGCTGGGTGCTCATTCTGTTCTATATTGTTGTACTTATTCTTTGACTGTTTTGTTTAAAGGAGGGAGGATTGTATTGGGAGCACTGAAGTGTCAGGTGTGACTGTGTGGCAATGGCAAATGGTTTACATAGCTCATGACATCACGGGTCAGGTAGAGGGCCCCTTAGCAGAATTTTGCTTAGGGCCCCAGGGAGGTCAGGATCGGCACTGAATGGATGGATTATTTTCTCTCCATGCATCTATTAAATTATTTTTATTTAATATGCGTGCTAATTTATTACTATTTTTGGGTATATTTTTTTGACGTGAAGTGTTCTGGGATGATTTATCAAGGATGTGATCTAGTGGTAAATTGTTATCTCCACCCAAAATTATCTGACCCTGAGCTTTCGGAATCAATGATTTTAGCATGTCATGAAAAAATTGTAATTGTAAGCATCTACTTTGATGTGAAACGCGTCAGCCATCCATCTCTGCATGTCAGTTTTCTGTTTTGCCTGTTTTTGGATTTTTTGAATTTATGGATTAATTTTGGATTTTATTTTGAAATTTTGGAAATAAATTGTTTATACAGAGTGCGGCAGTCCAGGGCTCCTTTCTTTTCCATGCATCAGTGCAGAGCCAGCACCTGTTCCAGTATCAGGGCGGGAGCATTTTGAAAGCCCTACAGCTTAAAAGAGCGGTACAACCCTTCATTGTCCCGAATTAGGGGTATAATATGAAATAAATGATGTTATTTGGTCATTAATATGTCCTGTTACCATTATATATCTTCCTATATCATCTTTTATAATAGAACCAGGAGTAAAAGGAGTTCTTTTTGAAAAACAAATAGCTACGCCTCTTTTTTTCTCAGTATCGGAAGATAAATAAAATTGAGGGTAATGAGAACTAAGATACTTTGGGGTAGAGGTTACCGAAAAATGAGTTTCTTGCAGCAATAAAACATCAGCTTTATGTTTGTTGTAGTAAAGGAAGGCTTTCGTTCTTTTGGAAGGAGAATTAAATCCTTGCACATTATGTGTAACTATATTTTGTTATGAGAAAGAATATTCGCTTTAGGAGGGAGGTGGAAAAAAGATATAGTAATATTTTGAAAAGGAGATCAAAGCAATAGATACATCTAATGGAAAGGGATCCAAATACAGATTTAAAAGTAAAATAGAAAAAGTCAGAAAGAAAAGTAAAAAAAAAATGGATAGAAAGTAAAAGTAAACAAAAGTGGATAGATTAAAATTAAGCTTAATAAATATTATATTATTTAAACAAATCAGGAGGTGGGATGAAACCCAACCCAGGTTTAATACCTGGGGAAATAATTGTGAGTATATAATATAGGAACGAGGTCATTAGAGTGGCTCGCGAGTCCACCTAGACTCCTTAATTTGTAACAAGAATTAGGAGAGTGGATTCAGGAATAAGTTATTATTATTCTATTAGTAGCTAGAAGTTCAAAATTAATGTATTGTTACAAGGAATGTTTGCTACTCAGAGTATTGCTAAATAAACACAGAAATTTAAGGTGAATACTTTTGAATAAAATAAACAGTAGTTAAATGTATACAAACATATATCATTTAACAGTAAATATGTAGAATAAACTATATCCTCTCACTTAACTTACAGGAACTATATGAAAATATAAAATTTTACCTATTAAATGTAAAAGCAACATATTTACTGGAGATAATCTTCAGTTGTTTGGGAAGTTCAGCTCCACACTATTGGGGAGTTACTATTCCAACGTAAAATAATAGTATTTTATTAATAAGACATATATCAGTTTTTAAAATGGCAATATAGATACAAAAGTCTACTCAGGTGTGTGCTGGAATTCTTCCATCTTGTGTCTTGCGCTGAGAAATCCAAATCGGCGATAATGGGCGATCAGTTCAGGTAGATAATGATGTTGAAGCTTCTATAGGCTTCTGAGGCAGAATTCTCAGTTTTTGTAGAAGATCTTCACCCTCATGAAAATTAGTAAACGAGTAAAGCCTCGTAGACACACGGCCGAGATTCTCGTCAGGTAAAACCCATTGTTTTTCCTGACGAGAATCTTGACAAGAAACTTGTCCCGGCCGAGTGTACACACGTACGATTCAAAAGAACCGCCGTTCTTTTGAATGGCACGCACGCGGTGACGTCATCGACTACGACGAGCGTGCGTTCGTCACATTCGATGCCGTCACCGCCATCTTGCTACACCCTATGCCTAGGAAGCTACCGCACATGCGTCAAAGTCATTTTGAGCATGCGCGGGTTTCCACGGCGACAGGTAAGTGTACACAGGCCGACGAGATTCTTGACGTGAAAAAAGACCGCAGGTCGTCTTTTTTCTCGTCTGAGAATCTAGGCAGTTTTCTCGACGAGAAAACTGAAACCCACGTACACACAGCCGGTTTTCTCGGCAAGAAAACTCTCCCGGCAGTTTTCTTGTCGTTTTCTGCCGAGAAAACCAGTCGTGTGTACGCGGCCTAAGATTTGCCCTGGTGGAAAAAGGAAAGTCAGAAAGGGAATGACCAGCGATATTTGATCTGATGATTTTGCAGTTGTTGAAGTAATGGTTTCAGGGTGCGGCGTTTCTGAATCGTTAAAGGGGCTAAATCTGCAAACAGTTGGATAGTAGTCCCGAATAACTGTAAATCTTGGCAATTCCTGGAAGCTGACATCAATCTTTCTTTTATTCCAAAATAATGTGGTTTTACAAGTATGTCTCGTGGGAGACCATCTGATCTGGGGGCGGTCAGAGCTCTATGAACTCGATCAATTTCCATGTGATGGGGTTCAATATTAGGGATCAATATTTTCATGAGGGTATGTATAGCATCCTCCAAATTAGTATGTGTTCCTGGAATTCCACGTACCCTCACATTATAGCGACGGGACCTATTCTCGAGGTCTTCGATTTTAGCATTGGCTTCTTCTAATAAGCCATAGATATTTGTTACCTCTATAGTATTTTGATTAATTTTAGGTATTGCTCCATCCATTTTATTCTCTACAGTTTCTAATCTATGACCAATACATTGAATATCCTGTTTAATTTCAGTAGTAATCATTGAGCAAGCTTTAGATAGTTCATTTTGTAGTAGTGATGAGAAGCGAGTTAGTAAAGCTGTGTCTCCTGCATATGGGATAGAATAAGGTGAGAAAGATTGACAATCTGAAGCTGAACCAGCTGAATCATCCTGACTGATCATTGCATCCGCCATGTCAACCAGGTTTTTGTCAATGGAGGATATCGGGCTATTGCTCTGAGTAGGATGAGATTTTAAGATACTTGGGGAAGATAGAAGTGGAATAGGATCTTCAATTGAACTCTGTGACATCAGTGGAGAGAATGGATTATTAATTTCAGAGACATTGCTCCCGTTTTTTAGAGGATCATCAGGAGAATGAATAGTGAACTGCGTTTGTTGTAGCTTGTTGTTATGGTTACCTCGCGTGTCAGGCTTGTTAGGCATTACCTTAGAAGAAGCTGACTGCTCAGATGGGGGGGGGGGGGGGGGGGGGCGCGTCTGTCCCCGCTGATTGTCAGTCTTGTACTGACGTTTTTTCCTCTGTCCTGAGGACTGGTGATACATGGCAGCTTCCCCTGACTCTGTGGGTAGTTTCAGATTAAAATCCTGATCTCCGGTACAGTAAGAAGCAGTCTAGAGTTGGCGGTGTGCGGAGAACGGTCACAGCATTATCGCTCCCGTAGCCGCGCGCATGCGCACTAAAAATTTTATTTCTAAAGGAAAAAAGGTAATTTAAAACTACTCACAGCTGTAATGAATTGCCAGTTCCCGTCAATACAGATAAAAGTCATTGAAAGTCTTTGAAAAAAAAATGCGTGGGGTCCCCAAAAATTCCATTACCAGGTCCTTCAGGTCTGGTATGGATATTAAGGGGAACTCTGCGCCAAATAAAAATAAAAAAATGGTGTGGGGGTCACCCTCCAAATCCGTACCAGGCCCTTCATAGTCTGGTATGGATTTTAAGGGGAACCCCGCGCCAAACTTAAAAAAAATGGCGTGGGGGTCCCCCTAAAAATCCACACCAGTCCCTTATCCGAGCACGCAACCTGGCAGGCCGCAGGAATGGAGGGGGGATGAGAGAGCGCCCCCCCTCCTGAACCGTACCAGGCCACATGCCCTCAACATGGGGAGGATGCTTTGCCACCTCGGGGAAAGCCATAGGGAAGTCCCCGTGAAGTCTATGTGCGTCAGAGGGGGCGAGTCACTGGGTGGCCCCGCCATCAGTTAGAGAAGAACTGTCAGAAGAACAGAAGCGTCACACAGCGGGAACCTCCCATGGAAGTGGATCGTCTGGAGAACGAAGTGGGGAAGAAGAAGCCGGAGCAAGATGCGGACGAGAACACCGAAGGAAGAAGCAGAGGAAGAACAAGATGGAGGAAGAAACCCGAATGGAGAAAAGAAGAAGATGGAAGAAGAAGCGGGGAAAGGAGAAGACATTAATAAAGGAATTGTCAAAAACCGGCTATTGTCTTTTTTAACATTTTTGACACTTTTTTGTGAAATTGTTGGGGTACATTTGTACCCCATTACCATTTCACACAGGGGAGGGGCCGGGATCTGGTGGTCCCCTTTGTTAAAGGGGGCTTCCAGATTCCAATAAGCCCCCCGCCCGCAGACCCCCACAACCACCAGGCAAGGGTTGTGGGGATGAGGCCCATGTCTCCATCAACATGGGGACATGGTGCTTTGGGGTCCAGACCCCAAAGCATCCTCCCCATGTTGAGGGCATGTGGCCTGATACGGTTCAGGAGGGGGGGCGCTCTCTCGCCCCCCCTCTTTTCCTGCGGCCTGCCAGGTTGCGTGCTCAGATAAGGGTCTGGTGTGGATTTTTAGGTGTGGATTTTTAGATTTTTAGGTGTGGATTTTTAGGGGGACCCCCACGCCGATTTTTTTAAGTTTTGCGCGGGGTTACCCTTAAAATCCATACCAGACCTGAAGGGTCTGGTACGGATTTTGAGGGGGACCACCACGAAATTTTTTTTTTTAAATTGCCGTGGGGTTCCCCTTAATATCCAGGGGAAGGACCTGGTAATGTAATTTTGGGGGACCCCCACGCATTTTTTTTTGTTTTTTTCAAAGACTTTCAATTACTTTTATCTGTATTGATGGGAACCGACAATTCATTACAGCCGCAAGTAGTTTTAAATGACTTTTTTTTACTTTAAAAATGTAATTTTGCTCTCGGACTGTTATAAGGGCCAGTTCACACCACATGCAGTCCAGTGCATTTATTTTCTGCATCAAAAACGCATGGAAAGTAGGTTATATGGTTTTCAATGGCATAGTTCACATCAGTGCTTGCAGTTCCAGTGCATTCCAGTTAAAAAAAAAAAATGTAGAACATGCTGCATTTTACCTGTACTGGACTGTACTGGAATGATGTAAAACGCATCAAAAACGCACCTAAATGCACCAAAAACTCACTGGAACACACTTGTCCTTATCTACGGTTAATAAAAAAGAGGGGTGAAAAAAAGCACTGGACTGCATTAAAAACATACCAAAACGCACTGGAACGCATCAAAAACGCGTCAAAAACGCGCATGCAAAAAAGCACCTGGAACGCATCCGGATTCCGTTTCTACGGTGTGAACTGGCCCTAAACATGGAAAACATGCGCTACTTTACAGGCATACTATAGACACCCCCCAGGTACGATATTTAGGGCCAGTTCACACCAGATGCAGTGCAGTGCGTTTTTTTTATGCATGAAAAACGCAAGGAAAGTTGATCACATTAATGCCAATGACATAGTTCACACCACTGCAGTCCAGTCCAGTGTGTTTCAGAAAAAAAAAAAAAATTGGTCATGCTGCATTTTTTATGTACAGAACTGTACTGGACCGCAGTAAAATGCATAAAAAACGCACAAGAACGTACCAAAAACGCACTGAAACGCACTGCAACACACTTGTCCTTATTAAGGCTACTTTCACACCGAAGCACTGGATGCGCTGGCAGTATAGCACCGATATTTTTAGCACCGTTATTTTTGCCGCGATTTGCGGGCACTAGCGGGGTGATTTTAACCCCCGCTAGCGGCCGAAAAAGGGTTAATACCGCCCGCAAAGACGCCGCTTTGCGGCATTTTTGTGGGCGGTTTGGAGGCGCTACCCCATTGATTTCAATGTGCAGATGCGCTGTAGGAGCGGTAATTATACCGCTCCTACAGCGCCTCAAAGATGCGGCTGGCAGGAGTTTTTTTACCCTCCTGCCAGCACAACGCTCAGGCTTTCACACTGGATAGAATGGAGCGGCTCTTTCAGGGCGCATTGCAGGCGCTATTTTTAGCGCAATAGTGCCTGCAAAGCGCCTCAGTGTGCCTTAGGGCCAGTTCACACCATAGAAACGCAGGCTGGATGCGTTACAGGTGCTTTTCTGCATGCACGTTTTTGATGCGTTCCAGTGCGTTTTTGATGCAGTCCAGTGCTTTTTTGCCCCTCTTTTTACGTAACCTTAAATAAGGACAAGTGTGTTGCAGTGCGTTTTTGGTACGTTTCTGTGCGTTTTTGATGCGTTTTACTTCGGTCCAGTACATAGTTACATAGTTACATAGTTAGTCAGGTTGAAAAAAGACACAAGTCCATCCAGTTCAACCGTAAAAAATAAAAATAAAAAAATAAAAATAAACATATATCGTACACTCCCATATACCCAATTCTATACCCACAGTTGATCCAGAGGAAGGCAAAAAAACCCAGAAGAGCATTATCCAATTTGCTACAGCAGGGGAAAAAATTCCTTCCTGATCCCCCGAGAGGCAATCGGATATTCCCTGGATCAACTTTACCTATAAATGTCAGTACCCAGTTATATTATGTACATTTAAGAAAGAATCCAGGCCCTTCTTAAAGCAATCTACTGAGCTGGCCAGAACCACCTCTGCAGGGAGTCTATTCCACATTTTCACAGCTCTTACTGTGAAAAAACCTTTCCGTATTTGGAGGTGAAATCTCTTTTCCTCTAGACGCAAAGAGTGCCCCCTTGTCCTTTGTGTTGACCGTAAAGTGAATAACTGAACACCAAGTTCACTATATGGACCCCTTATATATTTGTACATGTTGATCATATCCCCCCTTAATCTCCTCTTCTCAAGAGAGAATAAATTCAGTTCCTCTAATCTCTCCTCATAGCTGAGCTCCTCCATGCCTCTTATCAGTTTGGTTGCCCTTCTCTGCACTTTCTCCAGTTCCCCAATATCCTTTTTGAGAACTGGGGCCCAAAACTGAACTGCATATTCCAGATGAGGTCTTACTAATGATTTGAACAGGGGCAAAATGATATCTCTCTCTCTGGAGACCATACCTCTCTTAATACAAGAAAGGACTTTGCTCGCTTTGGAAACCGCAGCTTGGCATTGCATGCCATTATTGAGCTTATGATCTACCAAAACCCCCAGATCCTTCTCCACTACGGATCCCCCCAGTTGTACTCCCCCTAGTATGTATGATGCATTCATATTATTAGCCCCCAAGTGCATAACTTTACATTTATCAACATTAAACCTCATCTGCCACATAGTCGCCCAATTAGACAGAGCATTGAGGTCGGCTTGTAAATTGGCGACATCCTGTAAGGACGTTATTCCACTGCATAGCTTGGTGTCATCTGCAAAGACAGAAATGTTACTTTTGATCTCAGACCCAATATCATTTATAAACATATTAAAAAGTAAGGGTCCCAGCACTGAACCTTGGGGTACACCACTGATAACCTTGGACCATTCAGAGTAAGAATCATTAACCACTACTCTCTGAATTCTGTCTTTTAGCCAGTTTTCTATCCATTTACAAACTGATATTTCCAATCCTGTAGACTTTACCTTACACATGAGCCGTGTGTGGGGAACTGTATCGAACGCTTTTGCAAAATCCAAGTATACCACGTCCACTGCCACCCCTCTGTCCAAGGTCTTACTTACCTCTTCATAAAAAGAAATCAGGTTTGTTTGACAACTTCTGTCTTTCATGAATCCATGCTGTCTGTTGCTTAAATAGTTTTTTTCCAGCAAGAACTCATCTATGTGGTCTTTTATTAATCTCTCCAGTATTTTCCCAACTATAGAAGTTAAACTAACAGGTCTATAGTTACTTGGTAAACACTTAATTCCCTTTTTAAATATAGGCACCACATTGGCCCTGCGCCAATCCAGTGGTACTATTCCTGTCATTAATGAGTCCCTAAAAATTACAGTTCTGTACATAAAAAGTGCAGCATGACAATTTTTTTTTTCTTTCTGAAACGCACTGAAACGGACTGCAGTGGTGTGAACTATGCCATTGGCATTAATGTGATCAACTTTCCTTGCGTTTGGAACGCACTGGAACGCATCAAAAACGCACTGGAACGCATCAAAAACGCGCATGCAGAAAAGCACCTGGAACGCATCCAGACTGCGTTTCTATGGTGTGAACTGGCCCATAGAAACATAATCTGGATGCGTTGCAGGTGCTTTTTTGCATGCACGTTTTAGATGTGTTCCTGTGCGTTTTTGGTACGTTTTTGATGCAGTCCAGTGCTTTTTTTTCACCCCTCTTTTTTATTAACAATAGATAAGGACAAGTGTGTTCCAGTGCATTTTTGGTGCATTTAGGTGAGTTTCGGCACATTACAGTGCGTTTTTGATGCGCTTTGCAGCGTTCCAGTACAGTCCAGTGCAGGTAAAATGTAACGCACTGGAACAAACACTGCCATTTAGAACCATATAACCAACTTTCCATGCATTTTTGATGCATAAAAAACGCAATGAACTGCATGTGGTGTGAAATGGCCCTTAAGCAATTTGGCATATTTAAAGGCACTTCTCCTTTTTTCGTTTTTAGTGTTGTCTAAATTGGTGACATTGATATATGTCCCTTAGGGTGGGACCTGGGCCCCATACCCATTTTAAAGCCAATAACTAGAAGGTAAGCCAGCCAAGTGGGGACTAGCAAAATTAACAAGTCAGTTCCCATAGACTGCAATGGTATTTCCTGGTGCCTCCATGGCAGCATACCTGTGATAGAGCTCCGCCTCGACTCCTCCTTCAGGACTAGTGAATAGCATAAATTAAAGGCATAGTCCCTCCCCCAACATTCTCCTTTTTTTCCTCATACCTTCTTGTGCTGGTGAAGAGTAGCAGTATGTCCATACCTCTGCAGTCGGCAGCGTCCGCCCGGTTTAGCCTTTCCCGTGCGCAGTCCCTGTTCTTGGGCCGCTCACAGCGCTGATAAGACTGGGAACCCCTCTGTGGATCTGTTGGGGTAATTTCGCAGATTTTCCTCACAGGAACGCAGTCTGCTATCACATCCATGATGAATGCAGTGGAAGTCGCAAAAGGATCAGCTCCATCTTCCCAGGCTGGTGGTTTCCATTTTTTATTACAGGCATTTGTGTTTTTCCCCTTTCTTTTCCTCTCTTCCCCTCCCCTCCCCTTTCCTTTGCTTGTTAGGCGCCTTCAAATGATTATTGCCTTACTTTTTTGTTCCTTTAAAACTGTGCAACTGGATAGGGCAGGTGTCTCTCTGTGCAACAACAGTGTGGTGCTTATTTCCAGGTTCGGGGGGGGGGCTACAGGTGCTCTGTACGTCCCGCCAGGTAGGAGAGTGTCATGGCACGGCGTCCTCGCCGCCGTCTGCGCATGCGCGATTCGGGAGTGATACAGAGCCGTAGTTTCTCAGCTCTCTGTACTGGGCGACGCTGGATCTTCTGCGCGTGCGCATGCACGGTCGCTTGGTTCAGTGGCAGCCATCTTGGATTTTGGAAAGAAGGCTAGATTTGCCCTTTTTTTCAATCAATTCCAAATGGTGGTTTATGGGATTAGCCTACGCACCTTAAGCCTATTTAGGTTCAGATTCAGGGATTGCTGTCAGATTGCTGTGCCCTGCTAGGTCTCTCTGATGCTGCTTTGTGGTAGGTACTTTTTATTTTCTCAAAAAAAAAAAAAAAATGTTGCCGATCAAAAATTTTTATGTTAAAAAAAAAAAAAAAAAAGATGACGATATAAAAATTTTTATCTTTAAAAAAACAAACAAAAAAAGATGACAATATAAAAATGTTTGTTTAAAAAAAAAAAAAAAAAAAGTGACGCCAAAAACTCCTGATTCTTTTCCCTTTCTTACTATATTTCCGGAGCTGATCCTTGTGCCCAACTCCGCAATGAGTCATTCATCTTGCAGCAAAGATCCTCACACTTCTATTAGGTATGTGACCAACTATACGTGAGTATAAAAAAAAAAAAAAGAAGTGCGCTCACTGGTCTAGCGTGAATTCCTTACATCGTAGCCCTACCCACTCCAAGGGGTCCCGCTCATCAGGGCGTAGGTCCCATTCTTCACGTCGTAGATCAGAGAGGTCAAGATCCAGAGGACATGATCGGTCCCCCTCTCCTAGGACCTATAGAAAGAGAAATGCTGGACATGTGGGGCTACACCGCTACCAGACAGAGTGGTCTGTAAGGACTGTTTTACGGACTATGCGTCCAACCGCGAGCTAGAAAATCAGCACGCTGTAGATCTGCTCAAGCGAACAATGAAGGACTCCTTCTCTGAGCTTTTGGCTTTAGTCCCTGCTCACCCACTTCAGCAGATATCCCAGGTTCAGGATATAGAATCTAATCTCCCTGGTCCGTCAGCAGTCAGTACACCTCTGCCGCCGTCAGGCCGACCAGCTAGAGATTCACCACCTAAAGACTCTTCAGGGGGCTCTTCAGAGGAATCGGAACCTTCTGGCTTCAGTCTCTCCTTGGTAAAGCCATTCATCCAGGCAGTCAAAACTGCAATCGCCTGGAAAGACGCAGAATAGCCTCCCCAAGAGTCTACAAGCTACTTCCCATTGCTCAGATGGGCGAGATTAGTCAAGTCATTCAGAAGGAATGGTCAAAGACTGATAAAAAAAAAAAAACATTTTTTGGGTCGGTTCAATAAACTATATACCCCTTACCAGAGTCTGGAACGCAGTCACCAAACTCCATGCCAGTGGTAGACGCGTCGGTGGTGCGACTCGCAAAAAATATAACTTTGCCAATGGAGGATTCCGCTTCCTTCAAAGACCCTCTAGACAGGTGAATCGACCTGGAGCTGAAGAGGAGCTACTTAGCCGCGGAAGCAGCATGTAAGCCAGCTATTGCCCTCACATCAGTATCAAATGCCATAAGATCTTGGACAGATAATATTGAGACGGCTTTGCGTCAGGATGTCCCCATGGAGGATATAACTAAGTCCTTAGAAGAGCTTAGATTGTCCGCAGACTTTGCCTGCGTAGCGGCCATTGACACGATCAGGTGGTCGGCAAGATCCATGTTGCATTCAGTGATGGCGAAGAGGGCCTTGTGGCTGAAACCCTGGATGGCTGACTTATCCTCCAAACAAAATTGGTGCAAAACCCCGTTTGATGGGAAAGCACTATTCGGAGACAAAATAGATAAAGCTATCTCCAGGCTGTCAGGAGGGAAGTCTGGTATGCTTCCACAGGACAGAAGTAGGCGAAGATTCAGAGGTGGTTCCTCTAGGTTCCGCCAGTCAAACCCAAGGGATTTTAGGTAGTCGAGACAGCCCAGAGACAACAAAAGACCTTGGAAAGGTACTCAGGGATCCTTTTTGAACAGGAAGATGAAAGCCCTTCCGGCTCCACAGGAGCCGGAAGCAGTCTTTTCTTTTTACGCCAGAGTAGCCCAGGCACTCCCAGGGGAGCCAGGCTAAAGTTATTTTACCCCAGTATGGGCCACCCACTGCCACGACCCCTGGGTTCTGTCAACAATTCAATGGGGGCACTTTTGGAATTTTTCTCACCCCCCACCTCGGAACTCTTTCAAAGGACAGAGATTCCATCCTCTCCACTGAAGGCTCAAGCTCTGAAAAACTTCCTAACGTCACTCCAGCTTCAGGGGGCGGCTGTTCCGGTTCCCTTGGCAAAGCTCTTTGCAGGCTTTTATTCCACCCTATTTCTGGTCCCAAAGAGGACAGGTGGGTGGAGGCCTGTGATAGACCTAAAGAGGCTCAACCGGTATATCCGCCCCGAAAGCTTCAAAATGGAGTCCCTGCACACGATTATTCAGACAGTCCAGCCATTAGATTGGATGATTTTGGTCGATCTGCAGGATGCATACCTACATGTTCCAATTCTACCTGCATTTCAAAAATACCTGAGATTTGCAGTGGGATGGACCCACCTACAGTTTCAAGCCCTGCCTTTCGGTCTGTGCACCTCTCCTAGGGTGTTCACCAAGATACTAATATCTGCTTTGGTTCCCCTGCGGGAGAGGAGCATGAGGATATACCACTACTTGGACGACATCCTACTCCTAGCAAGCAATCCGGATCAGTTGGTATGTCACCGGGACATTCTTCTACAGTCCCTAAAAAGAGCTAGGGTGGCTGGTGAATTCCGACAAGTCAACTAATGCCAACACAGCAGATAATCTACGCGCAATGTTCGACACTCAGGAGGGGACAGTGTCATTACCACCGCCGAAGGCAAGGATTGTCATCCAGAGAATGATCAAAGTCATCCGGAGCCCGTATCTGACGGCTTCACAATGCCTGAGCCTCATTGGCACAATGTCTTCCTATATACCCATGGTTCCTTGGGCACATTGGCACTTGAGGTATTTCCAGACTGGTTTCTTGGCGCAGTGGAAGAAACAACGACTATCTCAGACGATCCTGCTGACGGGGAAAAATGCGCAGGAGCCTTCACTGGTGCACAGTTCCGGAAAACCTCTCCAAGCCTCATCACCTGGGCTCCCTTCCTTGGATCACAATTATGTCCGATGCAAGCAGACAGGGCTAGGGAGCCCATTGCGGGCAAACCAGAATACAGGGGAGATGGTCATGCACCACCCAGGGAGTGGTATCAAACATCTTGGAGATGAGGGCAGCCTTCTTGGCACTGACCTCTTTGGCACCCCAAATCAGAGGCCAGAGAATACTCCTATGCCTAGACAACAGAGCAGCTGACGCTTATCTGCAGAAGCAGGGAGGCACTCGCAGCAGGTCACTCCTCAAGGAGGTAGAGCCGATCATGCTCTGGGCAGAGCAGAACCTCCTGGACCTCAGAGCGATGTATCTGCCAGGCAGGTTGAACACGGATGGTGAATAAAAATAGTGTGGCGCTCAAAACAATAAAAATAGGTAAATGGCTACTTAAAGCAATGAAAACAACAGTGCTCTAATAACACAATTATACATGTGAGTCCGCTACAAGGGTATTCAGATGAATTGTCCTCTTTGCGAACTGTGTAATATACCGTGAAGGTACAACGTGAAAATGGAATAAAGTCCCAAATAACAAGATATATGTGATCATGGATGTCCTTCAATGGATGACCTTCCCACAATGCAGACTGACAAAGGGACTTCAATGTAGAAGATGAATCAAGCAAGGAGAAGACACTAGTTGTTATAGATGGGTACTCTTACCGCTGATGGTGGACCCACCTACCGTACGGCAGTGGGTCTTGCAGGCTTAATGGTCACCAAGACCAAACGGGATGTAACTGGATGTCCTGGGTCCTCACTTGAACTCCAACCGGATGATGAAAAGGTAACTCAAACGATGGATGATTCTCACATGGGCCAGGTTCCACAGCAATCCGCGAAAGATATAAAGATGGAAGAAAAACCAAAAAGACTCCAGATGGTGCAGGTCAATAAAAACCGATTGCCGGAGTTTTATTAAATAAAAATTTTTTTTTAAAAAAATTTTTTTGTCCAACAATCATGCAGACAAATAAAAAGTGATCACGAAATAAAAATATTGCCCCTGTTGAAGACTGTAGTAGTCGAAACGCGTAGGGCCTGCTGACGCTGCACCCCATATTGCTTTGAATATTTTTATTTCGTGATCACTTTTTATTTGTCTGCATGATTGTTGGACAAAAAATTTTTTTTAAAAATTTTTTTTTATTTAATAAAACTCCGGCAATCGGTTTTTATTGACCTGCACCATCTGGAGTCTTTTTGGTTTTTCTTCCATCTTTATATCTTTCGCGGATTGCTGTGGAACCTGGCCCATGTGAGAATCATCCATCGTTTGAGTTACCTTTTCATCATCCGGTTGGAGTTCAAGTGAGGACCCAGGACATCCAGTTACATCCCGTTTGGTCTTGGTGACCATTAAGCCTGCAAGACCCACTGCCGTACGGTAGGTGGGTCCACCATCAGCGGTAAGAGTACCCATCTATAACAACTAGTGTCTTCTCCTTGCTTGATTCATCTTCTACATTGAAGTCCCTTTGTCAGTCTGCATTGTGGGAAGGTCATCCATTGAAGGACATCCATGATCACATATATCTTGTTATTTGGGACTTTATTCCATTTTCACGTTGTACCTTCACGGTATATTACACAGTTCGCAAAGAGGACAATTCATCTGAATACCCTTGTAGCGGACTCACATGTATAATTGTGTTATTAGAGCACTGTTGTTTTCATTGCTTTAAGTAGCCATTTACCTATTTTTATTGTTTTGAGCGCCACACTATTTTTATTCACCATTCCTGTACACTTTGTTTGTTTGAGTGTTGGCAGCTTGCATGCACATTGTTTTTGGTTTAGCGCAGTATTTTCCCCCTTTTTTCCCAGTAAGGTTGAACACGGAAGCAGACACATTATCCAGAAACTTCCTGGACAACAACGAGTGGGCTCTCCACCCCATGTCTTCCTTTAGATTGCCAACATATGGGATCCCCCTCAGGTAGATCTGTTCACCTCCCCGAAGAACGCCAAGCTGGACAGGTTCTTCTCTCGGCTGCCGCATCCACAAGCCGAGGCAGTGGATGCCCTGTCATGTCCCTGGAGGTTCACCACGGAATATGCCTTTCCTCCCAGGCCATTAATATTCAAATTCCTCCTGAGGCTCCTCAGGGAGCCAGTCCAGGTGGTGGCAGTACTTCCGTATTGCGCCTCAGTGTGGGCTCTCCAGTCAAGATCCCTCCTTTCCCTCAACTTCTGTCGCAGGGCAGTCTAGTTCATCCAAACCCTCAGAAGTTGAATCTTCAAATCTGGAGGTTGAGAGGCGAAGGTTCGAGTCCCTAGGGTGTTCTCCAGGAGTCATTTCAACCCTTCTAAAAGCTAGGAAGCCAGCAACTAATGCCATATATTCAAAAATATGGGACAAGTTCTTGTCATTTGTTTCCGGAAATGGATTTGATCCAATCCTTCCTTCTACATCTCATGTTCTAGGATTCCTTCAGACAGGACTTGGTCTGGGACTTGGTCTGAGCTCTCTCAAAGTGCAGGTAGCAGCAATCTCTGCTGCAACAAATAAGAGATGGGCGGAGGATCCTTCAGTAGTCACTTTCCTCAGAGGTGTATTGAAGTTTCGCCCTCCTGTCAGACGATCATTTCCTAAGTGGTATCTGTCCCTAGTCCTGGAAGTTCTATCTGACCATCCCTTTGCTCCAGTGGAACAAGTAACAATATGGAACCTGACACTAAAGACGGCTTTCCTGCTAGCCATTACATCTGGCAGAAGAATCTCTGAACTTCACTCTTTAGGGATAGGTGACGACCACATCTCCTTCTCCCCAGACAGAGTGGAACTTCGTCCCCTTCGGGGGTTCACACCAAAGGTTGCTACTCCAAGCCACCTGTTGGAACCCTGGGCACTACCAGTGTTTACAGACACGGATTCAGAGTCTTGTCACAAACTGGATGTATCCAGAGTGCTCAGGGCATACCTAGAAGCCACCGGCCCCTTCAGAAATTCTGAGAGACTTTTCATCGTACCGTTCGGTAAATACAGGGGCAAAGAAGCATCCATCAGAACTCTGGCATCTTGGGTTGTAAAGTTAATCCAGAAGGCCTACAGGGTGAAGAATATGGAGCCTCCATCCCGAGTGAATGCTCATTCTACAAGGGCAGTCTCAGCTTCCTGGGCGGCAAGGGCTAATGTTTAGTTGGAGACGGTGTGCAGGGCCGCCACCTGGTCTTCTCACCATACGTTCCTCAGACACTACCATATTGATCCAGGAGCGCTCACGACTGTTGAGTTTGGAAGGAGGGCAGTTCAGGCTGCTATGTCCTCTTCTAATTAAACATTTATTGTTAAGCAATTATCCCACCCATGTCAGCTAGTTATTTATCACAGGTATGCTGCCATGGAGGCACCAGGAAAACGGAAAATTGTATCATACTTACCAGTAATTTTCCTTTCCTGGTGCCTATCCATGGCAGCATACGCTCCCACCCTCGGTATTCTATATTACAGAGAATGTTGGGGGAGGGACTATGCCTTTAATTTATGCTATTCACTAGTCCTGAAGGAGGAGTCGAGGCGGAGCTCTATCACAGGTATGCTGCCATGGACAGGCACCAGGAAAGGAAAATTACTGGTAAGTATGATACAATTTTCCGTTTTGTTGTATAACTTTTGCCCATGTTAGGCTCTTTGTTTATATAAACAAGAGAACCCTCGCGCTAGCTAAATGGTGGGACTTATGTGAGGTGATAAAAAAGATGGGAAAGGGGGGGTGGATACTGCAGCAGTCACCGAGAGGTCTGGTCCAAATCGACAGTGAAACAATAAAAATCGTGATGGTGGCTGCGCTGTAGTGAATAAATGAAGTGAATGAGAGGGAAGGGAAGGGGGGGGGCGGAGAAAAGAGGCGGGGGAATGGGAATGTGAGGGGAGGGAGGGAAAAAAAAGGGGGTGTATTAAATAATCGCTGGCTGGAAACCAGCTGGGTGGTAATAATGTGCAATGTGCACAGTGACACAAAAAAGCGTAAAATAGATAAATAAACAGCTACTGGTTGCTATATGTGGTAGGTGTACAATATGCCCAGTGACACAGATATGTATAAAATAATAATGTGCAAAGGACCACTGATTGCAAAATCTGGTAGGAACAAGTGTCTGGGCAATCCTGTGATGCGCAAACGTGACTGATGATATACAACCTTAAAGCGAACGTGAATCACCAAGGTAAATGCAATAATCAGACAAAACAATATCTATAAACAACATAAAAGTACTAAAGACATAAGTGAGTAAACAAATGAGGAAGGAGGATTCCTGATCCTTGTAGAGGCTCCTAATAGAGCTTCCAAATGTTGCAGAAAAAATGAATATTATATGTGAGTACAGTCATATATACAGAAAGTCCCATCACCAAGGATGTGCTTGAGAGTCTTGATATGGCATCCACCCAGTGATCAAACACAGCTTACCTCCCTGCTGGGAGGGGGCAGTATGAAGCAGATCTCTGTGGTGGGGAATTATGTATCGTCCTTATGATTCAATCTTTAGAACTCAATTTTCATATCGCCCATTGGGATGCATGTGGAAAAAAACACAGAAGAAAGGGACATCAATAGCGCAACTCTGTGAATGCAGCAGGCTGAATCGCAAATCGGTGTATTCGCACACTCACTTGATATATAGTGAGCGTGGACCTCAATCCAAACGAGCACCGCACTCGTGCCAATAGGGAGATGGATTGGTATGTGTGATGCACTCAGTGCGATCCTCAGATGGCGGTGGCAGTCACAGAGTTAAAACTCCCATATCACTCATGGGGATGCATGTGGAAAAAAAAAACACAGAAGAAAGGGACATCAATAGCGCAACTCTGTGAATGCAGCAGACTGAATCGCAAATAGGTGCTGTAACGGATCTCAGATACCCCAGATGGGCACATCCGCCAGACTTGTGTCTCCTGTCCTCCAAACGCACCCGCAGCCTGCAGATTCGCCATAACCAGCCCTTAACCCCTCAATCACGAGACAATCCACACAGGTGTTGAGGGTTAAACATGCAGAGCATCAACAGTTTATTAAATCCAAAACATACACTTTTACACACAGTTAGGGACACTCCCCTTAGCCTTGTCATAGAGGGGGGGTAGGGGACAAGGAAGAATCAATGGGAACTGAACCCTTGTACATTGAAACAGAGACTACAGATAAACATAAAGGGATTATGGTAAGCAGGCAGCCCTTCAATACACATCCCCTGCGGAGAGATGTCTGCAGTCCAGACCATTGTCTATGTGCCATGACTCAACACAGCTAAACACAGCAACAAGAGGGGGGGGGATGGGGGAGAAGGGATGTAGCATTACATTACATTATCTCAATGCCAGCTTCTCCCCGAGTCTCCAGTCTCTTCTGGGCCATAATCTGTGGGTAGGAGGCCCGCCCTCAGTCCCTTCCAAAGCACACAGTGACAGTGGGTTCTGTCACATTTCTACCCTTTTAAAAACAGACTAACCAGGTTCCTGACCCCGAACTGGTCTGGACCTGCGTTAGTCGCAAACTTCCACCCCAGGCAACCAGGAAAAGGAAAAGTACGTCTCTGGGGCTGGGGAGCAAAATCGCACATACGGTCTCCCGTGAATAAAAACAGCCGCTGCAGAGTGGGAACAGCTGTCCGCACTCCCGTGATCCGGGGCTGGGTTGCAGATATTAAGGGGAGCTGAATAATCCTCTGCCCCGATGCCAGCGCTTCAGCTTGTAGGGAACATAGGCTGGCAGTGCTATGCAGTTGGGGAGGAAAAGGTTCTTGCTTTTCTCCTGGAGTAGCTAACAGCCGCTGAGGAGGTATCTTGCAGGGACTGTCTCCCGGACTCTCCGTCTCTTTTTCTGATGCTGGGCAGAGGCCAACATCGCTCTGCCCCGTAGCCAGTGCTTCTGCTAGGGGGACATATACAATGGTAGAGTTCAGCAGCTGAAGAGGGGGAAGGATTTTCTCCCCTCCTGGTTCTGTGACCAGCTTCTGAGGCGACTTCTGACAGGGGCTGTCTCCCAAACCCTCCAAAAATCTACTGAGGGCTGGGTCGGGGCCGGTAACACTCTGCCATGCAGCCAGTGCTTCTGCTGGGGGGATATACACTGGGGTAGTGTCCAAGTGCTGGGCAACCAGCTCACTGAGGTCATCCCTCGGACTCCCTGGATCTAACTCTGAGGGTGGGCAGAGGCCCGCGGCACTCTGCCCCGTAGCCAGCGCTTCTGCTGGGGGGATGAACACTGGGGTAGTGTCCAAGTGCTGGGGAAACAGCTCACTGAGGTCATCCCTCGGACTCCCTGGATCCAACTCTGAGGGTGGGCAGAGGCCAGCGGCACTCTGCCCTGCAGTCAGCGCTTCTGCTGGGGGGATGAACATTGGGGTAATGTCCAATTGCTGGGGAGGGAGAATTGCTTCCTCCACTCCCGTTGGGGATATCTGCTGTTGGGGAAACGGCTCACGAAAATCATCTCTCAGACTCTCCGGATCCAACTCTTTTTCTGATGCTGGGCAGAGGCTAGTGGCACTCTGCCCTGTAGCCAGCGCTTCTGCTGGGGCACCGGATGCGATACTCTCGACTTGCTGCTGATCACCATTTACCAGCCTTCCAGCGCCAGTCTCAACTTCCCCTTCTGAGACCTTTATGCTATTATCTTGTCTCTCTGCTTGGGGAACCTCTGGTGCGTTCCGGCATTCTAGCACTCGCAGTGCCCTCTGTATCATCGCCGCTTCTTCCATTGCGGTTAGGACGGGAAAACGTAGGGGCACTCCTGGCCCCATTTGCTCCGCATCTTCGTGACTGTCCGCTATTTCTCCAGGGCAGTCCCAGGCAACGGGAGCCATGCCAGGCTGCTGATCACTGTCAAACAGCCGCTTGTAGGCAATCTCGAGCTCCCATTCCTGCTCAACCAGGAACTCCAATTCCTCCAGGTCACACGCCTCTTCGGGGAGGTCCAGCACCTCATCTCGGAAGTCCAGGATGTTTTCCAGCCGCCACTCCTCATCGCTCCCAAAGTCTGGGTCTCCGTACATTTTTTGATGGAGCAGCCCCACGCCGCCATAGCCAACGCCTTCTGTCGGGCTGCCGTCTGCTGTACTTGGCCACAGTTGAGCCGCGAACCACCGGAGGGCTCTGTAGCTGGCGTCCAGCCTCATCTCCTCCTGGACAAATCTTCCGAGCTCCGTCTTCCACTCATCTTGCGGTCGTTCCCTCAGGAACACCTCTCGCGCATGGTACTGCGTCCAGTACATCTCTGTGGAGGAGGGAAGGATCTTCCCCTGATGGCGCCGCTCGTGGCTTAGCGTTTCATGCCAGAGTTGCCAGCGGATCACATCCCCCCAGCCGAGCATGGTGCGCTCTGTCGCTGGTCCCCGATGTTGCTTCCGCATGCCTTGCAGCCTCCTCCCGAACTCCGCTCTCATGCTGGCTGGTCCCCGTATTGCTCCTCGACGGCTGCCCAGATCTTGAATCCTGGTGGTGGTTTGGATGGCCCGGACTGCAGGAGACATCCCACCGCTGCCAACACTGTAACGGATCTCAGATACCCCAGATGGGCACATCCGCCAGACTTGTGTCTCCTGTCCTCCAAACGCACCCGCAGCCTGCAGATTCGCCATAACCAGCCCTTAACCCCTCAATCACGAGACAATCCACACAGGTGTTGAGGGTTAAACATGCAGAGCATCAACAGTTTATTAAATCCAAAACATACACTTTTACACACAGTTGGGACACTCCCCTTAGGCTTGTCATAGAGGGGGGGTAGGGGACAAGGAAGAATCAATGGGAACTGAACCCTTGTACATTGAAACAGAGACTACAGATAAACATAAAGGGATTATGGTAAGCAGGCAGCCCTTCAATACACATCCCCTGCGGAGAGATGTCAGCAGTCCAGACCATTGTCTATGTGCCATGACTCAACACAGCTAAACACAGCAACAAGAGGGGGGGGGGATGGGGGAGAAGGGATGTAGCATTACATTACATTATCTCAATGCCAGCTTCTCCCCGAGTCTCCAGTCTCTTCTGGGCCATAATCTGTGGGTAGGAGGCCCGCCCTCAGTCCCTTCCAAAGCACACAGTGACAGTGGGTTCTGTCACAGGTGCATTCACACACTCACTTAGTATGTAGTGAGCGTGGACCTCAATCCAAACGAGCACACACCACCAGCTGAACCGAGATGAGACGAGCTCGCCGCTCGTAGGATATTGTACCCACTTTTCATTTCCCAAATGTGAGTGTTTTACCTGCTTTTAATAAACGCCACTCAGTGGTCATCGATCTACACCATAGATTTTTTCTTTTATCTTGGCATGGGCGTGGTCACCGGGTGATGCCACCGCTGACCCCGCCCCCGTATGATGTCACAGTCCTGAGGAATGATGGGACTATGACGTGCTACAGGGGCGGGGTCAGCGGTGGCATCACCCGGTGACCACGCCCATGCCAATATAAGTGGGCGCGCTCCGCTGCCAGAGCATTGTAGTGGCGGACAGCGACGAGGCAACATCTAGCGAAGAGAAGAGGGAAGAAGGCGACGATGAAGACCGGCCCCCGCTAGCAAAAGAGCTGGAAGAAGATAGCGGGGAGCCCGGCAGAAGGCAGAAAGAACCGGGCATCGTGGAGAAGGCACCGGAGAGCGGGAGAAGAACCGGAGATCGTGGAGAAGGCATCGGAGAGCGATAGAAGAACCAGAGAGCGCGGAGACGACACCGGAGAACAGAACAATAGACCCCCGAAGTCGGAAGAAGGCGACGACGAAGCCCGGGACCCCGCTAGCAAAAGAGCTGGAAGAAGATAGCGGGCGCCCGACAGGAAGACCCCCGAAGACGACGAGGAAGCCCGGGACCCCGCTAGAAAAAGAGCTGGAAGAAGATAGCGGGGCGCCCGGCAGGAAGACCCCCGGAGCTGCCTAATAAATTACTTTAAAAACCTGTGTTGTGTTTTTTATTAACTTTTTTTGCCACCAGGTGAATGGGTAGAGGTAAGATGTACCCCATACTTATTCACATAGGGTGGGGGGCCGGGATCTGGGGGCCCCCTTATTAAAGGGGGCTCCCAGATTCCGATAAGCCCCCCGCCCGCAAACCCAGACAACCAACGGCCAGGGTTGTCGGGAAGAGGCCCTTGTCCCCATCAACATGGGGGCAGGGTGCTTTGGGGTGCTTTGGGGTGGGGGGACCTGAATGGCCTGGTATGGATTTATAGGGGGACCTCACGCTATTTTTTTTTAAGTTTGGCGGGGTTCCCCTTAAAATCCATACCAGACCTGAAGGGTCTGGTATGGATTTATAGGGGGACCCCCACGCTATTTTTTTTTAAGTTTGGCGGGGGTTCTCCTTAAAATCCATACCGGGGCTGGTATGGATTTTGGGGGGACCCCCACGCCATTTTTTTTCCATTTTGGTGGGGGGGGGGTCCCCTTTGAATCCATACTAGACCCAAGGGCCTGGTATGGACCTGGGGGGGGACCCCACGCTGTTTTTTAAATTTTTTTTAGAGCCGGCAATGTTTATTTTTTTTACATTTCCTTTAACAACCAGCTATAAGCAGGTTAAAAAAAATTAAGCAGGTTATATTGCCGCAAATTCGCAGTACGTGCGTTTTGGATGCGGGTCCATTGAATTCTATTACATCCAAAACACTGTTTTTGGCCTTGAAAAAAAAATCTGTAGTTGCGTTTAAACTCGTTTTCACAAAGTCCAAAAATGCCTTCAGACGCCAAAGATTTCCACGTTTCAGACGCGGTACCGGCGTTTAGACGCATTTTAGTTTAGAAGCGTTTATAACCACTTAAGCCCCGGACCATTTGGTAGCTAAAGGACCAGAGGTGAATTTAGAATTTTGCACTGCGCTGCTTTAACTGTAAATTGTGCGGACATGCAATGTTGTACCCAAACGAAATTTGCGTCCTTTTCTTCCCACAAATAGAGCTTTCTTTTAATGGTATTTGATTGCCTCTGCGATTTTTATTTTTTGCGATATAAACGGAAAAAGACCGAAAATTTTGAAAAAAAATGATATTTTCTACTTTTTGTTATAAGAAAAATCGAATAAACTCAATTGTAGTCATACATTTAGGCCAAAATGTATTCAGCCACATGTTTTTAGTAAAAAAAATGTCAATAAGCGTATATTTATTGGTTTGCGCAAAAGTTATAGAGTTTACAAACTAGGGTACATTTTCTGAAATTTACACAGCTTTAAATTTATGACTGCCTATCTCATTTCTTGAGGTGCTAAAATGACAGGGCAGTACAAAACCCCCCCAAATGACCCCATTTTGGAAAGTAGACACCCCAAGGAAATTGCTGAGAGGCATGTTGAGCCCATTGAATTTTTTATTTTTTTGTCCCAAGTGATTGAATAATGACAAAAAAAAAATAAAAAATTACAAAAAGTTGTCACTAAATGATATATTGCTCACACATGCCATGGTTATATGTGGAATTTCACCCCAAAATACATTTTGCTGCTTCTCCTGAGTACGGGGATACCACATGTGTGGGACTTTTTGGGAGCCTAGCCGCGTACGGGACCCCAGAAACCAAGCACCGCCTTCAGGATTTCTAAGGGCGCAAATTTTTGATTTCACTCCTCACTACCTATCACAGTTTCGAAGGCCATAAAATGCCAAAATAGCACAAAACCCCCCCCCCCCCCCAAATGACCCCATTTTAGAAAGTAGACACCCCAAGGAAATTGCTGAGAGGCCTGTTGAGCCCATTGAATATATATTTTTTTGTCCCAAGTGATTGAATAATGACAAAAAAAAAAATTACAAAAAGTTGTCACTAAATGATATATTGCTCACACATGCCATGGTTATATGTGGAATTACACCCCAAAATACATTTTTCTGCTTCTCCTGAGTACGGGAATACCACATGTGTGGGACTTTTTAGGAGCCTAGCTGCGTACGGGACCCCGAAATCCAAGCACCGCCTTCAGGATTTCTAGGCACAAATTTTTGATTTCACTCCTCACTACCTATCACAGTTTTGAAGGCCATAAAATGCCAAAATCGCACAAAACCCCCCCAAATGACCCAATTTTGGAATATAGACACTCCAAGCTATTTGCTGAGAGGAATGGCGAGTATTTTACAGCTCTCATTTGTTTTTGAAAATGAAGAAAGAAAATATATATATATATATATATTTTTTCAATTTTCAAAACTTTGTGACAAAAAGCGAGATCTGCAAAATACTCACAATACCTCTCAGCAAATAGCTTGGGGTGTCTACTTTCCAAAATGGGGTCATTTGGGGGGGGGGGTTTTGTGCTATCTGGGCATTCCATGGCCTCCGAAACTGTGATAGGCAGTGAGAAGTGAAATCAAAAATTTACACCCTTAGAAAGCCTGAAGGCGGTGCTTGGTTTTTGGGGTCCCGTACGTGGCTAGGCTCCCAAAAAGTCTCACACATGTGGTATCCCCATACTCAGGAGAAGCAACAGAATGTATTTTGGGGTGTAATTCCACATATGCCCATGGCATGTTTGAGCAATATATCATTTAGTGACAACTTTGTGCAAAAAAATAAATAAATAAATAAAAATTGTTGTTTTTCCGCAACTTGTGTCAACATATAAAATATTCCATGGACTCGACATGCCTCTCAGTATATAGCTTGGGGTGTCTACTTTCCAAAATGGGGTCATTTGGGGGGGTTTTGAACTGTTCTGGCATTTTATACACAACATTAGGAAGCTTACATCCACTCTTCTAACCACTTGAAGACAAAGCCCTTTTTGACACTTTTTGTTTACATGAAAACATTTTTTTTTTTGCAAGAAAATTATGTTGAACCCCCAAACATTATATATATTTTTAAAGCAAAGGCCCTACAGATTAAAATGGTGGGTGTTGCATTTTTTTTTCTACACAGTATTTGCGCAGCGATTTTTCAAACGCATTTTTTGGGTTAAAAAATACACTTTTATTAATTTTAATGCACTAAAACACACTATATTGCCCAAATGTTTGATGAAATAAAAAAGATGATCTTAGGCCGAGTACATAGATACCAAACACGACATGCTTTAAAATTTCACACAAACGCGCATTGGCGACAAACTACATACATTTTTAAAAGCCTTTAAAAGCCTTTACAGGTTACCCCAGTAGATTTACAGAGGAGGTCTACTGCTAAAATGATTGCCCTCGATCTGACCTTCGCGGTGATACCTCACATGCATGGTGCAATTGCTGTTTACATATGACGCCAGACCGACGCTTGCGTTCGCCATTGGGCAAGAGCAGGGCAGGACAGGGGTGCTTTTTTTTTTTTCTTTTTTTTTTTATTATTAATTTTGCTTTTTTATTTTATTTTTAAATTGTTCCTTCCAAGTATTTTTTTTTTTATCATTTTTATTGTTATCTCAGTGAATGTAAATATCCCCTATGATAGCAATAGGTAGTGACAGGTACTCTTTTTTTGAAAAAACTGGGGTCTTCTAGACCCTAGATTTTTCCTCTGCCCTCAAAGCATCTGACCACACCAAGATCGGTGTGATAAAATGCTTTCCCAATTTCCCAATGGCGCTTTTTATATCCGGGGGGGGCATTCCCTCCCACTGCTTGTAAAAGCAGTCCAGAGGCTAATTAGCCGCTAGGATTGCTTTTACATGAAAGCCGGCCGCAGGCTGAAAAGAATGATACCAAGATGATACCTAAACCCGCAGGCATCATTCTGGTATAAACATTCAAAGTCCAGCAACATACCAGTACGTTGCTGGTCCTTGTTGGACATGTATTGTAATCTTTTTTTTTCATGCAGCCAGTTGGCTGAACGAAAAAAGAGATTGATCGGTGGGTATGCCCACCATTAGAATACCGCCCTTCATCCACCCACTTCCAATGATGGGCATACACGCACCATTTATATATGCCGAAGCATGGGGGCATCCTCCCGCAAAAAAGTTATGCCGCACACACATTGTCGGACTTTTCCACGGGCAAGCCTCCGTCGGAATTTCGACCGTATGTACGCGGCATTAGGAGCAAAATCGCTCCTCCGCCCCTGCTGCCCCAATGCTTCGGCATATTTGCTTTTTTTTTTTAACTGCGGTGGTGAAATCACCTCCTACAGCACTGGAGTCGCAGGGATCAGGCCTGTCTCTGCGAATGCTGCAGTTATGTGTGTTTTTGTTTTGTAAGTGACAGTGATCGATCGATACTGCACTTGGGTGGCCTGGGCTGGACGGAGGGGCAAAACGCAGGTGCCAGCAGGTATCTGGGCTGATCCCGCTAACACTGCGTTTTTGGGAACCCTAAACTGCTGGGGACGCTAGTATAGATCTGATCAGATCAGATATTGATCTGTTAAGATACTATACCACTAAGGGGGGTGTATGCTTCACGCATGGGTGTTAGCATTACTGGCACTAACCTGACGCTGCCTGGGGTGTGACTCAGACCCTCTCTGACGCTAAAACCTAATTGATATCACCCGCCGGGCGATCAGGGGGTTAAACCTTTATTGGGTTATATACACGGCGGGTGCCCTGACACTATAAAAAGCAAACTAACTAACCAGCATCACCCGTAACACTTATATGGTGATCACTGGTGAAAGGGTTAACTAAGGGCAATCAGGGGGTTAAAACCTTTATTAGATAATATATGGGGGTACCTGACGCTATAAAAACCTGCGGCGAACCTAAAAAAAATTACCAGCTACCGATCTGCATCACCGACACTAAGACAGCGTTTAGAAAAACGATCGCTTAGCGACAGTGGTGATGGGGGTGAAAGGGTTACCTGGGGGGCGATCAAGGGGGTTAAACCTTTATTAGATAATATATTGGGGTACCTGACGCTATAAAAACATGCAGCGAACCTAAAAAAAAATACTGGCTACCGATCTGCATCACCGACACTAAGACAGCGTTTAGAAAAGCGATCGCTTAGCGACAGTGGTGATAGGGGGTGAAAGGGTTACCAGGGGGGCGATCAAGGGGGTTAAACCTTTATTAGATAATATATTGGGGTACCTGACGCTATAAAAACATGCGGCGAACCTAAAAAAAATTACCGGCTGCCGATCGGCATCACTGACGCTAAGACAGCGATCAGAAAAATGATCGCTTAGCGACAGTGGTGATAGGCGGTGAAAGGGTTATCTGGGGGGTGATCAGGGGGTTAAACCTTTATTAGGGGGGGTTAGGGGGCTACACTGGACCTAAGACTAAACTTTGGTGACACTTTTACAGTCACAAATGTCACTGATTGCAGTGATCACTAAATAAATGGTCACTGCAATCAGTGACACTGTGACTGGGGGCTGGGGGGGTGATCTGGGGTGTCTGGGGGGGCCTGGGGGGGGCGATTTATGTCCCTATGTGTCCTGGTGTCAGTGTAGTGTTGTGTGCACTGACCTGATGTCTTCTCTTGTACGGCGCTCGGTATATGTGAGCGCCGCACCAGAGATGACATCACTTCCTCCTGCTCCCTCTGTCTGACACAGACAGAGGGGGCATTTCCATTCGCCGGGAGCGATCGCGAGGGGGTGGCCAGAAACGAATGGCTGCCCCCTCATCCCGGAACGCTCCCAGACACTTAGCCACCGCTCACTGTATAGGAGGGGGGTCCGATTGGACCCCCCAACTATACAAAGGCAATCACGTACACTCTACGTGATTGTGCCTGTCGGTGCCATTCTGCCGACGTATATATACAGTGAGCGGTCGTTAAGTGGTTAAAGGTTACCTATTTTTTTACATTGATAAACTCAAAAATTAGGGCAAATGAGGAAAAAACATTAAAAATATATATATACCGGTATATCAAAAAAATAATGCAATTGCTTCCATTGCATTGTGGACAATCCACAACTTGGGGCAGCTGACGTGGCAAGTGGACAATCCACAACTTGGGGCAAGTGACGTGGCAAGTGACACGCTAAATACAACTACACTGCTGCTCTCTCAGCTGCTGATACTCACTCTGGTCTCAAAAAATAGCTGAAATCGTTAATAATACTGTCTTCGGAGCTTAGGGAGGCTCCTAACTAAACGCATATAGACGCAAATCTGGTAAAATGCGGCATGCAAACGCCACAAAGCGCGCCTTTCTAAACGCCGCTTTCAAACTTAGTTCTGAACACTTTGCACCAGCGTCCCGTGTACATGGGGCCTAAAAACACCTATGCCATTTACAGCTCAAAAACGCCATGGTGGCCATGAGGCCATAGGCTAACATGGAGAGACATTTTTAAGCTGCAAAAAACGCTCAAACAAGCGGCTTGAAAAATGTCCGTGTGCATGTAGCCTTATATTAACCACTTGCGCACTGGCCACTTAAACCCCCTTCCTGCCCAGACCAATTTTCACATTTCAGCGCTGATGCACTTTGAATGACAATTGCGCGCTCATACAACACTGTAACCCAATGAAAATGTATTATTTTTTGGCACACAAATAGAGCTTTCTTTTGGTGCTATTTGATCACCTCTGCGTTTTTTTTTTCTATAAATACAAAAGACCGAGTTAAAAAATAAAAAAATAGATATTTTAACCACTTCAGCACTGGGCCTATTCTGGCACTTCCCTCCTTCATGTAAAAATCATACATTTATGGCTATAAAATTACTTCAAAACCCCAAACATTATATATGTTTTTTTGTTATCTCGCTCGGTATTTGCGCAATAAATTTTCAAACGCTTTTTTTTGGAAATAAATGGTTTCATGAATGTAAAAAAATTACAAAACAGTAAAGTTAGCCCAATTTTTTGGGATAATGTGAAAGATGTTGTTATGCTGAGTAAATAGATACCTAACATGTCACGCTTTAAAATTGCGCACACTCATGGAATAACACCAAACTTCAGTACTTAAAAATCTCCCTAGGCGATGCTTTAAATTTTTTTACACGTTACCATTTTGGCATTACAGAGGAGGTCTAGTGCTAGAATTGTTGTACTTGTTCTAACGCATGCAGAAATACCTCACATGTGTGGTTTGAACGGCGTTTACATATGTGGGTAGGACTTACGTGTGTGTTCACTTATGAGCACGAGCTACCGGGGACATGGGTATTTTTTCTTTTTTTTAATTATTTTTATTTTTGTGTTTTCCTTTTTTGTATTTCTTACTCTTTTTTTACCTTTTTTGTTTTTTGGATCACTTTTTTTCCTATTACAAGGAATGTAAACATCCCTTGTAATAGGAATCTATTGTGACAGGTCCTCTTTATGGAGAGATGCAGGGTCAATAAGACCCCACATCTCTCCTCCAGGCTGGAAAGCATGAGATCAGTCCAAAAAATTCACCAATCTCATGCTGACAGCCGAGGTCACGGCTTGGATTACATACGGGAACCCGGCGTGATGTCATAATGTCGCGCCCTGGCCTCCGACGGTCATAGAGATGACTGGTGACCATCTGGTCCCCATTCATCGCTATGCTTCCCATCCGGCGCTGGCCAAATCGTTCTCCGAGCCCAAGATGGCACGGGAGAGCCCGGAGAAGCACCGGATGGCGACGGGAGGGGGGGGGGCGTCCCCTCCCGCCGCATATAAGAACGATCAAGCGGCGGAACTGCTGATATGATCATTTTTATCGTGCACAGAATCGCCGGCTGAAAAGAATGATTTCTGAATGATGCCTGAAACTGCAGGCATAATTCAGATGTCACCGCACAAAGCCAAGGACGTCATTTGACGGTGGGCGGTAGGAAAGTGGTTAATATTTCGAAAATTTTGACAAAAGGTAATTTTACTCCTTCATTGATGTACACTGATGAGACTGCACTGATGGGCTGCAATGATGGGCACCGATAAGTTGGCAAGGGTGGGCACTGAGAGGTGGCATTGCTAGTTGGCACTGGTGGGCATTGAGAAGTGGCACTGCTAGGTGGCAATGATGGGCTACTGATAGGCAGCACTGCTAGGTGGCACTGATTGGCAGCAGTGGTGGGCATTGATAGGTGGCACTGGCAGGGGCTACTGATTGTCACAGATGACGCAGAATTGCCTCTTCCTCTTCGGGCCCGATGTCCCTTGCACATAAGCCGGTGATTGCCTTTTTTTATGCTCACGCTGTCAGCACAAGGAGAAAACAAAAACCATTACCCAGCTTTTGTTTACATCACGTGATCAGCTGTCATTGGCTGACAGCTGATCACATGGTAAAGGGCAGGTATCGGCCCCTTACTTGGATCTGTCATCACCCGAGTCTGTGACTCGGTGACCACAGCGCGCGCACGAAAGGGACAACGTTTATTGACGGACTCCCGGCAATTGAGGACCGTGCTGTGGCTGGCGATCAGTTATAGCGCTAATCTCAAGTGATTAAAGAGGGTCTAAATGGGCCATTGACATGCATCACAATTCAACTTAGGAAATTAGGAATGTGTCTTTGCAAAGTTAAACTAAATGAAATCCTTTCTTATTTTTGCTTGGGGATAGAGTGCAGAGGGATTACAAGTCTAGACAGTTTTTGGGGATGTCTGCACCCCTGATAGGGTGAAGACAACTCCCAAATTTGGCCACTTTATCCTTCCAAATAATTCACTTCCTGTCACATAGCCACACAGGAATATAGGGGAAATCCCTACCAATGTCTTTCCTTGGGGACACACAGGTCAATCTAAATACTTTCCCCATTATGTACATTGCACTCCAGCATTTTGCGGGTTACACCCCAAATTATTATTTTTTTGGGACTTTAGGGTTTATTTAATAAAGGCAAATCTACTTTGCACTACAAGTGCACTTGCTGGATATCCGAAAGGGAAATGCAAGCAAACAAAAAAAACACCATCTTTGCTTTTACATGATTGGATGTTACAATCACCAGTGATCCCTCAGATTTTCAGCAGCTACACTTTTACTGCAGAGTGGATTTGTCTTTACTAAACCCCAAACTACCCAATGATTTGGGGTGTACACAACAAAGTCCTAGAGTGCAATTTGCTTAATGGGGACACTAGTTAGATTGATCTGTGTGTCCTCAAGAAAAAACATTGGTAGGGTTTTACCTTCACTTCCGGTTTAGCTGTGTGACAGGAAGTGAAGCCAATTTTACTACAAGGGGACACAAAGCCCAACCTATAAAAAAAAAAAAAACACAAGCAGGGGTTCTAACACTTACTTGGTTTCCCTCAAAATGCCCACACTTAGAATTGTATTGCCTTGAGCTATTTTTAAGTGCAGTGCTCTCAAGTGCTTCTCAAGTACCTCCAACAGGCCATGTTTGCAGGTTTTCCTTCATCTTGCACATGTGCTTTAAATCACAGTCAATGGTTTGGTATTTTGGACAGCAATTCTCCATGAGATAAATTCACAAAACATGTCCTGTTGGGGGTACTTGAGGACTGAGGCTGAGAACCACTGCAGTAAAAAAGGAAGATTGAATACTTACCGCTCTGTATTTTTCATTACCTGGTGACTCTCCATGGCAGCATACAATTCATGCATATGCTAGCATGAAGGCACCAGGGTAGACAAATCACACCTGTTGTTTTGACATGCCAATCAGCTGTCACATTTGTTGCAAAGAAAACGCAAAACAATCCTCAAAACTTTGCATCAAATTTTATTGGTCAACAAAACAAAGAATAAGAAAAAATAAGAAATTAAAAATTAAAAAACAGGGTCAATTTAAAACAGTTACAGACTCACAACATCTTGATAAAGATTTGGCTAAATACTGCAGCACAGACAATTAAATCAAAGTGAACAAACGACAAACATTAACAACATCAAAATTATTTCAGGGGAACATTTCCCCCACACAAAATATACAATCCACAAAATAAACCAAACACCTGTTTTGCAAAGACATAACCAATAAAATGCATGTGTTACAAACTCGATAAGGACACCAAAATGTACATTTTGACACACACACACGCACACGCCTATTTACAGGGCAGAGGAGAGGATACTAACTGTGAGCTTTATATAACCTATGTTTGTGAGCTAATGAGGCAATTGAAAACACATGCACAGTCCATGAAACACCCAAAATGCAAGTTCACCCAATGTAGAGACTGAACTTCAAAGTGGCTACACCTGTTAAGGATGTCCTTCAATTACTAACCTATAAAAACAATCTCTGAACATGCTCCGAAATATCCAGGTGCTGTTCACACACAAAAAGCACCAAAAAAAAACTAAGTCCCTGGGCATGCGCATAACAACACAAATGCAGCTATCAGAAAATAACCCCCCCCCCGTCCCGTCCCGTCCAAAATTAAGCACATCATCCAGCATGCTACAAAATTAGAGATGGGACAATCACCCCCCCCCCCTTACCAACAAATACCATTGCAGTCTATGGGAACTGACTTGTTAATTTTGCTAGTCCCCACTTGGCTGGCTTATCTTCTGCATGCATGCAGAGAAGCACCTGGAACGCATCCGGATTGCGTTTCCATGGTGTGAACTGGCCCTAGTTCACACCATAGAAACGCAGTCTGGAATGCGTTACAGGTGCTTTTCTGCATGCGCGTTTTTGACACGTTCCAGTGCATTTTTGTTACGTTTTTGATGCAGTCCAGTGCTTTTTTTTCACCCCTCTTTTTTTATTAACCAAAGAGAAGGACAAGTGTGTTCCAGTGCATTTTTGATACGTTTTTGATGCAGCCCAATGTTTTTTTCCCCCTCTTTTCACTTAGGACAAGTGTGTTGCAGTGCGTCTTTGGTGCATTTAGGTGCGGTCCGGTGCATTCCAGTGCGTTTTTTGGTATTTTCCGTTGTGTTTTTGATGTGTTTTACTGCGGTCCAGTACAGTTCTGTACCTAAAAAATGCAGCATGACCATTTTTTTTTTTTCCTTTATGAAACGCACTGGAACGGACTGCAGTGGTGTGACCTATGCCATTGGCATTAATGTGATCAACTTTCTTTGCGTTTTTCAGGCATCAAAAAAAGCACTGCACTGCATACGGTGTGAACTGGCCCTAAATATCATACCTGGGGGGTGTCTATAGTATGCCTGTAAAGTAGTGCATGTTTTCCATGTTTATAACAGTTTGAGAGCAAAATGACATTTCTAAAGTAAAATAATAGTCATTTAAAAGTCCTCGCGGCTGGAATGAATTGCTGGTTCCCGTCAATACAGATAAAAGTCATTGAAAGTCTTTGATAACACAAAAAAAAAAGCGCGGGGGTCCCCCAAATTCAATTACCAGGCCCTTCAGCTCTGGCATGGATTTTAAGGGGAACTCCACCCCAAATTTAAAAAAAAAATGGCGTGGAGTCCCCCCAAAAATCAATACCAGACCCTTTATCCGAGCACGCAACCTGGCAGGCCGCAGGAAAAGAGGGGGGGACGAGAGAGCGCCCCCCCTTCTGAACCATACCAGGCCACATGCCCTCAACATGGGGAGGATGTCCCCATGTTGATGGGGACAAGGGCCTCATCCCCACAACCCTTGCCCGGTGGTTGTGGGGGTCTGCGGGCGGGGGGCTTATCGGAATCTGGAAGACCCCTTTAACAAAGGGGACCCCCAGATCCCACCCCCCCTGTGTGAAATGGTAATGGGGTACAAATGTACCCCTACCATTTCACAAAGAAAGTGGCAAAAATTTAAAAAATGACAAGAGCCGGTTTTTGACAATTCCTTTATTAATGTCTTTTCCTTTCTTCCATCTTCTTCTTCCATCTTCTTCTTCTTCCATCTTCTTCTTCTTCCATCTTCTTCTGTTCTCCATTCAGGTTTCTTCCTCCATCTTGTTCTTCATCTTCATCTTTATCTTCATCTTCCTTCTTCCTTCGGTCTTCTCGTCCGCATCTTGCTCCGGCGTCTTCCCTTCTTTCTTCGGCCGCTCCGTTTGAATTGGAGGTTCCCGCTGTGCGACGCTTCAGTTATTCAGTTCTCCTCTGGGTCCACTGCCACCCGGTGACCCCGCCCCCCTCTGATGCACATGGATTTCACGGGGACTTTCCCCGTGGTGTCAGAGGGGGGTGGAGCCACCGGGTGGCAGTGGACCAAGAGGAGAACTGAAGCGTCGCACTGCGGGAACCTCCAATTCAAACGGAGCGGCCGAAGAAGAAAGAAGAAGCCGGAGCAAGATGCCGGGCGAGAAGACCGAAGGAAGATGGAAGATGGAAGATGGAAGATAAAGATGAAGAGGAAGATGGAGGAAGAAACCCGAATGGAGAAAAGAAGAAGATGGAAGAAGACATTAATAAAGGAATTGTCTAAAACCGACTCTTGTCATTTTTTACATTTTGACACTTTCTTTGTGAAATGGTAGGGGTACATTTGTACCCCATTACCATTTCACACGGGGGGGCCGGGATCTGTGGGGGTCCCCTTTGTTAAAGGGGTCTTCCAGATTCCGATAAGCCCCCCGCCCGCAGACCCCCACAACCACCGGGCAAGGGTTGTGGGGATGAGGCCCTTGTCCCCATCAACATGGGGACATCCTCCCCATGTTGAGGGCATGTGGCCTGGTACGGTTCGGGAGGGGGGGCGCTCTCTCGTCCCCCCCTCTTTTCCTGCGGCCGGCCAGGTTGCGTGCTCGGATAAGGGTCTGGTGTGGATTTTTGGGGGGACTCCACGCCATTTATTTAAAAATTTGGGGTGGAGTTCCCCTTAAAATCCACACCAGATCTGAAGGGCCTGGTATGGATATTTGGGGGAACCCCACGCATTTTTAAAAAAAATTGCGGCGTGGTTCCCCTTAATATCCATTCCAGACCTGAAGGGCCTGGTAATGGAATTTGGGGGACCCCCACGCTTTTTTTTTTTTTATCAAAGACTTTCAATGACTTTTCTCTATATTGCCGGGAGCCGACAATTCATTATAGCCGCGGGTGCTTTTAAATGCCTTTTTTTTTCCCTTTAGAAATGTCATTTTGCTGGCGCACTGGGAAGTTCAGAGCTGCGCCTGTTCAACTTATGCAAATTGAGTTATGTGACTTGACATTTACTAAGATTTTGCCGGCGCAGTGTCTTGGCGCAAGAAAACAAGGAAAATTGCCGCGCTGAGCTCAAAAAAACCTCCCGCAGCTCAAATCGTACTTGCCGGCGCAGCGGGCTGGTTTTGAAAAAGTTACTTTCTCACTCTATTTTGGACATATTAGTTATTTGGGCAGGTGTCACTACACTTCCTCACGTCACCCCACATCACCCCCATTATATTCTCACTTCCAGCTTCTTTATATTTAGATTTTAACATGCTGTGCGCCAGGTCCATAGTGGCGCACTGAGCGCCTCCTCCCTTCCGCCGACAACACTATAGTAAATGGCAAATAGGGCTGCGCTACCAGCGCTAATGTTTTGTAAATACCAAAACAGCCATTGCACGCGCAGATGCGCCGATACTCATGGCTCAAACGTTTTGTAAATCAGCCCCTGTGTGTTCATATTATATGGACTCTCTATCACTCATTGAAGCTTTTTCATACACTTAATTGTGTTTATTTTACTTGGACTTTAATTATACATTGGAGTTCCTTTTTCACATTTGGTCACATTTTCACCATTATTGTTGGATTTATTGCCATTCATGTTTTAGTGGTAATTCCGATTCACTATTGATGTTTCACGTTGCACTATTTTTCCCATCTTCTGTTTACTTTGTTTGTAAGAGTGCTGGCAGCTTTTTGGTTGTTGTCAGTTTTTATTGTTTTTGTATATTTGTAATTTCCTGACAGACTCCATGGCAGACTACGTGTGGGTTAACCCCGCCTCCTCTCCACAGCTATAGGACCCCTTACCCATAAATTTGAGCTCACCTCTACAGACAGGTGTTCCGTAACTAGCTGACTCAAATTTCAACTCTCATATTTTTAATTCATGCGTGGGAACTCCGTCTGCCATGGAGTCTATCAGGAAAGGAAAATTACGGTAAGTATTTGGTAATAAATTTTCCGTTTTCCTGACAGACTCCATGGCAGACTACGTGTGGGAAATAACTAGCCAATCCACACGGGAGGGTATGCTTGCTCAAAAAAAATATTTTAATCTTTCCCGTCAACTGACAGGATTTTTCGACCAAAAGTAACAGAGGAAAGGGAAGCAGGCTCAATACAATAATGAGTCATAAAAGTAATAATGGAAGACCACGAAGCTGCCTTGCATATCACTTCAGGAGCCACGTGTCGAGCTGCTGCCCATCAGGCTGCCATGCCTCTGGTGGAATGAGCCGCCACCGCCTCTGGAGGAGCCAAGCCCTTTGCCCTGTAGGCCTGTTGGATAGATTGAACAATCCAGGCTGCTATCGTTCTGGAGGAAGCCCTCTTTCCTTTGTTGCTACCAGTGTGTAGTGATGAGCCGAACACCCCCGGGTTCGGTTCGCACCAGAACCCGCAAACGGACCGAAAGTTCGAACGAACATTAGAACCCTATTAAATACAATGGATGCGAACGTTCGAATTCTAAAGTGCTAATTATAACAACTATTATGCATGTTATTGTCATAAATAGGGTTTGGGAACCCGGGTTCTGCACCAGGGGACATGTATCAATGCAAAAAGAAGTTTTAAAAACGGTCGTTTTTCGGGAGCAGTCATTTTAATGATGCATAAAGTGAAAAAAAAAAGTCAAATATTCCTTTAAATATCGTACCTGGGGGGTGTCTAAAGTATGCCTGTGAAGTGCCACGTGTTTCCCGTGTTTAGAACTGTCCCTGCACAAAATGACACTTCTAAAGGAAAAAAAAGCCATTTAAAACTGCTTGCGGCTTTAATGTAATGTCTGGTCCCGGTAATATGGATGAAATTCTTTAAGAAAAATGGCATAGCTACCCCATGACCCCCCCCCCCCCTACCCCAGCCCATTACCAGCCCCTTTGGGTCTTGTATGGATATTAAGGGGAACCCCGCACATAAAATAAAAAAGGCCCTATATACTCTGAACAGCCGTATACAGGCGGTGCATACAAGACAGGGACTGTAGGTTTGTTCTTATGTAGAATCTGTTTGTAATTTTGAACAGGTACATTGTTGAAGTGTAGCTCCAGCCCAAAAATCTATTTTTAAACTTTTTGGGAAACATAGGTAAGGGTTATCACCCCTGTAACATTTGTTTTGCTGTCTGTGCCCCTGTTCAGAACATTTCACCTCACTTTCCGTCCCAATGACAACTGTTTTTGAAATGTGGTGTTTTTCTTGAAACAAGGATTGCTGATAAAGCATCAGTACAGATGAGACCCCTTTCTCCCATATTTATTCTTACAGGAGAGAATTTTCCTTTCTAGGGGTAGATTTCCTCTCACTTCCTGTTGTCTTCTTTCGTTTGCAAGTAGGAGTCGTTTGTAAGTTGGATGTTTGAAAGTAGGGACCTGCCGTATATACTCTGCAGAAATAGGCCCCTTAGTTGTTGGTGTTGGCACAACACTGTAAGCACTCAGTTACTCTTGGTTGGTGCTGGAACGCCCTGCTGTCAACTATTATATCAGGAATTTTAATTACATATAATTGTTGAACAGTGGTAGTAAAAATTGGGGCTTTGATGGTGGTGCTGGTGCCACAACACTGTAAGCCCTGACAGTTACTCTTGGTGGGTGCAGCAATGGGCCCTGCTGTGAATTATTAGATCAAGAATTGTAATTACATGCCCCTTTTGAACAGGGGCTGAAAAATTGGGCCTTTCGTGGTGGTGGTGGTGGTGGTGGCGTTGCCACAAGACTGTAAGCCCTCAGAGTTACTCTTGGTGGGTGCAGCAATGGACCCTGCTGTGAATTATTAGATCAAGAATTGTAATTGCATGCCCCTGTTGAACAGGGGCTGAAAAATTGGGCCTTAGGCACTGGTGGCACAACACTACAACCCCTCACAGATACTGTACTTGGAGCACAGCAATGAGCCCTGTTGCAAAGTATTGCTTCAAAAATTGTAATGACACGCCCCTGTTAAACAGGGGCTGAAAAATTGGGCCTTAGGCACTGGTGCCACAACACTCCAACCCCTCACAGATACTGTACTTGGAGCACAGCAATGAGCCCTATGGCAAATTATTGCTAAAAAAATTGTAATTACACGCCCCTGTAAAACAGGGGCTGAAAAATTGGGCCTTAGCCACTGGTGGCGGCACCCATAAACAAAAATGATCTTCCAAGCTATCATCATCAATCGTATCATTGAGGACTCGGAGGAGGAGGATAGCCAGTCAACATAACAGCACAGGCACTCAGCATCAGCATCAGTCTTGAAGGGATGTGACATGTTAAAATCAATTAGTCTGTTATATCAGCATCAGGTGTGTGGTAGCTGGTGGTGATCCAAGACTGGTTCATCTTGATGAAAGTCAGTCGATCAACCGAGTCGGTGGACAGGCGCACCCTGTGATCCGTGACAAATCCTCCAGCAGCACTGAATGTGCGTTCCGAAAGAACGCTGGATGCAGGACAGGCCAGTAGCTCAATTGCATACTGTGCAAGCTCTGGCCAGTGATCCATCCTCAAGACCCAGTAAGCCAGAGGATTTTCGGTGGGGAAGGTGTCCAAATCTGACCTTGCCCCTAGATATTCCTGCACCATGTTTATCAGACGCTGGCGATGGTTGCTGGAACCGATCATACTTTGGGGCTGCGGACTAAAGAATTGTCTGAACGCATCGGTCAGACGGCCACCTTCCCCACCGCTCCTTCTTTGACTGGCCGAAGCCTCAGCAACTCGTTGTCCAGGACCAGGAGTTTGTAACCTCCCAGTCTCTGGGAACGCGTTGCACAGACCTTTCTGCAAGGCCTCCCGGAGTTGTCTCATCCTCTGCTCCCTCTGCGACGGTAACATAAGGTCCGCAACCTTACCCTTGTACCGTGGATCAAGGAGAGTGGCCAGCCAGTAATGGTCCCTCTCCTTGATCCGAAGAATACGAGGATCCTTCCGCAGACTTTGCAGGATCAGGGAGGCCATGCAGCGTAGGTTTGCTGAGGCATTCGCTCCGGAGTCCTCTGGGTCACTAAGGACGACATGATCCGCAGCCACCTCCTCCCAGCCACGTACAAGTCCACTGGTTTCTTGGGACTGTAAATCATCCCTAAAAGACTGCTGCTGATGATGCTGAGTGCCAGCCTCCACCTCCATGCTGACACAATCCTCCTCCTCCTCCTCCTCCTCCTCTTCCTGTGCGATGGGTGGGACAGAAGGAACACTGTCTGGGTAAAGGGGGCCTTGAGAGGCAAGGAAGTCCTCCTCTTCCTGCCTCTGTTCTGCCTCAAGTGCCCTGTCCATTATTCCACGCAGCGTGTGCTCCAACAGGTGGACAAGAGGTACAGTGTCACTGATGCATGCACTGTCACTGCTCACCATCCTCGTGGCCTCCTCAAATGGTGCCAGGACAGTGCATGCATCCCTGATCATGCCCCACTGGCGTGGAGAAAAAAAACCAAGCTCCCCTGACCCTGTCCTGGTGCCGTAGTCGCACAGGTACTCATTGATGGCCCTCTGCTGCGTGTGCAGCCGCTGCAGCATGGCCAACGTTGAGTTCCACCTGGTGGGCATGTCACATATAAGGCGGTTCTTGGGCAGGTTCAACTCCTTTTGCAGCTCAGCCAGGCGAGCACTGGCATTATAAGATCTGCGGAAATGCACACAGACTTTCCTGGCCTGCCTCAGGACATCCTGTAAGCCCGGGTACCTGCCCAAGAACCGCTGCACCACCAGGTTAAGGACGTGAGCCACACAGGGCACATGGGTCAGTTGTCCCTGTCGGAGGGCGGAGAGGAGGTTGGTGCCATTGTCGCAAACCACCATTCCTGGCTTAAGCTGGCGTGGCGTCAACCACCTCTCGGCCTGGCCCTGCAGAGCAGACAGGACCTCTGCCCCAGTGTGGCTTCTGTCCCCCAAACACACCAGCGCAAGCACGGCATGGCATCTTTTTGCCTGCGTACTTGCGTAGCCCTGTGAACGGCTACGGAGCACCGCTGGTTCATAGGACAAACCACAGGAAGAGGCCATGGAGGAAGAAGAAGAGGAGGGGGTGGAGGAGAGAGGTGTGTCACAACCAGTAGTAGCATTTTGGAGGCGTGGCGGTGGGACAACCTCCAACACTACTGCACCTTGTCCTGCATCCTTCCCAGCTGCCAAAAGAGTGACCCAATGGGCCGTGAAAGAAAGGTAACGTCCCTGTCCATGCCTGCTGGACCATGAGTCAGCGGTAATATGCACCTTACCGCTGACCGCCCTGTCCAGCGAGGCCAAGACATTGCCTTCCACATGCCGGTAGAGAGCCGGAATAGCCTTCCGTGAGAAAAAGTGGCGTTTGGGAACCTGCCACTGAGGAACCGCACATTGCACAAACTCACGGAAGGGGGCCGAGTCTACCAACTGAAAAGGCAGCAGTTGAAGCGCTAGCAATTTAGCCAAGCTAGCATTCAACCGCTGGGCATGTGGATGGCTGGGAGTGAACTTCTTTCGACGGTCCAGCAGCTGGGGCAGGGAAATTTGCCTGCTAGAATCGGACGTCGGTGTACTGCTAGCAGAGTGGCCGCAAGTACTTGGCTGTGACACACCTAATTCTACACCTTCATTCCTCTCAGTGCATGTTTCAGAGAGGACTGAAGTTATAGTGGGGTTGGAGATCCCAGCTGATGCGGTGCAAGGAGAGGTCCGCTTTGTTCTTTGGTGTGGGTCTTTGAGGTAGGCTTGCCAACGAGCTGCATGGCAGGTCAACATATGTCTGGTCAGGCATGTGGTACCCAAGCGGCTGATGTTTTGGCCACGCGATATACGCTTGAGACATATGTTGCAAACAGCAGCTGTGCGATCTGATGCACTAGCCTCAAAAAAGGCCCACACCAAAGAACTTTTTGAATGACGGGCAGAGGCAGCGCCCTGCACAGGCGGAGCTCTGCGGTGTGATTCCATCGGTGTACTGCCCTTACGCTGGCCACCAAAGGGCATCCTGCCTCGTTGGAGATGTGCCTCCTCCTCATCCTCCTCCTCCTCCTCTCTCCTATTAGGCACCCACGTGGAGTCAGTGACCTCATCATCACCTCCCTCCTCATCACTGGAGCCAATCTGGCAGTATGCTGCAGCTGCTGGAACATGACTGCCAGATTGGTGTCCTTCTTGAGCATCCCCTCTGTCTGCTCTCACTCTACTGCCTTCCTCTAGCTGGGTTTCATCATCAGACCCTTCGAAACGCTGGGCATCCTCCTGGAGCATGTACCCAACACTGTGCTGAAACAGTTCGGGGGACTCCTCAGGAGGAGGACATGGTGGGTCTAGGGAAGGAGTGACTGATGATGAGTCTGACATTGATACCAGGGAAGAGGACGCTTTGGCAGCTGCTTTTCCAGTACCCTGAGCCTGGGTGAGAGAGGATGAGGAGGAGGAGGAGGGCTTGGTCATCCACTCTACCAAGTCTTCGGCATGATGTGGCTCAACATGTCCAGCTGCCGAAAAGAAGGACAAGCGTGTCCCATGGCCATGTGCTGATGACAATGCACCGCGTCCACGACCAGCACTGTTGCCCCCAGACACAGAGCCTGCTTGCCCTCTTTTATTGCCTCCTGACTGTCTGCCTCTCCTTGTTTGCCTTCCAGACATTCTAATAGATGGCCTGCAGGGAGATGGGAAAAAAGCAATAAGGGCTACCTTCAGGTGTCCTTCTCTGTCCCTTGAAACAAGGACTTTGACAGTGAAAGAAACTGACACACTCTCCCTACCTACAGTTTTCTGTCCCTAGAAAAAATGTTTTTTTTAAGCACAATTTAGCACAAGGAGAATTCACTCACTGTCCTTCCAGGTCCCTGGAAACAAGGACTTTGACAGTGAAAGAAACTGACACACTCTCCCTACCTACAGTTTTCTGTCCCTAGAAAAAATGTTTTTTTAAGCACAATTTAGCACAAGGAGAATTCACTCACTGTCCTTCCAGGTCCCTGGAAACAAGGACTTTGACAGTGAAAGAAACTGACACACTCTCCCTACCTACAGTTTTCTGTCCCTAGAAAAAATGTTTTTTTTAAGCACAATTTAGCACAAGGAGAATTCACTCACTGTCCTTCCAGGTCCCTGGAAACAAGGACTTTGACAGTGAAAGAAACTGACACACTCTCCCTACCTACAGTTTTCTGTCCCTAGAAAAAATGTTTTTTTTAAGCACAATTTAGCACAAGGAGAATTCACTCACTGTCCTTCCAGGTCCCTGGAAACAAGGACTTTGACAGTGAAAGAAACTGACACACTCTCCCTACCTACAGTTTTCTGTCCCTAGAAAAAATGTTTTTTTTAAGCACAATTTAGCACAAGGAGAATTCACTCACTGTCCTTCCAGGTCCCTGGAAACAAGGACTTTGACAGTGAAAGAAACTGACACACTCTCCCTACCTACAGTTTTCTGTCCCTAGAAAAAATGTTTTTTTTAAGCACAATTTAGCACAAGGAGAATTCACTCACTGTCCTTCCAGGTCCCTGGAAACAAGGACTTTGACAGTGAAAGAAACTGACACACTCTCCCTACCTACAGTTTTCTGTCCCTAGAAAAAATGTTTTTTTTAAGCACAATTTAGCACAAGGAGAATTCACTCACTGTCCTTCCAGGTCTCTGGAAACAAGGACTTTGACAGTGAAAGAAACTGACACACTCTCCCTACCTACAGTTTTCTGTCCCTAGAAAAAATGTTTTTTTTAAGCACAATTTAGCACAAGGAGAATTCACTCACTGTCCTTCCAGGTCCCTGGAAACAAGGACTTTGACAGTGAAAGAAACTGACACACTCTCCCTACCTACAGTTTTCTGTCCCTAGAAAAAATGTTTTTTTTAAGCACAATTTAGCACAAGGAGAATTCACTCACTGTCCTTCCAGGTCCCTGGAAACAAGGACTTTGACAGTGAAAGAAACTGACACACTCTCCCTACCTACAGTTTTCTGTCCCTAGAAAAAATGTTTTTTTAAGCACAATTTAGCACAAGGAGAATTCACTCACTGTCCTTCCAGGTCCCTGGAAACAAGGACTTTGACAGTGAAAGAAACTGACACACTCTCCCTACCTACAGTTTTCTGTCCCTAGAAAAAATGTTTTTTTAAGCACAATTTAGCACAAGGAGAATTCACTCACTGTCCTTCCAGGTCCCTGGAAACAAGGACTTTGACAGTGAAAGAAACTGACACACTCTCCCTACCTACAGTTTTCTGTCCCTAGAAAAAATGTTTTTTTTAAGCACAATTTAGCACAAGGAGAATTCACTCACTGTCCTTCCAGGTCCCTGGAAACAAGGACTTTGACAGTGAAAGAAACTGACACACTCTCCCTACCTACAGTTTTCTGTCCCTAGAAAAAAAACATCTTCTGTTTACTTTGTTTGTAAGAGTGCTGGCAGCTTTTTGGTTGTTGTCAGTTTTTATTGTTTTTGTATATTTGTAATTTCCTGACAGACTCCATGGCAGACTACGTGTGGGTTAACCCCGCCTCCTCTCCACAGCTATAGGACCCCTTACCCATAAATTTGAGCTCACCTCTACAGACAGGTGTTCCGTAACTAGCTGACTCAAATTTCAACTCTCATATTTTTAATTCATGCGTGGGAACTCCGTCTGCCATGGAGTCTATCAGGAAAGGAAAATTACGGTAAGTATTTGGTAATAAATTTTCCGTTTTCCTGACAGACTCCATGGCAGACTACGTGTGGGAAATAACTAGCCAATCCACACGGGAGGGTATGCTTGCTCAAAAAAAATATTTTAATCTTTCCCGTCAACTGACAGGATTTTTCGACCAAAAGTAATAGAGGAAAGGGAAGCAGGCTCAATACAATAATGAGTCATAAAAGTAATAATGGAAGACCACGAAGCTGCCTTGCATATCACTTCAGGAGCCACGTGTCGAGCTGCTGCCCATCAGGCTGCCATGCCTCTGGTGGAATGAGCCGCCACCGCCTCTGGAGGAGCCAAGCCCTTTGCCCTGTAGGCCTGTTGGATAGATTGAACAATCCAGGCTGCTATCGTTCTGGAGGAAGCCCTCTTTCCTTTGTTGCTACCAGTGTGTAGTGATGAGCCGAACACCCCCGGGTTCGGTTCGCACCAGAACCCGCGAACGGACCGAAAGTTCGAACGAACATTAGAACCCTATTAAATACAATGGATGCGAACGTTCGAATTCTAAAGTGCTAATTATAACAACTATTATGCATGTTATTGTCATAAATAGGGTTTGGGAACCCGGGTTCTGCACCAGGGGACATGTATCAATGCAAAAAGAAGTTTTAAAAACGGTCGTTTTTCGGGAGCAGTCATTTTAATGATGCATAAAGTGAAAAAAAAAAAGTCAAATATTCCTTTAAATATCGTACCTGGGGGGTGTCTAAAGTATGCCTGTGAAGTGCCACGTGTTTCCCGTGTTTAGAACTGTCCCTGCACAAAATGACACTTCTAAAGGAAAAAAAAGCCATTTAAAACTGCTTGCGGCTTTAATGTAATGTCTGGTCCCGGTAATATGGATGAAATTCTTTAAGAAAAATGGCATAGCTACCCCATGACCCCCCCCCCCTACCCCAGCCCATTACCAGCCCCTTTGGGTCTTGTATGGATATTAAGGGGAACCCCGCACATAAAATAAAAAAGGCCCTATATACTCTGAACAGCCGTATACAGGCGGTGCATACAAGACAGGGACTGTAGGTTTGTTCTTATGTAGAATCTGTTTGTAATTTTGAACAGGTACATTGTTGAAGTGTAGCTCCAGCCCAAAAATCTATTTTTAAACTTTTTGGGAAACATAGGTAAGGGTTATCACCCCTGTAACATTTGTTTTGCTGTCTGTGCCCCTGTTCAGAACATTTCACCTCACTTTCCGTCCCAATGACAACTGTTTTTGAAATGTGGTGTTTTTCTTGAAACAAGGATTGCTGATAAAGCATCAGTACAGATGAGACCCCTTTCTCCCATATTTATTCTTACAGGAGAGAATTTTCCTTTCTAGGGGTAGATTTCCTCTCACTTCCTGTTGTCTTCTTTCGTTTGCAAGTAGGAGTCGTTTGTAAGTTGGATGTTTGAAAGTAGGGACCTGCCGTATATACTCTGCAGAAATAGGCCCCTTAGTTGTTGGTGTTGGCACAACACTGTAAGCACTCAGTTACTCTTGGTTGGTGCTGGAACGCCCTGCTGTCAACTATTATATCAGGAATTTTAATTACATATAATTGTTGAACAGTGGTAGTAAAAATTGGGGCTTTGATGGTGGTGCTGGTGCCACAACACTGTAAGCCCTGACAGTTACTCTTGGTGGGTGCAGCAATGGGCCCTGCTGTGAATTATTAGATCAAGAATTGTAATTACATGCCCCTTTTGAACAGGGGCTGAAAAATTGGGCCTTTCGTGGTGGTGGTGGCGTTGCCACAAGACTGTAAGCCCTCAGAGTTACTCTTGGTGGGTGCAGCAATGGACCCTGCTGTGAATTATTAGATCAAGAATTGTAATTGCATGCCCCTGTTGAAAAGGGGCTGAAAAATTGGGCCTTAGGCACTGGTGGCACAACACTACAACCCCTCACAGATACTGTACTTGGAGCACAGCAATGAGCCCTGTTGCAAAGTATTGCTTCAAAAATTGTAATGACACGCCCCTGTTAAACAGGGGCTGAAAAACTGGGCCTTAGGCACTGGTGCCACAACACTCCAACCCCTCACAGATACTGTACTTGGAGCACAGCAATGAGCCCTATGGCAAATTATTGCTAAAAAAATTGTAATTACACGCCCCTGTAAAACAGGGGCTGAAAAATTGGGCCTTAGCCACTGGTGGCGGCACCCATAAACAAAAATGATCTTCCAAGCTATCATCATCAATCGTATCATTGAGGACTCGGAGGAGGAGGATAGCCAGTCAACATAACAGCACAGGCACTCAGCATCAGCATCAGTCTTGAAGGGATGTGACATGTTAAAATCAATTAGTCTGTTATATCAGCATCAGGTGTGTGGTAGCTGGTGGTGATCCAAGACTGGTTCATCTTGATGAAAGTCAGTCGATCAACCGAGTCGGTGGACAGGCGCACCCTGTGATCCGTGACAAATCCTCCAGCAGCACTGAATGTGCGTTCCGAAAGAACGCTGGATGCAGGACAGGCCAGTAGCTCAATTGCATACTGTGCAAGCTCTGGCCAGTGATCCATCCTCAAGACCCAGTAAGCCAGAGGATTTTCGGTGGGGAAGGTGTCCAAGTCTGACCTTGCCCCTAGATATTCCTGCACCATGTTTATCAGACGCTGGCGATGGTTGCTGGAACCGATCATACTTTGGGGCTGCGGACTAAAGAATTGTCTGAACGCATCGGTCAGACGGCCACCTTCCCCACCGCTCCTTCTTTGACTGGCCGAAGCCTCAGCAACTCGTTGTCCAGGACCAGGAGTTTGTAACCTCCCAGTCTCTGGGAACGCGTTGCACAGACCTTTCTGCAAGGCCTCCCGGAGTTGTCTCATCCTCTGCTCCCTCTGCGACGGTAACATAAGGTCCGCAACCTTACCCTTGTACCGTGGATCAAGGAGAGTGGCCAGCCAGTAATGGTCCCTCTCCTTGATCCGAAGAATACGAGGATCCTTCCGCAGACTTTGCAGCATCAGGGAGGCCATGCAGCGTAGGTTTGCTGAGGCATTCGCTCCGGAGTCCTCTGGGTCACTAAGGACGACATGATCCGCAGCCACCTCCTCCCAGCCACGTACAAGTCCACTGGTTTCTTGGGACTGTAAATCATCCCTAAAAGACTGCTGCTGATGATGCTGAGTGCCAGCCTCCACCTCCATGCTGACACAATCCTCCTCCTCCTCCTCCTCCTCCTCCTCCTCCTCTTCCTGTGCGATGGGTGGGACAGAAGGAACACTGTCTGGGTAAAGGGGGCCTTGAGAGGCAAGGAAGTCCTCCTCTTCCTGCCTCTGTTCTGCCTCAAGTGCCCTGTCCATTATTCCACGCAGCGTGTGCTCCAACAGGTGGACAAGAGGTACAGTGTCACTGATGCATGCACTGTCACTGCTCACCATCCTCGTGGCCTCCTCAAATGGCGCCAGGACAGTGCATGCATCCCTGATCATGCCCCACTGGCGTGGAGAAAAAAAAACAAGCTCCCCTGACCCTGTCCTGGTGCCGTAGTCGCACAGGTACTCATTGATGGCCCTCTGCTGCGTGTGCAGCCGCTGCAGCATGGCCAACGTTGAGTTCCACCTGGTGGGCATGTCACATATAAGGCGGTTCTTGGGCAGGTTCAACTCCTTTTGCAGCTCAGCCAGGCGAGCACTGGCATTATAAGATCTGCGGAAATGCACACAGACTTTCCTGGCCTGCCTCAGGACATCCTGTAAGCCCGGGTACCTGCCCAAGAACCGCTGCACCACCAGGTTAAGGACGTGAGCCACACAGGGCACATGGGTCAGTTGTCCCTGTCGGAGGGCGGAGAGGAGGTTGGTGCCATTGTCGCAAACCACCATTCCTGGCTTAAGCTGGCGTGGCGTCAACCACCTCTCGGCCTGGCCCTGCAGAGCAGACAGGACCTCTGCCCCAGTGTGGCTTCTGTCCCCCAAACACACCAGCGCAAGCACAGCATGGCATCTTTTTGCCTGCGTACTTGCGTAGCCCCGTGAACGGCTACGGAGCACCGCTGGTTCATAGGACAAACCACAGGAAGAGGCCATGGAGGAAGAAGAAGAGGAGGGGGTGGAGGAGAGAGGTGTGTCACAACCAGTAGTAGCATTTTGGAGGCGTGGCGGTGGGACAACCTCCAACACTACTGCACCTTGTCCTGCATCCTTCCCAGCTGCCAAAAGAGTGACCCAATGGGCCGTGAAAGAAAGGTAACGTCCCTGTCCATGCCTGCTGGACCATGAGTCAGCGGTAATATGCACCTTACCGCTGACCGCCCTGTCCAGCGAGGCCAAGACATTGCCTTCCACATGCCGGTAGAGAGCCGGAATAGCCTTCCGTGAGAAAAAGTGGCGTTTGGGAACCTGCCACTGAGGAACCGCACATTGCACAAACTCACGGAAGGGGGCCGAGTCTACCAACTGAAAAGGCAGCAGTTGAAGCGCTAGCAATTTAGCCAAGCTAGCATTCAACCGCTGGGCATGTGGATGGCTGGGAGTGAACTTCTTTCGACGGTCCAGCAGCTGGGGCAGGGAAATTTGCCTGCTAGAATCGGACGTCGGTGTACTGCTAGCAGAGTGGCCGCAAGTACTTGGCTGTGACACACCTAATTCTACACCTTCATTCCTCTCAGTGCATGTTTCAGAGAGGACTGAAGTTATAGTGGGGTTGGAGATCCCAGCTGATGCGGTGCAAGGAGAGGTCCGCTTTGTTCTTTGGTGTGGGTCTTTGAGGTAGGCTTGCCAACGAGCTGCATGGCAGGTCAACATATGTCTGGTCAGGCATGTGGTACCCAAGCGGCTGATGTTTTGGCCACGCGATATACGCTTGAGACATATGTTGCAAACAGCAGCTGTGCGATCTGATGCACTAGCCTCAAAAAAGGCCCACACCAAAGAACTTTTTGAATGACGGGCAGAGGCAGCGCCCTGCACAGGCGGAGCTCTGCGGTGTGATTCCGTCGGTGTACTGCCCTTACGCTGGCCACCAAAGGGCATCCTGCCTCGTTGGAGATGTGCCTCCTCCTCATCCTCCTCCTCCTCCTCTCTCCTATTAGGCACCCACGTGGAGTCAGTGACCTCATCATCACCTCCCTCCTCATCACTGGAGCCAATCTGGCAGTATGCTGCAGCTGCTGGAACATGACTGCCAGATTGGTGTCCTTCTTGAGCATCCCCTCTGTCTGCTCTCACGCTACTGCCTTCCTCTAGCTGGGTTTCATCATCAGACCCTTCGAAACGCTGGGCATCCTCCTGGAGCATGTACCCAACACTGTGCTGAAACAGTTCGGGGGACTCCTCAGGAGGAGGACATGGTGGGTCTAGGGAAGGAGTGACTGATGATGAGTCTGACATTGATACCAGGGAAGAGGACGCATTGGCAGCTGCTTTTCCAGTACCCTGAGCCTGGGTGAGAGAGGATGAGGAGGAGGAGGAGGGCTTGGTCATCCACTCTACCAAGTCTTCGGCATGATGTGGCTCAACATGTCCAGCTGCCGAAAAGAAGGACAAGCGTGTCCCATGGCCATGTGCTGATGACAATGCACCGCGTCCACGACCAGCACTGTTGCCCCCAGACACAGAGCCTGCTTGCCCTCTTTTATTGCCTCCTGACTGTCTGCCTCTCCTTGTTTGCCTTCCAGACATTCTAATAGATGGCCTGCAGGGAGATGGGAAAAAAGCAATAAGGGCTACCTTCAGGTGTCCTTCTCTGTCCCTTGAAACAAGGACTTTGACAGTGAAAGAAACTGACACACTCTCCCTACCTACAGTTTTCTGTCCCTAGAAAAAATGTTTTTTTTAAGCACAATTTAGCACAAGGAGAATTCACTCACTGTCCTTCCAGGTCCCTGGAAACAAGGACTTTGACAGTGAAAGAAACTGACACACTCTCCCTACCTACAGTTTTCTGTCCCTAGAAAAAATGTTTTTTTTAAGCACAATTTAGCACAAGGAGAATTCACTCACTGTCCTTCCAGGTCCCTGGAAACAAGGACTTTGACAGTGAAAGAAACTGACACACTCTCCCTACCTACAGTTTTCTGTCCCTAGAAAAAATGTTTTTTTAAGCACAATTTAGCACAAGGAGAATTCACTCACTGTCCTTCCAGGTCCCTGGAAACAAGGACTTTGACAGTGAAAGAAACTGACACACTCTCCCTACCTACAGTTTTCTGTCCCTAGAAAAAATGTTTTTTTTAAGCACAATTTAGCACAAGGAGAATTCACTCACTGTCCTTCCAGGTCCCTGGAAACAAGGACTTTGACAGTGAAAGAAACTGACACACTCTCCCTACCTACAGTTTTCTGTCCCTAGAAAAAATGTTTTTTTTAAGCACAATTTAGCACAAGGAGAATTCACTCACTGTCCTTCCAGGTCCCTGGAAACAAGGACTTTGACAGTGAAAGAAACTGACACACTCTCCCTACCTACAGTTTTCTGTCCCTAGAAAAAATGTTTTTTTTAAGCACAATTTAGCACAAGGAGAATTCACTCACTGTCCTTCCAGGTCCCTGGAAACAAGGACTTTGACAGTGAAAGAAACTGACACACTCTCCCTACCTACAGTTTTCTGTCCCTAGAAAAAATGTTTTTTTTAAGCACAATTTAGCACAAGGAGAATTCACTCACTGTCCTTCCAGGTCCCTGGAAACAAGGACTTTGACAGTGAAAGAAACTGACACACTCTCCCTACCTACAGTTTTCTGTCCCTAGAAAAAATGTTTTTTTTAAGCACAATTTAGCACAAGGAGAATTCACTCACTGTCCTTCCAGGTCCCTGGAAACAAGGACTTTGACAGTGAAAGAAACTGACACACTCTCCCTACCTACAGTTTTCTGTCCCTAGAAAAAATGTTTTTTTTAAGCACAATTTAGCACAAGGAGAATTCACTCACTGTCCTTCCAGGTCCCTGGAAACAAGGACTTTGACAGTGAAAGAAACTGACACACTCTCCCTACCTACAGTTTTCTGTCCCTAGAAAAAATGTTTTTTTTAAGCACAATTTAGCACAAGGAGAATTCACTCACTGTCCTTCCAGGTCCCTGGAAACAAGGACTTTGACAGTGAAAGAAACTGACACACTCTCCCTACCTACAGTTTTCTGTCCCTAGAAAAAATTTTTTTTTAAGCACAATTTAGCACAAGGAGAATTCACTCACTGTCCTTCCAGGTCCCTGGAAACAAGGACTTTGACAGTGAAAGAAACTGACACACTCTCCCTACCTACAGTTTTCTGTCCCTAGAAAAAATGTTTTTTTTAAGCACAATTTAGCACAAGGAGAATTCACTCACTGTCCTTCCAGGTCCCTGGAAACAAGGACTTTGACAGTGAAAGAAACTGACACACTCTCCCTACCTACAGTTTTCTGTCCCTAGAAAAAATGTTTTTTTTAAGCACAATTTAGCACAAGGAGAATTCACTCACTGTCCTTCCAGGTCCCTGGAAACAAGGACTTTGACAGTGAAAGAAACTGACACACTCTCCCTACCTACAGTTTTCTGTCCCTAGAAAAAATGTTTTTTTTAAGCACAATTTAGCACAAGGAGAATTCACTCACTGTCCTTCCAGGTCCCTGGAAACAAGGACTTTGACAGTGAAAGAAACTGACACACTCTCCCTACCTACAGTTTTCTGTCCCTAGAAAAAAATGTTTTTTTTAAGCACAATTTAGCACAAGGAGAATTCACTCACTGTCCTTCCAGGTCCCTGGAAACAAGGACTTTGACAGTGAAAGAAACTGACACACTCTCCCTACCTACAGTTTTCTGTCCCTAGAAAAAATGTTTTTTTTTAAGCACAATTTAGCACAAGGAGAATTCACTCACTGTCCTTCCAGGTCCCTGGAAACAAGGACTTTGACAGTGAAAGAAACTGACACACTCTCCCTACCTACAGTTTTCTGTCCCTAGAAAAAATGTTTTTTTTAAGCACAATTTAGCACAAGGAGAATTCACTCACTGTCCTTCCAGGTCCCTGGAAACAAGGACTTTGACAGTGAAAGAAACTGACACACTCTCCCTACCTACAGTTTTCTGTCCCTAGAAAAAATGTTTTTTTTAAGCACAATTTAGCACAAGGAGAATTCACTCACTGTCCTTCCAGGTCCCTGGAAACAAGGACTTTGACAGTGAAAGAAACTGACACACTCTCCCTACCTACAGTTTTCTGTCCCTAGAAAAAATGTTTTTTTTAAGCACAATATAGCACAAGCACAAAACACACTGACACTCTCCCTACCTATCCTTCTCTTTCCCTAAACTAAAGGAATCCAGGTTAAGCAAGAAAGAAATAAAAGTCACTGTCCCTGCCTATGCTGCTCTATCCCTGCTCCGGAACACACTACACTAGGCCGCTGTGCTGGCGGCCTTTTATAGTGTGGGGCGTGTACTAAACACCCTCAGCAATAATTGGCCACAGGCATCCTGCCTGTGGCCAATCATTGCTCTCCTCGCTGCCGGCGCTGTGATTGGCCAAGCATGCGGGGTCACAGTGCATGCTTGGCCAATCACAGCGCCTGGATGACACTGCGATGGCGTAGTGCATTGTGGGCCGTTTGCGTCACTCGAATTTGGCGCGAACGGCCCAAATCGTTCGATCTTCGTCGAACGATCGAACAGCCGATGTTCGAGTCGAACGTATGTTCGACTCGAACACGAAGCTCATCCCTACCAGTGTGTAACAAGAACAAGTAGTTCGAGCTTCTAAAAGATGAAGTAACTCGCAAGTATTCTTTCAGAGTCTCGCCCACATCCAAGGGATGATTGTCTGCTGATTCCGGAGAATTGAAAGTAGGAAGGACTATTTCTTGGTTCTCGTGAAAAACTGAAGTGACTTTTGGCTTAGACCCAAGCATGGGAATAAGGACCACTCGGTCCGGGAAGAAGTCAAAAAGGGTTCTTGACAACCCAGGAAGCTTATTTCTGAAACCCTTTTGGCTGAAGTAATGGCCACTAGAAAGGCCAGTTTGATTGATAAGTCCTTAATAGAAAGATCCTTGTTGTTGAGTGCTGAAAGAGCATCAAGGACGAGTGGAAGATCCCATTTGGGGAATCTAGGTTTCCTCTGAGGTCTGATTCTCGAAGCCCCCCTGAAAGAATTGTTGAACCAGGGGATGAGTTGCCCATGATGTTCCTGAAAATGCCGATAAGGCCGAAACTTGTCAGTCAGTTCCCTCAGAGTACAAAGGAAGATCCAAGCCTGATTGGAGAAAACTCAAAACGTCTTGAACTCCAGGATTTCTGAAAGATTTTCCAGCAGAAGTCATGAAGCTGACAAACCTGGTCCAGATTCTGTTGTAGGTTTTGTTCGTGTTAGGCTTTCTGGAGCTCATAAGGGTAGAGAATACCCCTAAAGCACACCCAAGAGACTCTAGCGGGTCCCTGAAGCTCATCAGATTCAGGAGAGGAAACCATGGCCTGTTCGGCCAGTATAGTGCTATTGTTATCACTTCGCCTTTCTCCAACTGGAGCCACTGCAGGAATTTTTGCATGATCGGAGGTGGAGGGAAGGCATAGGGAAGGCATATGCCTTGTTGATTTCCATTGGCTTGCTAATGCATCTACTCCGAAGGCTTGACTGCACCGACCTCGAGTGTAGTATCTGTCTACTCTGTGATTGCAGGGGGATGCAAACAGATCCACTTCTGGATCGATTCCCAACGATAGGATCCACTTGAATGTCTGTGTATGCAGTGACCATTCGTTGTTGTCTAGGTTGCTGCGTGACAGAAAGTCCACTTGAATGTTCTGCTCCCCTGGAATGAAGACTGTTGTTAAGTTGAGTAGATTCCTCTGAGCCCAGGTCATGATAGGTTCGACCTCTTGGAGAAGGGTGGGGCTCCGAGTGCCCCCTTGTCTCTTCACATATGCTCCAGCGGTGGTATTGTCCATTTTGAGTAGGACCGACTTCCCTTTCAGAAGGTGGGAGAAGGCTTGAAGGGCGCACCATGCCGCACGCAATTCCAGAACGTTTGACCCTGGAATGTGGAAATGGGCATCCCATTTGCCCTGAGCCAGTTCTGCCCCACAATGTGCTCCCCAGCCCGCATTGCTGGCATCGGATGAAACAGTCATCAATTGGATGGGAGCAAGGGAGTGGCATGTTAACAAGTTTTTGTGTTGAAGCCACCAGAGAAGACTGTTCCTCGTTGACTGAGTAATCCTGATCAGCTGATTGCGATCGTCTGTCTGATATTCTGATATTCTTACCTGAATGACCGGGATTTTTTCTTCCGGAAGAGAGATGGTATTCTACTGTGTCGAATTGAGCTCCTAGGTAGGTTAGGCATTGGGTCAGTTCTGGCTGACTTTTCTCTCGGTTTAACCACTTAACGACCGCTCACTGTATATATACGTCGGCAGAATGGCACCGACAGGCACAATCACGTAGAGTGTACGTGATTGCCTTTGTATAGTTGGGGGGTCCAATCGGACCCCCCTCCTATACAGTGAGCGGTGGCTAAGTGTCCGGGAGCGTTCCGGGATGAGGGGGCAGCCATTCGTTTCTGGCCACCCCCTCGCGATCGCTCCCGGCGAATGGAAATGCCCCCTCTGTCTGTGTCAGACAGAGGGAGCAGGAGGAAGTGATGTCATCTCTGGTGCGGCGCTCACATATACCGAGCGCCGTACAAGAGAAGACATCAGGTCAGTGCACACAACACTACACTGACACCAGGACACATAGGGACATAAATCGCCCCCCCAGGCCCCCCCAGACACCCCAGATCACCCACCCAGCCCCCAGTCACAGTGTCACTGATTGCAGTGACCATTTATTTAGTGATCACTGCAATCAGTGACATTTGTGACTGTAAAAGTGTCACCAAAGTTTAGTCTTAGGTCCAGTGTAGCCCCCTAACCCCCCTAATAAAGGTTTAACCCCCTGATCACCCCCCAGATAACCCTTTCACCGCCTATCACCACTGTCGCTTAGCGATCATTTTTCTGATCGCTGTCTTAGCATCAGTGATGCCGATCGGCAGCCAGTAATTTTTTTTAGGTTCGCCGCAGGTTTTTATAGCGTCAGGTACCCCAATATATTATCTAATAAAGGTTTAACCCCCTTGATCGCCCCCCAGGTAACCCTTTCACCCCCTATCACCACTGTCACTAAGCAATCGTTTTTCTAAACGCTGTCTTAGTGTCTGTGATGCAGATCGGTAGCCGGTAATTTTTTTTAGGTTCGCCGCAGGTTTTTATAGCGTCAGGTACCCCAATATATTATCTAATAAAGGTTTAACCCCCTTGATCGCCCCCCAGGTAACCCTTTCACCCCCTATCACCACTGTCGCTAAGCAATTGTTTTTCTAAACGCTGTCTTAGTGTCGGTGATGCAGATCGTAGCCAGTAATTTTTTTTAGGTTCGCCGCATGTTTTTATAGCGTCAGGTACCCCAATATATTATCTAATAAAGGTTTAACCCCCTTGATCGCCCCCCAGGTAACCCTTTCACCCCCTATCACCACTGTCACTAAGCGATCGTTTTTCTAAACGCTGTCTTAGTGTCTGTGATGCAGATCGGTAGCCGGTAATTTTTTTTAGGTTCGCCGCAGGTTTTTATAGCGTCAGGTACCCCAATATATTATCTAATAAAGGTTTAACCCCCTTGATCGCCCCCAGGTAACCCTTTCACCCCCTATCACCACTGTCGCTAAGCAATTGTTTTTCTAAACGCTGTCTTAGTGTCGGTGATGCAGATCGTAGCCAGTAATTTTTTTTAGGTTTGCCGCATGTTTTTATAGCGTCAGGTACCCCAATATATTATCTTATAAAGGTTTAACCCCCTTGATCGCCCCCCAGGTAACCCTTTCACCCCCTATCACCACTGTCACTAAGCGATCGTTTTTCTAAACGCTGTCTTAGTGTCTGTGATGCAGATCGGTAGCCGGTAATTTTTTTTAGGTTCGCCGCAGGTTTTTATAGCGTCAGGTACCCCAATATATTATCTAATAAAGGTTTAACCCCCTTGATCGCCCCCAGGTAACCCTTTCACCCCCTATCACCACTGTCGCTAAGCAATTGTTTTTCTAAACGCTGTCTTAGTGTCGGTGATGCAGATCGTAGCCAGTAATTTTTTTTAGGTTTGCCGCATGTTTTTATAGCGTCAGGTACCCCAATATATTATCTTATAAAGGTTTAACCCCCTTGATCGCCCCCCAGGTAACCCTTTCACCCCCTATCACCACTGTCACTAAGCGATCGTTTTTCTAAACGCTGTCTTAGTGTCTGTGATGCAGATCGGTAGCCGGTAATTTTTTTTAGGTTCGCCGCAGGTTTTTATAGCGTCAGGTACCCCAATATATTATCTAATAAAGGTTTAACCCCCTTGATCGCCCCCCAGGTAACCCTTTCACCCCCTATCACCACTGTCGCTAAGCAATTGTTTTTCTAAACGCTGTCTTAGTGTCGGTGATGCAGATCGTAGCCAGTAATTTTTTTTAGGTTCGCCGCATGTTTTTATAGCGTCAGGTACCCCAATATATTATCTAATAAAGGTTTAACCCCCTTGATCGCCCCCCAGGTAACCCTTTCACCCCCATCACCACTGTCGCTAAGCGATCGTTTTTCTAAACGCTGTCTTAGTGTCGGTGATGCAGATCGGTAGCTGGTAATTTTTTTTAGGTTCGCCGCAGGTTTTTATAGCGTTAGGTACCCCCATATATTATCTAATAAAGGTTTTAACCCCCTGATTGCCCCTAGTTAACCCTTTCACCAGTGATCACCATATAAGTGTTACGGGTGACGCTGGTTAGTTAGTTTGCTTTTTATAGTGTCAGGGCACCCGCCGTGTATATAACCCAATAAAGGTTTAACCCCCTGATCGCCCGGCGGGTGATATCAATTAGGTTTTAGCGTCAGAGAGGGTCTGAGTCACACCCCAGGCAGCGTCAGGTTAGTGCCAGTAACGCTAACACCCACGCGTGAAGCATACACCCCCCTTAGTGGTATAGTATCTGAACAGATCAATATCTGATCTGATCGGATCTATACTAGCGTCCCCAGCAGTTTAGGGTTCCCAAAAACGCAGTGTTAGCGGGATCAGCCCAGATACCTGCTGGCACCTGCGTTTTGCCCCTCCGTCCAGCCCAGGCCACCCAAGTGCAGTATCGATCAATCACTGTCACTTACAAAACAAAAACACACATAACTGCAGCGTTCGCAGAGACAGGCCTGATCCCTGCGACTCCAGTGCTGTAGGAGGTGATTTCACCACCACAGTTAAAAAAAAAAGCAAATATGCCGAAGCATTGGGGCAGCAGGGGCGGAGGAGCGATTTTGCTCCTAATGCCGCGTACATACGGTCGAAATTCCGACAGAGGCTTGCCCGTGGAAAAGTCCGACCATGTGTGTGCGGCATAACTTTTTTGCGGGAGGATGCCCCCATGCTTCGGCATATATAAATGGTGCGTGTATGCCCATCATTGGAAGTGGGTGGATGAAGGGCGGTATTCTAATGGTGGGCATACCCACCGATCAATCTCTTTTTTCGTTCAGCCAACTGGCTGCATGAAATAAAAAGATTACAATACATGTCCAACAAGGACCAGCAACGTACTGGTATGTTGCTGGACTTTGAATGTTTATACCAGAATGATGCCTGCGGGTTTAGGTATCATCTTGGTATCATTCTTTTCAGCCTGCGGCCGGCTTTCATGTAAAAGCAATCCTAGCGGCTAATTAGCCTCTGGACTGCTTTTACAAGCAGTGGGAGGGAATGCCCCCCCGGATATAAAAAGCGCCATTGGGAAATTGGGAAAGCATTTTATCACACCGATCTTGGTGTGGTCAGATGCTTTGAGGGCAGAGGAAAAATCTAGGGTCTAGAAGACCCCAGTTTTTTCAAAAAAAGAGTACCTGTCACTACCTATTGCTATCATAGGGGATATTTACATTCCCTGAGATAACAATAAAAATGATTAAAAAAAAAATACTTGGAAGGAACAATTTAAAAATAAAATAAAAAAGCAAAATTAATAATAAAAGAAAAAAGAAAAAAAAAAAGCACCCCTGTCCTGCCCTGCTCTTGCCCAATGGCGAACGCAAGCGTCGGTCTGGCGTCATATGTAAACAGCAATTGCACCATGCATGTGAGGTATCACCGCGAAGGTCAGATCGAGGGCAATCATTTTAGCAGTAGACCTCCTCTGTAAATCTACTGGGGTAACCTGTAAAGGCTTTTAAAGACTTTTAAAAATGTATCTAGTTTGTCGCCAATGCGCGTTTGTGCGAAATTTTAAAGCATGTCGTGTTTGGTATCTATGTACTCGGCCTAAGATCATCTTTTTTATTTCATCAAACATTTGGGCAATATAGTGTGTTTTAGTGCATTAAAATTAAAAAAAGTGTATTTTTTAACCCAAAAAATGTGTTTGAAAAATCGCTGCGCAAATACTGTGTAGAAAAAAAAAATGCAACACCCACCATTTTAATCTGTAGGGCCTTTGCTTTAAAAATATATATAATGTTTGGGGGTTCAACATAATTTTCTTGCAAAAAAAAAAAATGTTTTCATGTAAACAAAAAGTGTCAAAAAGGGCTTTGTCTTCAAGTGGTTAGAAGAGTGGATGTAAGATTCCTAATGTTGTGTATAAAATGCCAGAACAGTTCAAAACCCCCCCAAATGACCCAATTTTGGAAAGTAGACACCCCAAGCTATATACTGAGAGGCATGTCGAGTCCATGGAATATTTTATATGTTGACACAAGTTGCGGAAAAAAGACAATTTATTTTTATTTATTTATTTTTTTGCACAAAGTTGTCACTAAATGATATATTGCTCAAACATGCCATGGGCATATGTGGAATTACACCCCAAAATACATTCTGTTGCTTCTCCTGAGTACGGGGATATCACATGTGTGAGACTTTTTGGGAGCCTAGCCACGTACGGGACCCCAAAATCCAATCACCGCCTTCAGGCTTTCTAAGGGTGTAAATTTTTGATTTCACTTCTCACTGCCTATCACAGTTTCGGAGGCCATGGAATGCCCAGATAGCACAAAACCCCCCCAAATGACCCCATTTTGGAAAGTAGACACCCCAAGCTATTTGCTGAGAGGTATTGTGAGTATTTTGCAGATCTCGCTTTTTGTCACAAAGTTTTGAAAATTGAAAAAAAAAAAATATATATATATATATTTTCTTTCTTCGTTTTCAAAAACAAATGAGAGCTGTAAAATACTCGCCATTCCTCTCAGCCAATAGCTTGGGGTGTCTATATTCCAAAATAGGGTCATTTGGGGGGGTTTTGTGCGATTTTGGCATTTTATGGCCTTCGAAACTGTGATAGGTAGTGAGGAGTGAAATCAAAAATTTGTGCCTAGAAATCCTGAAGGCAGTGCTTGGTTTTCGGGGTCCCGTACGCGGCTAGGCTCCTAAAAAGTCCCACACATGTGGTATCCCCGTACTCAGGAGAAGCAGAAAAATGTATTTTGGGGTGTAATTCCACATATAACCATGGCATGTGTGAGCAATATATCATTTAGTGACAACTTTTTGTAATTTTTTTTTGTCATTATTCAATCACTTGGGACAAAAAAAAATATATTCAATGGGCTCAACAGGCCTCTCAGCAATTTTCATGGGGTGTCTACTTTCTAAAATGGGGTCATTTGGGGGGGTTTTGTGCTATTTTGGCATTTTATGGCCTTCGAAACTGTGATAGGTAGTGAGGAGTGAAATCAAAAATTTGCGCCCTTAGAAATCCTGAAGGCGGTGCTTGGTTTCCGGGGTCCCGTACGCGGCTAGGCTCCCAAAAAGTCCCACACATGTGGTTTCCCCGTACTCAGGAGAAGCAGCAAAATGTATTTTGGGGTGAAATTCCACATATAACCATGGCATGTGTGAGCAATATATCATTTAGTGACAACTTTTTGTAATTTTTTTTTTTTTTTTTAGTCATTATTCAATCACTTGGGACAAAAAAATAAAAAATTCAATGGGCTCAACATGCCTCTCAGCAATTTCCTTGGGGTGTCTACTTTCCAAAATGAGGTCATTTGGGGGGGGTTTGTACTGCCCTGTCATTTTAGCACCTCAAGAAATGAGATAGGCAGTCATAAATTTAAAGCTGTGTAAATTTCAGAAAATGTACCCTAGTTTGTAAACTCTATAACTTTTACGCAAACCAATAAATAAACGCTTATTGACATTTTTTTTACTAAAAACATGTGGCTGAATACATTTTGGCCTAAATGTATGACTACAATTGAGTTTATTCAATTTTTCTTATAACAAAAAGTAGAAAATATCATTTTTTTTCAAAATTTTCGGTCTTTTTCCGTTTATATCGCAAAAAAAAAAAGTCGCAGAGGCAATCAAATACCATTAAAAGAAAGCTCTATTTGTGGGAAGAAAAGGACGCAAATTTCGTTTGGGTACAACATTGCATGTCCGCACAATTTACAGTTAAAGCAGCACAGTGCAAAATTCTGAATTCACCTCTGGTCCTTTAGCTACCAAATGGTCCGGGGCTTAAGTGGTTAAGAGCCATCCGAACTCTATCAATGTAGAGATCACTTGATCTTTGTGGATGAGCAGCTGCTGCTTGTCTTGGGACAGTAGTAGCAGATCGTCCAGCTAATGATACAGACGCACACCCTGTATTCTGATAAGAGACACAATTACCAACAGTACCTTGGAAAAGACCCTTGGAGAGGTCGTTAGTCCGAATGGAAGACAAATAAATTGTAAGTGCTCTCGTTCGACCTGAAATCAAAGGTATTTGTGGAATTCTTCTGCCACGGGAACATGAAAATACGCGTCCTTAACATCTATTGAGATCAACCAGTCGCCTGGTTGAACGACTTTTTGGATGGTTGAGAGTGATTCCATCTTGAATTTCTCGTGCTTTATGTACCTGTTCAGGAAAGTGAGATCTATAACTGGACGCCAAGAGCCGTTCTTCTTTTGTACTAGGAAGAGGGGGAAGTATACCCCCTGGAATTCCTCGTGCATCGGAGGGACCAAACCTACTGCGCCTGCGCGGCCCCTGACCCCTCCACCATACTGCGCATGCGCGAAAACCAAGCCTCGGTTTCACCGTGGCTCTGCGCATGCACAGACGTTCAACAGGCCAGGATCAGGAAGGGAATGGCACCCTGGAACGCAAAAGCATTCCACACACATACTAAGCTTAGCGGCGCTGTATGACAGAGAAAAAACAGCAGAGAAAGACATACAAACAAACAAACAAAAACTATCTGCCATGGAAATAGAAAAAGTCTTCAAACCTTGCCAGCTGAGATCCACCGTCCGTCATGGTACGCTGGGGCCACATCCCTTCCACCATAGGGGTATCCATCAGCCCAAAACCACTCACCCGCTCATAGCTGGGCCCTGGGTGCACCGCACAACTCGTACCTGATCCGACAGACATCCTGGACTGCACCTGAATTGCATAATGAATTGTCCATGTGAGGAGGACAAAAAAGGAAGAATGGAGCAAGGGGGGTAAGAAGGTTTGGAAAATGCTCCCCTCGTGGATGCAGCAGTAATGCGCCTAGCGAAGCATGTCACCCTCCGCTAGATGACACTGTATCTTTTAAAGATGGTCTGGATTGAAAGATTGACCAAGACATTAAGAGAATATATAACTTTAACGGTATGGCTTGCAAACCAGCCCTAGCCCTTTCAGTCACCTCCAAAGCAATGGAGGCCTGGGTGGAAAATGTTGACTCCGTTCTGAAAGGTGTCTCGGAGGAATTGGCACAAAGTTCAGCAGTGCAAGAACTTAAACTGGCTATCACCTTTTTGGGAGAAGCTTCAATTGATCTCATCCGCTTGATGGCTAGATCCATGCTATCTTCGGTCACAGCCAAACGAGCACTATGGTTGCACCCCTGGCTTGTTGATCCTGCCTCAAAGCAGGCATGGTGCAAAATTCCTTCTGAAGGAACTTCCTTGTTTGGAAACAAACTGTATAATGCCATTTCAAAGGCTACAGGCGGAAAGTCGGGATTCCTCCCTCAGGACAAACGTCAGTTTAACCAAAGAAAACCTCAGCAGAGACGCAGTACAGAGCGTTCAAGAGAGGCATGTTCCTATTGGCCCAGACGGGATTTTAGGAGAAGCTGGAACTGGAATAGGCAGATATCTTTCCAAAAAATCTGGCAAGAAACAGACGCCCGGTGGGCGCGAGCCAATCAAGTCCTTTTGAGATTGGGCCCGCCCAAGCGGTCGGGTAGGGACTCGCCTACGTCTCTGCCGGCACGTCTGGGTGGCCTCGATCTCAGATTATTGGACCATCAAAACTGTCTCAACAGGTCACGCATGGTCCTTCACCAAGGTCCCTCCATGCAGACCAATGCAATCTTCACTGCCTCAATCAGAAGAAAAAGAACAAGTTCTTCTTTCATATGTGAATGCCCTGAAAGATCAAGGAGCAGTGGTGTCCGTCCCAAAGGACGAGGAATTCCAGGGGGTATACTTCCCCCTCTTCCTAGTACAAAAGAAGAACGGCTCTTGGCATCCAGTTATAGATCTCACTTTCCTGAACAGGTCCATAAAGCACGAGAAATTCACGATGGAATCACTCTCAACCATCCAAAAAGTCGTTCAACCAGGCGACTGGTTGATCTCAAGAGATGTTAAGGACGCATGTTTTCATGTTCCCGTGGCAGAAGAATTCCACAAATACCTTCGATTTCAGGTCGAACGAGAGCACTTACAATTTATTTGTCTTCCATTCGGACTAACGACCTCTCCAAGGGTCTTTTCCAAGGTACTGTTGGAAATTGTGTCTCTTATCAGAATACAGGGTGTGCGTCTGTATCATTACCTGGACGATCTGCTACTACTGTCCCAAGACAAGCAGCAGCTGCTGATCCACAAAGATCAAGTGATCTCTACATTGATAGAGTTCGGATGGCTCTTAAACCGAGAGAAAAGTCAGCCAGAACCGACCCAACGCCTAACCTACCTAGGAGCTCAATTCGACACAGTAGAGAATACCATCTCTCTTCCGGAAGAAAAAATCCCGGTCATTCGGGTAAGAATATCTTTAGCCCTAGACTACTCTCACCTAAGGGCGTCACAGTTCCTGAAGATAATCGGCACGATGGTGGCCACGTTCCCCATGGTCAAATTGGCAATGTGGAGGCTTCGGCCTTTTCAATCAGGATTCCTTCAGCAATGGAAGACAGACGATCGCAATCAGCTGATCAGGATTACTCAGTCAATGAGGAACAGTCTTCTCTGGTGGCTTCAACACAAAAACTTGTTAACATGCCACTCTCTTGCTCCCATCCAATGCATGACTGTTTCATCCGATGCCAGCAATGCGGGCTGGGGAGCACATTGTGGGGCACAACTGGCTCAGGGCAAATGGGATGCCCATCTCCACATTCTAGGGTCAAACGTTCTGGAATTGCGTGCGGCATGGTGCGCCCTTCAAGCCTTCTCTCACCTTCTGAAAGGGAAGTCGGTCCTACTCAAAATGGACAATACCACCGCTGGAGCATATGTGAAGAGACAAGGGGGCACTCGGAGCCCCACCCTTCTCCAAGAGGTCGAACCTATCATGACCTGGGCTCAGAGGAATCTACGCAACTTAACAGCAGTCTTCATTCCAGGGGAGCAGAACATTCAAGCGGACTTTCTGTCACGCAGCAACCTAGACAACAACGAATGGTCACTGCATACACAGACATTCAAGTGGATCCTATCATTGGGAATCGATCCAGAAGTGGCTCTGTTTGCATCCCCCTGCAATCACAAAGTAGACAGATACTACACTCGAGGTCGGTGCAGTCAAGCCTTCGGAGTAGATGCATTAACAAGCCAATGGAAATTCAACAAGGCATATGCCTTCCCTCCACCTCCGATCATGCAAAAATTCCTGCAGCGGCTCCAATTGGAGAAAGGCGAAGTGATAACAATAGCACCATACTGGCCGAACAGGCCATGGTTTCCTCTCCTGAATCTGATGAGCTTCAGGGACCCGCTAGAGTCTCTTAGGTGTGCTTTAGGGGTATTCTCTACCCTTATGAGCCCCAGAAAGCCTAACACGAACAAAACCTACAACAGAATCTGGACCAGGTTTGTCAGCTTCATGACTTCTGCTGCAAAATCTTTCAGAAATCCTGGAGTTCAAGACGTTTTGAGTTTTCTCCAATCAGGCTTGGATCTTCCTTTGTACTCTGAGGGAACTGATTGACAAGTTTCGGCCTTATCGGCATTTTCAGGAACATCATGGGCAACTCATCCCCTGGTTCAACAATTCTTTCAGGGGGGCTTCGAGAATCAGGCCTCAGAGGAAACCTAGATTCCCCAAATGGGATCTTCCGCTCATCCTTGATGCTCTTTCAGCACTCAACAACAAGGATCTTTCTATTAAGGACTTATCAATCAAACTGGCCTTTCTAGTGGCCATTACTTCAGCCAAAAGGGTTTCAGACAGTGGCGGCTGGTGCTCAAATATTTTGGGGGCGCAAACAAACTGAAAAAAAAAAAATCAATTGCCGCCACTGTGCCCATTAAATGCAGCCACTGTGCCCAAACGTCACCAGTTTGCCCCCTCAAATACAGCCAGTTTGTTTCCATATACAGCCAGTTTGTCCCCATATACAGCCAGTGTGCCCCCATATATATATATATAACCAGTGTGCCCCCATATATACAGTCAGTGTGCCCCCCATATACAGCCAGTGTGCCCCCCATATACAGCCAGTGTGCCCCCCATATACAGCCAGTGTGCCCCCATATACAACCAGTGTGCCCCCATATACAACCAGTGTGCCCCCATATACAACCAGTGTGCCCCCATATATAGCCAGTTTGTCCCCATATATAGCCAGTGTGCCCCCATATACAGCCAGTGTGCCCCCATATATATATAGCCAGTGTGCCCCCATATACAGCCAGTTTGTCCCCATATATATATATATATATATAGCCAGTGTGCCCCCATATACAGCCAGTGTGTCCCCCATATATAGACAGTTTGTCCCCATATATAGCCAGTGTGCCCCCATATATATAGCCAGTGTGCCCCCATATACAGCCAGTTTGTCCCCATATATATAGCCAGTGTGCCCCCATATACAGCCAGTGTGCCCCCATATACAGCCAGTTTGTCCCCATATATATAGCCAGTGCGCGCCCATATTCAGCCAGTGTGCCCCCATATACAGCCAGTGTGCCCCCAAATGCAGCCAGTTTGTCCCCCATATACAGCCAGTTCCCCCCAAATGCAGCCAGTTTGTCCCCCATATACAGCCAGTTCCCGACAAATGCAGCCAGTTTGTCCCCCATATACAGCCAGTTCCCCCCAAATGCAGCCAGTTTGTCCCCCATATACAGCCAGTTCCCCCCATATTCAGCCAGTTCCCCCATATTCAGCCAGTTTGTCCCCCATATACAGCCAGTTCCCCCCAAATGCAGCCAGTTTGTCCCCCATATACAGCCAGTTCCCCCCAAATACAGCCAGTTTGTCCCCCATATTCAGCCAGTTTGTCCCCCATATACAGCCAGTTCCCCCCATATTCAGCCAGTTTGTCCCCCATATACAGCCAGTTCCCCCCAAATGCAGCCTGTTTGTCCCCCATATACAGCCAGTTCCCCCCCAAATGCAGCCAGTTTGTCCCCCATATACAGCCAGTTCCCCCCAAATGCAGCCAGTTTGTCCCCCATATACAGCCAGTTCCCCCCAAATGCAGCCAGTTTGTCCCCCATATACAGCCAGTTCCCCCCAAATGCAGCCTGTCCCCCCAGCCCTGCACTTACCTTCCTCGGTCCGCGCCGTCCTCGATGTGTTCTCCCACCCTCGATGTCGCTTCAGCCAATCAGGTTACCGGTAACCAGATCCGGTGAACCTGATTGGCTGAAACCTCCACAGTCTTCTCCAAGGAACGCACCCCCGTGCGTACCTGGGAGGAGTTTTTGGAAGCCGAATACAGCGTGAGAGCTGTATTCGGAAAGCCTATCAGAGCCGATGGCTCTGATAGACACTTCCAGAACACACCCACCGCCGACCACCGCTCTAATTCATATGGCCGGCGCTCACCAGGAGGCCGGCCATATGAATAGTGGGCAGCGCGGCAGCGGTGACAATACACAGATTCATGCAATGCATGAATCTGTGTATTGTCTTTCAGTGGCGGTGCGGGAGCAAGAGGGGGCGGCGCTCCGGCGCCCTCTATGGACGCACCACCACTGGTTTCAGAAATAAGCTTCCTGGGTTGTCAAGAACCCTTTTTGACTTCTTCCCGGACCGAGTGGTCCTTATTCCCATGCTTGGGTCTAAGCCAAAAGTCACGTCAGTTTTTCACGAGAATCAAGAAATAGTCCTTCCTACTTTCAATTCTCCGGAATCAGCAGACAATCATCCCTTAGATGTGGGCGAGACTCTGAAAGAATATTTGCGAGTTACTTCATCTTTTAGAAGCTCGAACTACCTGTTCTTGTTACACACTGGTAGCAACAAAGGAAAGAGGGCTTCCTCCAGAACGATAGCAGCCTGGATTGTTCAATCTATCCAACAGGCCTACAGGGCAAAAGGCTTGGCTCCTCCAGAGGCGGTGACGGCTCATTCCACCAGAGGCATGGCAGCCTCATGGGCAGCAGCTCAACACGTTGCTCCTGAAGTGATATGCAAGGCAGCTTCGTGGTCTTCCATTATTACTTTTATGACTCATTATTGTATTGAGCCTGCTTCCCTTTACTCTGTTACTTTTGGTCGAAAAATCCTGTCAGTTGACGGGAAAGATTAAAATATTTTTTTTGAGCAAGCATACCCTCCCGTGTGGATTGGCTAGTTATTTCCCACACGTAGTCTGCTATGGAGTCTGTCAGGAAAACGGAAAATTTATTACCAAATACTTACCGTAATTTTCCTTTCCTGATAGACTCCATGGCAGACGGAGTTCCCACCCATGAATTAAAAATATGAGAGTTGAAATTTGAGTCGGCTAGTTACGGAACACCTGTCTGTAGAGGTGAGCTCAAATTTATGGGTAAAGGGTCCTATAGCTGTGGAGAGGAGGGGGGGTTAACCCACACGTAGTCTGCCATGGAGTCTATCAGGAAAGGAAAATTACGGTAAGTATTTGGTAATAAATTTTCCTGGTGCCTTCATGGTAACTAGGGTTGAGCGGACCCGAACTGTAAAGTTCGGGTCCGTACCGAACTTTTGGGTTTTTGGGTCCCGGACCCGAACCCGAACAATTGACTGTATGTTCGGGTTCAGGTCCGTTGTTCGGCAATATGCATGTAAAGTCGCGCTTGTTTCCCGTGCTTAGAACTGTCCCTGCACAAAGTGTAATTTCTGAAGGAAAAAAAGTAATTTAAAACTCACTCACGGCTATAATGAATTGTCGGCTCCCGGCAATACATAGAAAAGTAATTGATAAAAAAAAGTGTGGGGGTTCCCCCAAATTCAATTACCAGGCCCTTCAGGTCTGGTATGGATATTAAGGGGTACCCTGCCGCAAATTTAAAAAAAAAATCCGTACGGTTCCCCCAAATATCCATACCAGGCCCTTCAGGTCTGGTATGGATTTTAAGGGGAACTCCACCCCAAATAAATAAAAAAATGGCGTGGAGTACCCCCAAAAATCCAGACCAGACCCTTTATCCGAGCACGCAACCTGGCAGGCCGCAGGAAAAGAGGGGGGGACGAGAGAGCGCCCCCCCCTCCTGAACCGCACCAGGCCACATGCCCTCAACATGGGGAGGATGTCCCCATGTTGATGGGAACAATGGCCTCATCCCCACAACCCTTGCCCGGTGGTTGTGGGGGTCTGCAGGCGGGGGGCTTATCGGAATCTGGAAGACCCCTTTAACAAATGGGACCCTAAGATCCCCCCCCCATGTGAATTGGTAATGGGGTACATTGTACCCCTACCATTTCACAAAGAAATTGTAAAAAATAGTAAAAAAAATACACAGGATGAAATCCAGTGTCCCACGGCGATCCGATGTCCGGCGCTGTCCACACGAAACGTCATTGGCTGAGCCTGAGCGGACCTGATGGGGAACTTCCTCCGCAGTGTAATAAATGAATAGACCCGCCTCTACTAAAGTTGATGCGGAACGTGAGAAGGAGCGGGTCTATTCATTTATTCTTCTGAACTAAGGTTGAAACCAGCGTTTATAAACGCGCGTTTTGCTGCGTTTAGCCGCGTTTTACCGTGTTTGCGTCTATAAGCGTTTAGTTAGGAAACATCATAAGGACCCTCCCTAAGCTCAAAAAAAAGTATTTTTAACCATTTCAGCCATTTTGTGAGACCAGAGTGAGTAGCAGCAGCTGAGAGAGCAGCAGTGTACTTGTATTTAGCGTGTCACTTGCCACATCACCTGCCACAAGTTGTGGATTGTCCACTTGCCATGTCACCTGGCCACGTCACCTGGCCACATCACCTGCCACAAGTTGTGGATTGTCCACTTGCCACGTCACCTGCCACGTCACCTGGCCACGTCACCTGCCACAAGTTGTGGATTGTCCACAATGCAATAGAAGCAATTAGTTATTTTTTATATTTTTTTAATGTTTTTTCATTGATTGCCATCATTTTTGAGTTTTTCAATGTAAAAAAATAGGTCACCTTTAAAAACGCGTATAAGCGAAAACGCGGCTAAACGCGGGTACAGCAATTAGCCGCGTTTGGCGTCTGAAACGTGGAAATCTTTGGCGTCTGAACGCATTTTTTTGCTTTCTGAAAAACAAGGTTAAACGCAACTGCCTAAGGGCCAGTTCACACCTTGGAAACGCAGTCCGGATGCGTTCCAGGTGCTTTTCTGCATGCGCGTTTTAGATGCGTTTTTGATGCAGTCCAGTGCTTTTTTTCCCTCTCTTTTTTCTTAGGTCCCATGCCCACGGATGTTTTAAAAAATGGGCTGTAAAGCTAGTACAGACGCCAGGAAAAAAGCGGCGTTTTTTCCGCAATTTTTTCTGCGTTTTGCATTGAATTCAATGCACGTTTCCCCACGCTAGCTTTCAGCCGCGTTTTTCTTTCTCTATTAAAAATCAATGGTTCCCTATGGGAGACAATTGATTTGAATAGAGGTCACACCAGAAGTCGGATCAAGATGATCCGACTTGCAGGGCGACTCGTGTGCGGAGAACCTTGAACGGGAACCAGCGAAAATGTAAAAAAAAATTGCGTGAGGTTCCCCCCAGGATGATACCAGACCCTTCGGTCTGGTATGGATCTTGAGGGGAAGCCCCCACACCAAAAAAAATGGTGTGGGGGTTCCCCCAGGATCCATACCAGACACTTATCCGAGCACGCAGCCCGGCAGGTCAGGAAAGGGGGGCGAGCGAGCGCCTCGCCTCCTAGACCATACCAAGACACATGCCCTCCACATGGGGGGGTTGGTGCTTTGGGGCAGGGGGGGCACGATGTACCCCATACTCACTCACATAGGGTGGGGGGCCGGGATCTGGGGGCCCCCTTATTAAAAGGGGCTCGCAGATTCGGATAAGCCCCCCGCCCGCAGACCCCGACAACCAACGGCCAGGGTTGTTGGGAAGAGGCCCTTGTCCTCAACAACATGGGGACAAGGTGCTTTGGGGTAGGGGGGCCGCACCCCCCTGCCCCAAAGCACCCACCCCCCATGTTGAGGGTATGCAGCCTGGTACGGTTCGGGGGGGGGGCGCTCGCTCGTCCCCACCCCCCTTCCTGACCGGCCGGGCTGCATACTCGGATAAGGGTCTGGTATGGATTTTGGGGGGACTCCCATGCCATTTTTTCGACGTAGGGGTTCCCCTTTAAATCCATACCAGACCCCCTCATGATTCATACCAAACACAGGGGACAGCGAGCGCGAGGTGTACAGTACCCTGTCGCCGAGAACCGATGGGATTGTGCTGGAAACACATTCTCGCGGGCTGGTACTGGCAAAGAAGCCTGTCCTGGAGCCGACTTCAAGTCGCTCCAAGTCGCGCTGTGGTTTACGCTCAAGTTGTGTCCAAGTTGCCTCGCAAAGTCGCGCACAAAGTCGTGTTGCCCCTGCATGAACCGGCTCTCAAGGTTCTCCGCACATGAGTAGTCCTGCAAGTTGGATCATTTCGATCCGACTTCTGGTGCGACCTCTATTCAAATCAATGGGCTCTTCAAAATTTTGATTTGAAAATTACACAAAAATTTGGGAAATTAGTCCACAAAAAGTTAAAATGGTGGCATTTTGAATCTATTTAGATTCTCCCCAACACATCAATCATGTTCTTAATTTGTTGGTCAAAACAATTGAGTTTATTCCTTATGATGTCTATTTCCCGATTTAAAACCATGAGGTCCTGGATTAGGATTTGTGCACTTTCACTGGTGAAATTAGTTTCTTCTTCAACAACCACCACATCACCTTAAAAAAATAAAAAACACCGGGGGCGCATGCGCGGCGCGAAACTGGCAGGAAGCTAGGCGACGGAGCTCCGCGAGTCGTGAAGGAAATCTTGCACTCCCCAGGGCCATTTTGCACGTTATTTCCTCCCTATATAGTCGGACCCCCCCGCGGGACTTGTAGTGCATTCCTTCGGCGAAGAAACACAAGCCAAAACCCGCCCAGCGGTCCTTAACGAACTACCTGCTTTGTGTCCGTGAGCAGACGGAGATGTCCCAAGATGGCGACCTCCTTAGGCCCGACACGCCTGAGACCTTGGATCCGGCGGCTTCCCCTACGGCATTCTTGTAGCAGAGTGAGTTCTCCTCACACCTCACCAAAGCAGACCTGGACAGCAGCCTCTCCTCGATGTACGAAAAGTTGGCCCGCAAGTTCCAAGCAGAACTCCACAAATCGACCAACACTCTCTCGCTGGAGATTGCGACGTTGGGCGGAAGGACGGATGTCCTGGAGGTGAAACATGACAAACTACAACTAGCCTACGTCGACCTCCGTAAGGACCACGAGATGCTATCGGACACGGTCTTACAACTCCAGAACAACCTCGAGGACCTCGATAACCGGAACAGGAGGAACAACATTCGGGCGAGGGGCTTTCCAGAGACGGTCACGGATCTCCCCGACGCTATTTGTAAGTTGTTCCAGTCGCTCCTCCCGAAACTACCGAACGATTCGTTCATCTGCGACAGACTCCACAGGGCACTGCGACCCAAGCCGCCACCAGAGAAGCCAATCAGAGATGTTGTTATGTGCCTCAGGGACTTCTTGGTTAAAGAGGAAATCCTCCGTGCCTCTCGCAACACCCCACGGATACAGCTCGACGGGACTACACTCCAGATTTACCCCGACATATCCCCGGCGACCCTTGAGAAACGACGGAGGATGAAGGAGGTCACGTCGGTACTGCAAGCAGCGAGGATTCATTACAGATGGGGTTTCCCGTTCAAGCTTTCAGTTCCCCACAACGGTACGACTTACACAGCCACTACCATCGCCGAGGGGAAGTCCATCTTGGTGAAGCTAGGTCTCCTGCAACCACAACAGGTACCGAGACGCCTCTCTACTCCCCGGCCATCCCCTATCTGGGCCACCCCTTCTCCCAATCGTGACCGCGGGCCTCGCCATCCTCCCGGCCCATGAACAAATCCAGCCATTGTTCGCTTCTTCCGTACAACATGGAATTACGGATCCTAGTTGAGGAGTCACCGTTCCCTCTTTGCCACCTCTTTTATGCTGTTGTTTATTGACTGCCACCCCGGCTCAGTTATTTACAGTTTGTTCGAGCTACCTTTGCTGGGGAGACCTCCTTCGTTACTGGGAGTGTTCGCAGACTCTGACTCATATTCGTAGTAGGCTCCAGCATCCGACGACAAACAACGAATCGTCCCGGTGAGCATTCGTCGCTAGGCATTACATTAAGCTCCTTGATTTCCTGACCGCGGTGTACTGTCAGTTTTTCTTTACCGCTTGTTTACCCCCTTCCACGTTTAAACTCATATTACTGTGCATCTCTCTCCCGCCTGTTAGTTTTTGCTTGGGAGAGAGCTGTATTTTGACCCTCACTCCTTTCTCTTCTCCCCCGGACCTGGGGGAGATTGAGTGCATGTGGAGGACTGGTTGTCCCAGTCCACTGAATTTGGGTATACCGGTCTGGTTGGTCCCTCCATCCAGACCCCTCATAGTTATTGTCCTATGTTTTCCTGTATAAGTTTTTGTTGTTATACCTTATTTTATTTCACTTTCGATTATTAGCTCACCATTTCACCACCTATGAATCCAAAGCCAGAGGGGTTGCCATCTTTATCAAAAATACTGTACTTTTTGAGGTGAAACGCATGTATAAAGATCCTGCTAGCAGATTTTTTATCCTGCAGAGGGAGTTGCACGGGAAGGCCCTGACTATAGCAAATGTCTATGCCCCCAACGCAGCTCAGGGCTCCTTCTTCAAGTCATTTTTCCACACTTTGGAGAGGTACTCATCAACACATATGATAGTTGGGGGGGGATTTCAATCTAGTTGCCCACTCCTCCCTTGATAGAAGCAGAGTTTCCCATACATCTCAAGCTTTCCCTAAATCTCTTATGAAGTCTCTTGAGTCTCACCAGCTCATTGATTCCTGGAGAGCCCTGAACACGGGGGTCAGGGAATATACTCACTATTCGTGCCCACATGACAGCTATGCTAGGCTAGACTATGTCTTTAGCTGTCCAATACTACTGGCTAATTTATCATCAGCTTCAATACACTCTTGCCCTTGGTCTGACCATCATATGGTCTCCTTTTCTACATCCCACATCGGCCTTGCCCCTAGGACAGCCTCATGGAGACTGAATGACTCACTGTTATCGGACCCTGAGATTGTGAGACTGGTGTCAGACCAATTGGTGGAATATTTCCGGTTGAACGATGTGGAGGACATCTTCCCGCCAATTCTATGGGCAGCCCACAAGGCGGTGCTGCGGGGCCGACTGATAGAATTAGCCACTATTAGTAAGAGACGGAAGCTTGAACAAATTCGGACCCTCACATTAGACCTTAATAAACTATACCATGCTCACTCATTGACCCACTCCCCAGATACTTTAAAACAAATTGAATTGAAAAGGGTTGAACTAGACACCATTCTTTCTGAACGCACTGAAAAATCTCTTAGGTGGTCTAAGGCGAAATTCCTGCTACACATAAATACAGCATCAGCCATGTTCACTCGTAAATTACATCACTCCCTTCAACCTCCCCACGTTTACAAGTTAAGGGACTCTTCTGGTCAGATGGTCTCCCACCCCAAAGAAGTACTCTGTATCTTTACTTCCTTCTATAGCTCTCTCTTAGCTCCCCCTGAGTCACCTCCCCCGGATGGAGTGGAGGCATGGCTCGACTCGTTGCATCTCCCCTCCCTGTCGCAGGAACAACTGTCTAACCTGAACGCCCCTTGCACGGAACAAGAGGTTCTCACCGTCATTAAATCCCTGAAAACTTCCACAGCACCGGCTATACTACCACATATTACAAAAAATTTGCCAACACGCTAGCACCTAGATTGACCAAGGTTTTCAATCATGTCCTACAGGGCCATACTCTTCCAAATGATATGCTCTCTGCTAACATGACCCTAATCCCCAAACCAGATAAGGATCATTCCTTGCCACAGAATTACAGGCCGATATCCGTTCTTAATAACGACATTAAAATTTTGGGTCGAGTTCTGGCAGACAGACTAGCCCCTATGATCACCACCCTTATAGGCCCCGAACAAACAGGATTTATCCCTTCCAGACAGATCACAGATAATATCCGCCTAGCATCAAACATTATCCAGGATGCTGATATTTTCAATCTCAGTGTTTTGGTGCTGGATCTGGATATTCACAAGGCATTTGACAGTGTCTTGTGGCCCTACATGGATGTAGTATTATCTAAATTTGGTTTCACGGGTGAGTTTGTTAATGGGTTTAAAGCACTGTATCACGATCCACATACACAGGTGAAACTTCCCGGCTGCACCTTTGAGTACTTTCCTCTCGGACGGGGTACATGCCAGGGTTGTCCCTTGTCCCCTCTGATGTTTGCTTTGGCCATCGAGCCCTTGGCCAGAGTGATCATCACTAACCCGACATTAGGGGATGAGGAACATAAATTGAGTCTATATGCTGATGATGTGCTCATGTTCCTCTCCGACCTCGTAGTCTCCATTCCCAACCTCCTCGCCACCCTTCAATCCTTCTACTCCTTTTCTGGTCTGGGGGTCAACCTAGCTAAATGTTCGGCACTTCCCATCAACATCGCACCACAAGTCACCTCAAACCTCAAAAGGGCCTTTGGCTTTTCTATGTCGGGAGGTGCACTTCAATACTTAGGGATTCGTCTAGCCCCCTCCCTTAGATCAATGTATAACGCAAATTATCCTCAAGCCTTCGGGAGGGTTAGGCAGTGGCTTCGGATTTGGTCCTCATTCCATATCACGCTCCTTGGTAGAGTCACGGCTATTAAAATGTCTATCCTACCGAAACTCTTATATTTTTTTAGGGCCCTACCCTTATATATATCCCACCAAACACTGTTACAGATCCAGAGGGAGATTAACCAATTTGTCTGGAATAAGAAACATCCCAGATTTGGAAGCCTTATTACATATAGGCCCATGTCACAGGGTGGTTTGGGTCTCCCGGACATTTGGCTCTACTATCTGTCTGCTAGGCTGGCCCAGACGGCCCAATGGCACGCCCCCTCAGTTAATATTCCCTGGCTTAGATTCGAAATATCATCCTCTATTCGCCCATACTATGTCCCAGGCCTCCTGTGGCGTTCGGACCTGAAAGCTAGGGAAGTGGGAGCCCTTAATGGCATTGTTGGACAGACCATGCATCTATGGTCCTTATACCAGCACAAGTTCCAACTTAGATCTGATAGGCCTCGTCTGACCTCCTTGTTACATTCCCTCACTTCCCTGACGGCCCTCACATTTAATACACATTTCTATTCATTCTCACAACTCCAAAAGAAATTTGATATCCCTCGTTCTGAGTTCTACAGATTTTTACAAATCAGGCACTTCTTTGACTCCCTTGGTACATCTGTAGCCCGACAGGCCAGGTCCACATATGAATCGATATGCGGGAGCCAATCAAGAGTTAGGGGTACTATTTCCACCATTTACCGATTCCTTAATGAGCTTCACCTCCCCGAGAAATCCACTGCCATGGTTAAATGGGAATCCGATTTGGGCACTGAATTCTCCGTGGAGGAATGGGGCGACATGTTATCGAATATGCATAGGTGCACACGCTCTATAGCAACAAAAGAAACGGTGGTGAAACTGCACACGCGTTGGTACCTCACCCCTGACAGAGTACATAAATTCTACCCTAGTGTTCCAGAAACATGTTGGAGGTGCGGTCAGTCACCAGGAACCTTGCTCCATACATGCTCCATACATTTTGGAGCTGTCCCTTACTGCGTCTCCTCTGGAGTCAGATTGCCTCTAGGGTGGCACAGATCACCGACACGATTATAGATCTGACTCCCTCAATGTGCCTACTTTTCACTCCTATCCTAACCCTGCTGCCACCTCAACAGAAACTGGTCAATACTTTGTTTTGTGCGGTCCTTTGGGCCATAGCCCTGAACTGGGGATCTCAGTCAGTCCCCTGGCCACAGGTCCTCCAGAGGATGGAGACGATCCGTCTTATGGAAAGGATCCACCACACCATCATGGACTCCATGCACATTTTTCATGCCAAATGGGCCCCTTGGTCCCCTTCTGAATTGATCCCTTAGAAGGGTACCTATAATCTACAGAACTCGATGATCATTCTGATTTCCCATACTGGGACTCAGGGGTATATGCAGCTAGGGCGTTACTTATATTAGAAGTTTTCTATTACTGGCCCTGGAAATGTCCGTTTTTTTTCCCCCGATTCTGATACAGTGAATTGATTAGTTGGGTTAAGTTTTATTTACCATTCTTTTTTTTTTTCTCACCCTTTTGACATTATTTGGCTTATAGCTCTCTTTTTCTTTCGTTTTATTTTTTTTTCTCTCTTTATGATATAAGTATTTGTTAATGGGCTGCGTCCCTACTTTACCTGTATTTTATCATTCACTATACCTAATAAAAACGTTTGTATTAAAAAATAAAATAAAACACCATGTCTTATAAATATGCAGGCCTACATATATTACCCGAATCTGTGGTGACAGACACTGACCTGTTGTGGTGACAATTTCGCCCACTTCCTCCACCTTTCCTTCCTCGACCTCTCCTTCCTCCACATCTGCATCTTGGGGTTCTCTCTTCTTTAGGAGGTGTGGGGTTCCTGGTGTCCTCTGAGTGGTGTCCTCCGAGTCTTCGCTCCCCTATGAGAATGAAACAAAAGGTATACTTAGCACACAGATATTTGTGGCCAGAAATAGGAATATGAACCTTTGCTTGGAAGTTGGGTACAATTGTCTGTTTTGGCAGAGTTCCAAGCTGAAGACATGATTTTTCCATTACCAAAAGATGGAATACTTACCTTTTTTGCGACAAGTTTCACACATGGAGACACCCCAAGTATCCACTGGAGCACCTGTGTGAGACACCCTAAAAAGGTTGTTCTAGTGTCCCACACTAGTGCTCCTGAGTCCAGATGTGTAAACAGCTGCTGAGTGTCCTCTCCTTTACACTGAATCAAGCTTGCATTTCATTCTAGTTTACAAACACATCTAGACAAGAATGTTCTAAATTTATTTTTAATACAAATAGGCATGATCAAATGTTTTTTACCTGTATCTGCCCAAAACATCATAATTTGTGGGCAAACAATGTTTACTACGACCGGTTACTTTCGCCACTAACTTGAAAGTTGCCATCTTAAAATGTCCAAACAGTCAAAAAAAGCACATGGAGCAACATGCATGTAATAATAATAATAACACAGGAGAAATACTTACTTTTTGCAAGCATTTTCTTGATCCTTCTGTACTGGTCGTGCTCCCTCAGTTTCAGGTCTGACCAGCGTTTCCTCAGCTGTTCCCTGATCGTCGTACCCCAAAATTCCTGTGCAGACTTTTTACAACTTTAGTCATGATCTTGGCCTTTCTGACATTAGGGTTGGTGTACGGCCCATGCTTCCCATCATAGTCTGTCCTCCTCAAGATGTCCACCATCTCCGCCATCTCTGCAAAGGACATATTTGAGACCTTATATCTCCTCCTGGATCGTGACGTTTCTGGCTCTGGGCTTTCCTCGTCGTTACTGTAATTAACATGCACCTGCTGTCTCTCCGCCATGTCGTCTCCCACTGCGCGCGGAAAGAGAAGCGGCGGGGAATATCCTAGAAAGTAGGTCAGGGGTGGGCGACGCGGTAAGAGTTTCACACATGCGCAGTGTATATAAAGCTAACATGCATGTGTCATAACTACGTTCTGTTTGCGGAGGAAGGAATAACGTAAGTTACGAGCGTCCTAACGAATGTAAAATTTTAACTTGGGGCATCAGTGGCCTATACTGCTTCAAGATTGAGGCCTATATTGGGATAAGATTATGACAGTTTAAGCTGACCTAGTGTTTTTGTCTTGTGTTTGATCTTGCAGAAAAAAATGCCCAGAATTCCTGTCAGCTTTTATAGACAGATACAGGGAGATGAGGAATTTATGGGAACTTAAACATGATTTATATCATAATCGAGTAGTAAGGAGGGCAACGATGGAGAAATTGCTTGAATTTGTCCAGACACGGATCCTTGAGGCAGACATCGAGATGTTGGTTAATAAAATTGCTAACTTGAGGAACATGTATAAGAAGGAAAACAATGAAATCCTCAAATCCCGAAAATCAGGAGTAGCAGCATCGAAAGTGTATGTACCCAAGCTGTGGTATTTCAATAGACTGCGTTTTCTGGACGACCAACTTGAAGCCAGGGAATCTCTTTCTAGCCTTCCCTGCAGCCTTCCCTCCACCTTTTCCTCCACCCCAGCAGAGGGTGACGAGGAGCAACCTGGCCATGACATCCTGGAGGAAGCAGATCTGAACATCTGGAGCCAGGTATAGTATTTTTATACATATTTATTGTCCTATAATTATTGTTGGTAACTAGATGTTATTATTCACAAATTAATGATTAATCAAAAAGTGATTTACCTATCAATAGACAGTAGTTGCCAAAAATGATTGGGACAAGAATGAAAACTGCTGGGGTCAGAATGGGAGTCTTTTCTATTTATTACCATTCAATTTGCAACAGTCATAAGCTGAAAATTGTGTGTGTTTGATGAACGAAAAACTAAAACTATGTCCCTTTTTCATACACAGGATGACATCAGCCAGGACGAGGCTCTGGAATGTGGCAGCCAAGAGGAGGCAGGGCCCAGTGGCAGCCAGCAGGTGGCCGGGCCCAGTGTCAGGCAGGAGGTGGCTGGGTCCAGTGTCAGGCAGGAGGTGGCCGGGCCCAGTGTCAGGCAGGAGGTGGCCGGGCCCAGTGTCAGGCAGGAGGTGACCAGGCCCAGTGGCAGCACCCAATCGCAGGTGCCTGCCCTCCGCCTTAGCAAAAAAAGGCCCAGGAAGGTGAGACACACGGAGGAGTAAGCACTGTGCCTGATTAGGGAGGCAAGTCACGTCCTCAGAGCCCCCCCCCCCGACGCTAAAGAGGCCTATGGCTGCTATGTAGCCACCAGGTTACAAAAAGTGGAGGATGGCCAACGCATCCTCTGTGAGGGGATTATTGGTCAGGCCCTTCAGAAGGCGGTGAGGGGCCAGCTGACTGAGACCAGCCATGTATGTGATCTCGCCCATCCTCCTCCTCCTTCTCCTCCTGCCACAAGTCCACCACCAGAGCCACAGCCTGCAAAGAAGCGTGCAGTGAGGCATTGAGGGAACGCTGCAGGGAGGCGTGGAGGGAACGCTGCAGGGAAGAAAAAAAAGTGATTGCCTGGCTTCAGTCTGGTCTGACAGAAGATGCATTCTGTTGTAGAACCACAGACTGGGGACATATATGTCATCTGCTGCTGCTCCTGATCTCTGGGATTTGTGGACCAGATTGTGCTTCCTATTATATAGACTCCTCAAGATAGCAATTTTATTTTCCACACACTTGATGTCTGCCTTGGGATCCAAAGGCTTTGCAAATTCGACCAATTTCTCCATTGTTGTCTTCCTCTTTATTTTGTTACCCAGAATAAATGGATATTTGATTTACTTAAAATACTTAGAAAACAAAATGGAAACACTGCGCTAGAAAGTGACAAAGAAAAAATTATGTGCAAAAATTATTGAAAATGAGAATAGCTGCCAGTACCAGAAATTTTGATACAAAACTGGAATAATTGATAAAAATAAGGTACAGCGCTGTTTAGTGATCAAAAAATCCTAATTAAAGAAATTGATATGTTGATAAATCCAATGTGAATGGCAAAAGATAATACAATATGAAAATATATGAATATAAAACTGTGAACTGAAATAGATATATCGAAATGAATGAATGTGACAATAACTATTGGAATAAACCAATAACTGTATATGAACTTAGTGACTAAAAGAATATATGTGTATCTGTGTATATATGCCACATCACATATACATCTCAGGAAATGTGACTAGCACATAAATCAAAAAAGACAATTTCCAACTGTGAAGAAAGGAAATGTGAATGAATAGATAAATGAATAAATATAGTCCCAAAATTACAAATAAAATTGCTGCATGTGGACGGATGAATCCTAGATGTTGAAAGGGTTAATCCTAAAATAGGTCAGTCCTTATAAAGATAATTCCATAATGGTGCAAGGAAAGGGAGACTCGTGACAAGAAAACCTTCATCCACCAGTAAGGCACCTGAGAGATAGTAATGTAGTCTCCTTACCCCAAGGATATGCCGCTATCATGGCGGTCTTTCAGGCACAGGGATTTAAGGTCTCCCAATAGACCCAAGGCTGGTGACCGGGTAACAGAGATTTGAACAATATCTGGTATCTCAGGAGAATGTAAACAAAGAGAACTCCATAGCGTAATAGTGTATGTAGAATTTAATAAACCAAAAAAGTATTGCACACAGGAATGCGGTTGAATTGCACAGTGTAAAGGGGGAAGCCTCGAGGAGATGCCGTGCTCCTATACGATTTTACACTGCGCAATTCAACCGCATTCCTGTAAGTGCAGTACTTTTTATAGAAGCGCGGAAGCCTCGAGGAGACGCCGCGCTCCTATACGATTTTACACTGCGCAATGTAACTGCATTCCTGTAAGTGCATTACTTTTTATAGGAGCGCGGAAGCCTTGAGGAGACGCCGCGCTCCTATACGATTTTACACTGCGCAATTCAACCGCATTCCTGTAAGTGCAATACTTTTTTGGTTTATTAAATTCTACATACAGTATTAGGTCCCATGCACACGAGACGCCGGTGCAAACTCTGCTGACACACACGTTTTTAAAGGCTAAAACCGGCGTTTAAAAACGCCCGCTTTGCCGCGATTTTAGCGGCGTTTTACTGCGTTTGCGTCTATAGGCGTGTAGTTAAGAAACATCATAAGACCCTCCCTAAGCTCAAAAAACAGTATTATTTAACCATTATAGCCATTTTGGGAGACCAGCAGCTGAGAGAGCAGCAGTGTACTTGTATTTAGCGTATCATCTGCCACAAGCTGTGGATTGTCCACTTGCCACGTCACCTGGCCACGTCACCTGGCCACGTCACCTGGCCACAAGTTGTGGATTGTTCACTTGCCACATCACCTGGCCACGTCACCTGGCCACGTCACCTGTCCGTGTCGCGTGCCTCGTCACCTGCCACAAGTTGTGGAATGTTCACTTGCCACGTCACCTGGCCACGTCACCTGCCACAAGTTGTGGAATGTTCACTTGCCACGTCACCTGCCACGTCACCTGGCCATGTCACCTGCCACAATTTGTGGATTGTCCACCTGCCACGTCACCTGCCATGTCACCTGGCCACGTCACCTGCCACAATTTGTGGATTGTCCACTTGCCACGTCACCTGCCACGTCACCTGGCCACATCACCTGGCCACGTCACCTGGCCACAAGTTGTGGATTGTCCACTTGCCACGTCACCTGCCACATCACCTGGCCCCGTCACCTGGCCATGTCACCTGCCACAATTTGTGGATTGTCCACCTGCCACGTCACCTGCCACATCACCTGGCCACGTCACCTGACCACATCACCTGGCCATGTCACCTGCCACAAGTTGTGGATTGTCCACTTGCCACGTCACCTGCCACATCACCTGGCCACGTCACCTGCCACAATTTGTGGATTGTCCACCTGCCACGTCACCTGGCCACGTCACCCGCCACATCACCTGCCACAAGTTGTGGATTGTCCACTTGCCACGTCACCTGCCACGTCACCTGCCACGTCACCTGGCCACGTCACCTGCCACAATTTGTGGATTGTCCACCTGCCACGTCACCTGGCCACATCACCTGGCCACGTCATCTGCCACAAGTTGTGGATTGTCCACTTGCCACGTCACCTGCCACATCACCTGCCACATCACCTGGCCATGTCACCTGCCACAATTTGTGGATTGTCCACCTGCCACGTCACCTGGCCACGTCACCTGCCACAAGTTGTGGATTGTCCACTTGCCACGTCACCTGCCACAAGTTGTGGATTGTCCACTTGCCACGTCACCTGCCACATCACCTGGCCACGTCACCTGCCACAATTTGTGGATTGTCCACTTGCCACGTCACCTGGCCACATCACCTGGTCACGTCACCTGCCACAAGTTGTGGATTGTCCACTTGCCACGTCACCTGCCACATCACCTGGCCACGTCACCTGCCACAATTTGTGGATTGTTCACCTGCCACGTCACCTGGCCACATCACCTGTCTCAATTTTTGGATTGTCCACCTGCCACGTCACCTGCCACGTCACCTGCCATGTCACCTGGCCACATCACCTGGCCACGTCACCTGCCACAAGTTGTGGATTGTCCACTTGCCACGTCACCTGGCCACGTCACCTGCCACAATTTGTGGATTGTCCACCTGCCACGTCACCTGGCCACGTCACCTGCCACAAGTTGTGGATTGTACACTTGCCACGTCACCTGCCGTGTCACCTGCCACGTCACTTGGTCACGTCACCTGCCTCAATTTGTGGATTTTCCACCTGCCACGTCACCTGGCCACGTTACCTGCCACAAGTTGTGGATTGTTGACCTGCCACGTCACCTGACCATGTCACCTGCCACAATTTGTGGATTTCCACCTGCCATGTCACCTGGCAACATCACCTGCCACAAGTTGTGGATTGTCCACTTGCCACGTTACCTGTCACAAGTTGTGGATTGTCCACTTGTCACGTCACCTGCCACAAGTTGTGGATTGTCTACAGTGCAATGCAAGCAGTTACCGTTTTTTTTTAATTTTTTTTTAATGGTTTTTCATCATTTGCTATCATTTTTGAGATTTCTAATGTAAAAAAATAGGTCACCTTTAAAAACGCTTATAAACGAAAACGCGGCAAAACACCGGTACCGCATTTTGCCGCGTTTAGCGGCGTTTAGCCGCGTTTTGCGTCTGAAACGTGGAAAACTTTTGCGTCTGAACCCATTTTTTTGCTTCTGGAAAAACGAGGTTAAACGCAACTGCCTAAAAACGGCAATAAACGAGACTGTGTGCATGGACACATAGGATAACATTGAATGTGTTCAGGAGCAGTTGAAAACAGTGTCCAACTGCCTCTGAATACGCGTTTAACAGCGTCTCGTGTGCATGGGGCCTTAGACCCGGTTCACACCAGGGCGGCACAACTTGTGGGGGGCGACCTCGGCGGCGCGATCTCAAGACGACTTGAGACGCCCGCCGAGGCGATTTGCATAAGACTTCTGTATAGAAGTCAATGCAGGTCGCCTTGGGTCGCCCCCAAAAGTAGTACAGGAACCTTTTTCTAAGTCGGAGCGACCTGAGTCGCTCTTACTTAGAACGGTTCCATTGAAAAGCGTGGGACGTGACTTGTTAGGTGACTGAGTCGCCTGACGAGTCGCCCTGGTGTGAACCGGCTCTTACGCTATAGAGTTCTTTTTGTTTACATTCTCCTGAGATACCAGATATCGTTCAAATCTCTGTTACCCGGTCACCACCCTTGGGTCTATTGGGAGACCCTAAATCCCTGTGCCTGAAAGACCGCCATGATAGCGGTCATATCCTTGGGGTAAGGAAGTCGACTACATTACTATCTCTCAGGTGCCTTACTGGTGGATGAAGGATTTCTTGTCACGAGTCTCCCTTTCCTTGCACCATTATGGAATAATCTTTATAAGGACTGACCTATCTTAGGATTAACCCTTTCAACATCTAGGATTCATCCATCCACATGCAGCAATTTTATTTGTAATTTTGGGACTATATTTATTCATTTATATATTCATTCACATTTCCTTTCTTCAGGCCTCGTACACACGATCGATTTTCTCGGCAAGAACCAGCAAGAAACTTGCTGGCAGAGATGTCTTGCCGAGTAAATCGGTCGTGTGTACGCGGCTATCGGGTTTCTCGTCGAGAAAACCGACAAGTAACCTCGACGAGAAAATAGAGAACCTGCTCTCTATTTTCTCGTCGAGATTCTCGTCAGCCTGTTTCTCGACGAGAAAAGTGAGTGTGTGTACACTTACCTGTCCGCCGGGAAGCCCGCGCATGTTCGAAATGAATTCGACGCATGCGCGGTAGCTTCCTAGGCATACGTAGGGTATACCAAGATGGCGGCGACGGCATCGAATGTGACGAGCGCATGCTCGTCATAGTCTATGACGTTACCACGTACGCTCCATTCAAAGAACCGCGGGTTCTTTGAAACGAGCGTGTGTACACTCGGCCGGGACAATTTTCTTGTCCAGGAATCTCGTCGAAAAAAACGACATGTTTTTTTTGACGAGAATCTCGGCCGTGTGTACGAGGCCTCACAGTTGGAAATTGTCTTTTTTGATTTATGTGCTAGTCACATTTCCTGAGATGTATATTTGATGTTGGCATATATACATGTAGCGAACATGGCCCCCTCTTTCTCCTCTTCTAACCTTGGCTCGCTCACAGGAGAAAAAGGCGCACCATGAGCCACCATGCCCGTACCCTCTGGTTTGCAGAGATTAAGCACACTTGTTTTAACTTACGGGTCTTGCAGCAAGGTTCTCCTCAAAGTTGGTTTCTGTCCCTAGAATGTAAGGACAAAGTCTCTATACCCCAAGTAACTCCAAGGTCCACACCAGTGTCATCTCCAACGTAGAGTTTATTTCTTTCTCTTATGCATGAACATCCACAAAGTTGAGAAGAGAGAAAGGTGTTAGGAAGACAGATCAATTCAGGCACTCCTGGCTTCTTCGCCACTCGATCCCGAGTGGGTATAGCTCACCCGGATAGTCACCCAAAGGCACTAGCAGCCGGCATGTAGCTCGAACAGTCTATTAGATTCCCTAATGGATGCGTTCAGGAGATCCTCTGCCACAGAATCTATAGTGTCCCGAACCTCCTAATGGTCCTGTTGTTTCGATCCCTTTTTTCAGATGGATGACATGCCTCCGAAGAGTTACTGGGCCCCTTCCTTCACTGTGATCTCTCACCAGTCCTTCGGAACGGCCCTCCCCCAGCCTCCTCTTCTAGAAACGGGTCCCCTCGCAAGGCAGCACCCTGGGATTCCTCCTCCCGAAGTGGGCTCCAGCTAAAGGTGCTGGGCCCAGGGCTGAAGTTGCAGTCCCAGGACTAAAGGTGCCTGGGACTGAAGCACACGTGGCCCCATGGCCTGGAGGGCCATGCGCCATGCACCAGGACTCCAACTCTGGAACCAAGAAGAACCGACCCTCTCAGGCGGCGTCTGCCCCTTATGTATCCTCTCCCGGCATGCACAGCAGGCAGAGCACACCCACTGCACGGCTGCCGAGAGAGGACACAAAATCGCTACTCCATCACCTGTGGTTCAACCCCGAGTGCAAGTGACAGCGCCACCCATACCTCTAAGGGGAACTGCACGCTAGGTGAAACAGCAGCAAGGCAGAGTCCAGCAAATTGAAAGATTCGAGCCAAACTACCACTCGAACCACCCCTAAATTTGGTATAGCAATCCCTAAATTTAGGACCCCCGCTACATACACATATATTCTTTTAGTCACTAAGTTCATATACAGTTATTGGTTTATTCCAATAGTTATTGTCACATTCATTCACTTCGATATATCTATTTCAGTTCACAGTTTTATATTCATATATTTTCATATTGTATTATCTTTTGCCATTTACATTGGGTTTATCAACATATCAATTTCTTTAATTAGGATTTTTTGATCACTAAACAGCGCTGTGCCTTATTTTTATCATACTTAAAATACTTGCCTATGTGTTTTTCTCAAAAAGGAAAAAAATATTAAAACCTAAAAAAAAAACAAATAAAAGGAGATCTTCATTAAAATCCAATAAAAGATAAATAAACTAACAAATAATACCATTATTATGGAGATCTAGCTTTAAAATCAAATACGAATATTCATGAGATCACAAGAAACAATAAAGAAATAAGTTTGTCAGAACTCCGTGTGAATATCAGCAGAAAAATAACTTCTTTATTTTAGCATTAGAAAGAAGAAAAGAATGCGCTGCATTAAACAATGCAATAATTTGCAGCATGACGAATGTGCTATCTCCATTACGAACGCTAGTTTTACCAGTCCGAGCGCTTCCATCTCGTACTTGATTCTGAGCATGCATGTTTTTTTCTCCGTCGGAGTTCCACACAGACGAACTGAGTTTCCGACTGAAAAAGTCCGATGGGGCATACACATGGTCGGAATATCCGATTAAAAAATTCCGTCTGACTTTTTCCCTCGGAAATTCCGATCGTGTGTACAAGGCATTAGGGTGCTCAAACCCAGGGCTTGCACTCCCTTTACTGTATTAACCCATCTTCCTACCTGATAATACCCCTCCACCCTCTCCATTAACCCTACTAGCCACCTGCTCAGCGAGCAGAGGACCCCTTTCAAAAGTGAAGTTGTCCTTTAACCACTTGGCAACCACCTGCCGACAAATAACGTCGACAAGGTGGTTGCTTAACTCTGGGAGGACATTATATAACGTCCTCCCAGAATCGCGCTCCCGCGCGCCCCCTGGGGCGCGCACACGGGAAACTCTGTGGACCCGGCGGATCACGAATCGCGGTAAATCGCCGCTGATAGCGGCCGTTTACCACGTGATCGCTCCGTCAAATGACGGAGCAATCACTTGTAAACAGACCGGCGTCATGTGATGACGCCGGTTCCTCCCTCCCCTCTCTGTACCGATCGGTACAGTGTGAGAGGAGAGGGGGAGGGAGCGGATGGCAGCAGCAGCACTGTGGGCTGGATCTGTGACAATTGCAGTCACAGATCCAGCCATCCATCCATCCCTGCTCAGCCATCCCTGGTGCAATACCCTGCCAATACTCTGCAATACACCCTGCCAATACTCTGCAAAATACCCTGCGCAATACTCTGCAAAATACTCTGCAATACCCTGGTGCAATACTCTGCAATGCCCTGGCGCAATACTCTGCAATACCCTGCGCAATACTCTGCAATACCCTGCGCAATACTCTGCAATACCCTGCAAAATACTCTGCAATACCCTGCAAAATACTCTGCAATACCCTGTGCAATACTCTGCAATACTCTGCAATACCCTGCGCAATACTCTGCAATACCCTGCACAATACCCTGCAAAATACTCTGCAATACACTGCGCAATACCCTGCAAAATACTCTGCAATACCCTGCGCAATACTCTGCAATACCCTGCACAATACTCTGCAATACCCTGCGCAATACCCTGCAATACCCTGCGCAATACTATGCTATACCCTGCGCAATACTCTGCAATACCCTGCGCAATACTCTGCAATACCCTGCGCAATACTCTGCAATACCCTGCGCAATACCCTGCAAAATACTCTGCAATACCCTGCGCAATACTCTGCAATACCCTGCGCAATACTCTGCAATACCCTGCGCAATACCCTGCAATACCCTGCGCAATACTCTGCAATACCCTGCGCAATACTCTGCAATACCCTGCGCAATACCCTGCAATACCCTGCGCAATACCCTGCAATACCCTGCGCAATACTCTGCAATACCCTGCGCAATACTCTGCAATACCCTGCGCAATACTCTGCAATACCCTGCACAATACTCTGCAATACCCTGCGCAATACCCTGCAAAATACTCTGCAATACCCTGCGCAATACTCTGCAATACCCTGCGCAATACTCTGCAATACCCTGCACAATACTCTGCAATACCCTGCACAATACTCTGCAATACCCTGCACAATACTCTGCAATACCCTGTGCAATACCCTGTGCAATACCCTGCCATACTCCGCAATACCCTGCCATAGTCCGCAATACTCCGCAATGCCCTGCAATGCCCGGCAATACTCCGCAATGCCCGGCAATACTCTGCAATAACCACTTCCCGCCCGCCGGCCGTCATATGACGTCCTTGACTTTGTGCGGAGATATCTGAATAATGGGTGCAGCTACAGGCATCATTCAGATATTAGCTTTTTCAGCTGGCGATTCCCCACACCATAACAACAATCATAGCGGCTGTTCCACCGCTTGATCATTCTTACGGGAGGCGAGAGGGGATGTCCCCCCCTCCCGCTGCCCTCCGGTGCTTCTACCGACTCACCGCTACGATCAAAGCCAGGATTGTTGTTTTTTTTTTGTTTTTTTCAGGCTTCCCAGCCTAAAGGTGAGATGTGGGGTCTTATTGACCCCATATCTCACTGTAAAGAGGACCTGTCATGCCATATTCATATTACAAGGGATGTTTACGTTCCTTGTAATAGGTATAAAAGTGATCAAAAAAATTTTGGGGGCGGAAAAACATGTCAAACTAAAATAAATAAAGTAAAATGAACAATAAAAAAATATATTTTTTTTTAAAGCGCCCCTGTCCCCGTGAGCTCGCATACAGAAGCGAACGCATACGTAAGTCCCGCCCACATATGAAAACGGTGTTCAAACCACACATGTGAGGTATCGTTGCGAACGTTAGAGCGAGAGCAATCATTTTGGCCCTAGACCTCCTCTGTAACTCAAAACATGTAACCAGTAAAAATATTTAAAGCGTCGCCTATGGGGATTTTTTAAGTAGCGAAGTTTGGCGCCATTCCACGAGTGTGTGCAATTTTTAAGGGTGACATGTTAGGTATCTATTTACTCGGCGTAACTTCATCTTTCACATTATGCAAAAACATTGGGCTAACTTTACTGTTTTTTTTTTTTAAGCACAAAACATTTTTTTTCTGTAAAAAACGCGTTAAAAAAATTGCTGCGCAAATATCGTGCGAGATAAAAAGTTGCAACAACCACCATTATATTCTCTAAGGTCTTTGCTAAAAAAACATATATAATGTTTTGGGGTTCTATGTAATTTTTTAGCAAACAAATGATGATTTTTACATGTAGGAGAGAAATGTCAGAATTGGCCTGGGTGCTCCAGAACGCCTGAAGGTGCTCCCTGCATGTTGGGCCTCTCTATGTGGCCACGCTGTGTAAAAGTCTCACACATGTGGTATCGCCATACTTGGGAGTAATAGTAGAATGTGTTTTGGTGTGTAATTTGTGGAATGCATATGCTGTGTGTGAGAAATAACCTGCTAATATGACAATTTTGTGAAAAAAAAAAGCGAAAAAAAAAATCTTGATTTTGCAAAGAATTGTGGGAAAAAATGACAACTTCAAAAAACTCACAATGCCTCTTTCTGAATACCTTGGAATGTCTTCTTTCCAAAAAGGGGTCATTTGGGGGGTATTTGTACTTTTCTGGCATGTTAGGGTCTCAAGAAATGAGATCGGCCGTCAGTACTTCAGGTGTGATAAATTTTCAGATATTGGCACCATAGCTTGTGGACTCTATAACTTTCACAAAGACCAAATAATATCCACCAATTTGTACTTATTTTTACCAAAGATATGTAGCAGAATACATTTTGGACAAAATTTATGAAGAAAAAATAGTAATTTGCAAAATTTTATAACAGAAACGAAAAAAAAATCATTTTTTTACAAAATTTTCAGTCTTTTTTCTCTTATAGCGCAAAAAATAAAAAACCCAACAGTGATTAAATACCACCAAAAGAAAACTCTATTTGTGTGAAAAAAAGGACAAAAAATTCATATGGGTACAGTGTTGTATGACTGAGTAATTGTCATTCAAAATGTGAGAGCACCGAAAGCTGAAAATTGGTCTGGTTATTAAGGGGGTTTAAGTGCCCAGTGGTCAAGTGGTTAAAGTGTTACTAAACCCTCAACAAAATCAGACTGTATATGCAGTAAATCATGCTTTATATACTCACTGTGGAACCTAAGGGGTTAATCCTGCGCATTATGTAAACAAGCTGTTTAATCCGGTCTTCTGTGATCCTCCCATTCTTCCACAGACCCCAATCCATCTCCGGATAGTACAGAGCCTTGGGGGCACTCTGCATATGCTATTGCTAGAGAGTAGTGTTGGGCGAACAGTTCGAGCCAAGCAGAAGTTCAGCCCGAACATCGCCTGTTCATCCGTTTGGCGAACACCTGAATTTGTGGGTCGCTCGGCGGGGTGTTTGCTGATAAGTGCCCAACAATGCGCTTCACAGTGCATTTTAGGTCCCTAATTGAAAGTAGTTTTGCTCCTGACTGCTGGTCAGGTGCAAGGCTATGCCAATAAGCACTGTCAGAGCCCTGATCGAACAAAGTGATGATGACTTTCTCCAATCACGGCTCAGTGCTCATAGTCCCACCCCACACTATAAAAGGTAACTTCCGATAGAAAGCTTTTGCAATGTGTTGAAGTGGAGATAGATAGATATGGGCTCAGTTTGCTACTAGTGAGTAGGGATGAGCTTCGAGTTCGAGTAGAACTCATGTTCGACTCGAACATTGCCGGTTCGCATGTTCGCCGAACAGCGAACAATTTGGGGTGTTCACTGCAAATTCGAAAAGCCGCGGAACACCCTGTAAAAGTCAATGGGAGAAATCTAAAGTGCTAATTTTGAAGGCTTATATGCAAGTTATTGTCATAAAAAGTGTTTGGGGACCCGGGTCCTGCCCCAGGGGACATGTATCAATGCAAAAAAAAAAGTTTTAAAAAAGGCCGTTTGTTCGGGAGCAGTGATTTTTTTAATGCTTAAAGTGAAACAATAAAAGTGAAATATTCCTTTAAATTTCGTACCTAGGGTGTGTGTATAGTATGCCTGTAAAGTTGCGCTTGTTTCCCGTGCTTAGAACTGTCCCTGCACAAAATGTCATTTCTGAAGGAAAAAAAGTAATTTAAAACTCACTCGCGGCTATAATGAAATGTCGGCTCCCGGCAATACATAGAAAAGTCATTGATAAAAAAAAAAAAAAATGCGTGGGGGTCCCCCCAAATTCAATTACCAGGCCCTTCAGGTCTGGTATGGATATTAAGGGGAACCCTGCCGCAAAAAAAAAAATGCATGGGGTTCCCCCCAAATATCCATGCCAGGCCCTTCAGGTCTGGTATGGATTTTAAGGGGAACTCCATCCCAAATTTAAAAAAAAAATGGCGTGGAGTTCCCCCAAAAATCCATACCAGATCCTTTATCCGAGCACACAACCTGGCAGGCCGCAGAAAAATAGGGGGGGGGGGGCGAGAGAGCGCCCCCCCCTCCTGAACCGTACCAGGCCAAGTCCTTTATTAAAAAAAAAAATACATTCCAGCGATGTAATCCAATGTCCCGCGGCGATTTGATGTACAGTGCTGCAGTCTCCACTCGAAACGTCACTGGCTGAGCGGACCTACACTGTGGAGGAAGTTCCCCATCAGGTCTGCTCAGCCAATGACGTAGGCTGGGTCTGAGGTACAAGGGGGTGGGGGTGCCCTCGTATCTCTGACCCCGCCTACGTCATTGGCTAAGCGGACCTGATGGGGAACTTCCTCTTCAGTGTAAAAAAATGAATAGACCCGCCCCTTCTCACGTTCCCCATCAGGAGCGGTCTATTCATTTTTTTACACTGAAGAGGAAGTTCCCCATCAGGTCCGCTCAGCCAAGACGTAGGCGGGGTCTGAGATACGAGGGCGCCCCCGCCCCCTCGTACCTCAGACCCCACCTACGTCATTGGCTGAGCTGACCTGATGGGGAACTTCCTCTGCAGTGTAGGTCCGCTCAGCCAATGACGTTTCGAGTGGAGACTGCAGCGCTGGACATCAAATCGCCGCGGGACATTGGATTACATCGCTGGAATGTGTTTTTTATTTTTAATAAAGGACTTTTCCAAGGTGTCTTTGTGTTTTTTTTTACATTTTTTTTACACTTTCTTCGTGAAATGGTAGGGGTACAATGTACCCCTTACCAATTCACATAGGGGGGGCGGGATCTGGGGTCCCCTTTGTTAAAGGGGTCTTCCAGATTCCGATAAGCCTCCTGCCCGCAGACCCCCACAACCTCTGGGCAAGGGTTGTGGGGATGAGGCCCTTGTCCCCATCAACATGGGGACATCCTCCCCATGTTGAGGGCATGTGGCCTGATACGGTTCAGGTGGGGGGGGGCGCTCTCGTCCCCCCCTCTTTTCCTGCAGCCTGCCAGGTTGCGTGCTCGTATAAAGGGTCTGGTATGGATTTTTGGGGGAACTCCACGCCATTTTTTTTTATTTGGGGTGGAGTTGCCCTTAAAATCCATACCAGACCTGGAGGGTCTAGTATGGATATTTGGGGGAACCCCACGTCATTTTTTTATTTTTATTTGATGCAGGGTTCCCCTTAATATCCATACCAGACCTGAAGGGCCTGGTAATTGAATTTGGGGGGACCCCCACGCATTTATTTATTTTTTATATCAATGACTTTTCTCTGTATTGCCGGGAGCCGACAATTCATTATAGCTGCGAGTGGTTTTAAATGGCTTTTTTTCCCTTCAGAAATGACATTTTGTGCAGGGACAGTTCTAAGCAAGGGAAACAAGCGCTGCTTTACAGGCATACTATACACCCCCCCAGGTACGAAATTTAAAGGAATATTTCACTTTTTATTGTTTCACTTTGTGCATTATTAAAATCACTGCTCACGAAAAAACTGCCTTTTTTAAAATGTTTTTTTTGCATTGATACATGTCCCCTGGGGCAGGACCCGGGTCCCCAAACCCTTTTTAGGACAATAACTTGCATATTAGCCTTTATAATTAGCACTTTAGATTTCGAAAGTTCGAGTCCATTGTATTTAATAGGGTTCTAAAGTTCACGCAAACTTTAGGTCTGTTCGCAGGTTCTAATTCGAACTGAACAGGGGGGTGTTCGGCTCATCCCTTCTACTGAGTTAGAGGGGCTGATTTACTAATAACAGTGCGCTGCGCTGGTTCTAACCTTAATTGGTGCGCCGGATAACTCCTTCACTGGGCACAGGAACCAGCGGCGCACTGTTATAGTAAATACAAATGTCAGCGGCGCTCTATTAAAAATGAATGGTTCCCTATGGGAGCCCATTGATTTGAATAGAGGTCGTCCGGGAAGTCGGATGAAGCGGATCCGACTCACGGGGTGACTCGTGTGCCGGCTGACACAGGGACAGCGCGACTTTGCGAGGCGACTTGGACACGACCTGAGCGTGAAGCAGCCGCTCAAGTCGTGTCCTAGAGGCGACTAGCCGGCCGAGAATGTCTCCAGCGCGATGTCATCGCGCTGGTCCTCGGCAGCCTCGCTGTCCCATGTTTGGTATGAATCATGAAGGGGAACTCCAGGCCAAATTTTAAATAAAAAACCGGCATGGGTTCCCCTCCAGGGGCATACCAGGCCCTTAGGTCTGGTCTGGATTTTAAGGTGACCCCCCTGAGCCGAAAAACGGCGTGGTGGTCCCCCCAAAATTCAAACCAGACCCTTATCCGAGCACGCAACCTGGCAGGCCGCAGGGGAAAAGGGGGGACGAGAGAGCATCGTACCCCTACCCATTCACCTGGTGGCAAAATAAGTCAATAAAAAAGACAACACAGGTTTGAAAAGTAATTTATTGGGCAGCTCCGGGGGTCATCTTCCGACTTCGGGGGTCTTTCTGCTGGGCGCCCCGCTATCTTCTGCCAGCTCTTTTGCTAGTGGGGGTCCCGGGCTTCCTCGCCGTCTTCTTCCAACTTTGGGGGTCTTTCTGCCGGGCGCCCCGCTATCTTCTGCCAGCTCTTTTGCTAGCGGAGGTTCCGGGCTTCCTCGCCGTCTTCTTCCGACTTCGGGGGTCTTTTTGCCGGGCGCCCCGCTATCTTCTGCCAGCTCTTTTGCTAGCGGGGGTCCCGGGCTTCCTCGCCGTCCTCTTATGTCTTCGGGGGTCTCTTGTTCTGTTCTCCGGTTCTTCTCCCACTCTCCGGTGCCTTCTCCACAATCTCCGGTTCTTTCTGCCGGGCGCCCCGCTATCTTCTGCCAGCTCTTTTGCTAGCGGGGGCCGGTCTTCTTCTTCGCCTTCTTCCCTCTTCTCTTCGCCCGATGTTGCCTCGTCGCTGTCCACCGCTGTAATGATCTGTCCGAGCAGCAGTGCCACTTTTATTGGCATGGGGCGTGGTCACCGGCTGATGCCACCGCTGACCCCGCCCCCGTATGATGTCACAGTCCCGGGGAATGATGGGACTGTGACGTGAAATGGGGCGGGGACCACGCCCCATGCCAATATAAGTGGCACCGCTGCTCGGACAGAGCATTGTAGCGGCAGACAGCGACGAGGCAACATCGGGCGAAGAGAAGAGGGAAGAAGGCGACAAAGAAGACCGGCCCCCGCTAGCAAAAGAGCTGGAAGAACATAGCGGGGCGCCTGGCAGAAGGCAGAAAGAACCGGAAATCGTGGAGAAGGCACCGGTGAGCGGGAGAAGAACCGGAGATCGTGGAGAAGGCACCGGAGAGCGGGAGAAGGACCGGAGAACAGAACAAGAGACCCCCGAAGTCAGAAGAGGACGGCGAGGAAGCCCGGGACCCCCGCTAGCAAAAGAGCTGGCAGAAGATAGCGGGGCGCCTGGCAGAAAGACCCCCGAAGTCGGAAGAAGACGGCGAGGAAGCCCGGGACCCCCGCTAGCAAAAGAGCTGGCAGAAGATAGTGGGGCGCCCGGCAGAAAGACCCCCGAAGTCAGAAAAAGACGGCGAGGAAGCCCGGGACCCCCGCTAGCAAAAGAGCTGGCAGAAGATAGCGGGGCGCCCGGCAGAAAGATCCTCGAAGTCGGAAGAAGACCCCCGGAGCTGCCCAATAAATTACTTTTCAAACCTGTGTTGTCTTTTTTATTGACTTATTTTGCCACCAGGTGAATGGGTAGGGGTACGATGTACCCCATACTCATTCACATAGGGTGGGGGGCAGGTATCTGGGGTCCCCCTTATTAAAGGGGGCTCCCGGATTCCGATAAGCCCCCGCCCGCAGACCCCGACAACCAACGGCCAGGGTTGTCGGGAAGAGGCCCTTGTCCCCATCAACATGGGGGCAGGGTGCTTTGGGGTGGGGGGCCGCAGGTCGCCCCCCTGCCCCGAAGCACCAAACCCCCATGTTGAGGGCACACGGCCTGGTACGGTTCAGGAGGGAGGGGGCCGCTCTCTCGTCCCCCCTCTTCCCATGCGGCCTGCCAGGTTGAGTGCTCGGATAAAGGGTCTGGTGTGTATTTTTAGGGGACCCCACGCCAATTTTTTTTGTTTTTGCCGCGGTGTTCCCCTTAAAATACATGCCAGACCTGAAGGGCCTGGCATGGATTCTGGGGGGACCCCCACGCCATTTTTTTCCATTTTGGGGGGGTCCCCTTTGAATCCATACTAGACCCAAGGGCCTGGGGGGGACCCCACGCTGTTTTTTTTCTAGTTTTTTTTTTTTTTGAACCGGCATTTTTTTTTTTACATTTCCTTTAACAACCAGCTATAAACAGGTAAAACAAAAAATCGATGCAAAATTGCGGTACTTGGATGCGGGTCCATTGAATTCTATTACATCCAAAACACTGTTTACTCTTTCGTCCATGGACCGACACAGCTTCTCTATTGACAAAGTGGGTATTATCCGTTAATTAGGAGTGACTAGGCAGAAAAACGTGTAAAAAGTGTTGCATCACACCTTCTACAGTACCGCCCAGGGGGCGGACCCTCTGGGTATACCCTCTCAGTCTGCATCTTCGCAGATCAGTTTTTTTCTGTCTAGCAAGGAGTAGGACATGGCTCCCTTCGGGCCCATTGGTCCGGGGAAAAAAGAGATATATATATATATATATATATTATTTTTTTTTTGCTACATTTGTTGTTTCCTGCGATCTTCGATCAACTGCCGACTGGGTGACAGGCTGGATCCTCGATCCTTGTAGTCTCCCCAGTTTCGGCCATCGAGCGTGTGCCGACCCTAGCTACGCGCTGGGTTTTCCACGACATGCCCGTCGCTCCACGGGTGGCCGGTGAGCTTACGCTCCAGGGCCTGCATCGGACCGCTCAGCTTCGGCTGACCTTACGGCCGAGTCGCAGCAGCCTGGCCGGTGAGCTTACGCTCCAAGGCTTGCATCGGACCGCTCAGCTTCGGCTGACCTTACGGCCGAGTCGCAGCAGCCTGTCCGGTGAGCGTCATGCTCCAGGGCATACATATGATCGTCCCTTCTGGGTCCAATCACAGCATGCCTGGCCAACAGTCACCTTCCGTGCGCGGACGATGATCTGTTTGGAATGTCTTCCAGCAGAATACATGCAGGATAGGTAAGTAAAACTCCCCTGCCTCGGCTGGGTGATTTAGCTGGACATTCCTGGAGAGATCAAGTAAGTGGTTGTGGCCCCTTTCTTCCCTCTCTCCCTGCCTTTCCCTCCTCCCTGGGCTTCTAGCTAAAGGTTGCTGGGTGCTGGGGGTCACCTAGGGGGTCCCACTGGAGCGGGGCTGGCTATAACTAACATTTAAAAGAAATGTCATTTTTTCTTACCTGTGTTTGTGTCCTTCCTCCTCCATGCTGTCGGCGGCCATTTTGAGGTGGTCCATGCCAAGTTTGGCCTCTTGTGACTGCCCGGCGGCCATCTTCCTGTGGTTCGGCCACACCCACTGGCCCCTATCAGCTGATCGGCGGCCATGTTTGTCCACCCTGTATGCAGATATTGCCGTTCGGCGGCCATCTTTTTGTGGGCTATGGCTGCTTGACCTCTATCTTTTGTCGGCGGCCATTTTCTTAGAGCCCACATTATCTTCCATACAGACGTTTTTGGCAACCATTTTTCGAGAGCCTCCGGCCTCTAGGGTGCATTACACTGGTGCGAAAATTCACACAGGAAGTGCTGATAAAAGAAGCAGACTGACACAGCAGCAGTGGGACAGCATCACAGGCGCAGCATAGCAGTACCTATCCAGGGTGGTGAGTCCTCTGGGTGACCCGGCCTCTCTGCAGCACAGGAGGGTGGCCTATTGATATCTTGCCTGGAGCCCTGTGAGTGTCAGCGTGTGGTCAGCATGGCATCTGAGCCAGATGTCTTCTCCCCTGAAACAACAGATTTAGCAGCTGGTGCCCCTGAGGTGTCTATGAACGCTATGACTGCAATCCTAGAGGCGTTTGCTGCCAGGGTGGAAGCAGCACACGGGAATACAGGGGGTAGTAAACGCCCCATCCCCTGCAAGCTTCTGGGGATAATTCTGGTGCAGAACCAGGTCCAGCTACGGCTCGGGGCCCAGATTCTGACGCATCAGAGACTGCAGACCATGACCGGACAGTGAGAATGACTCAAAGTCCAGGTCAGTACGCGAGACGGCTTTGGTATCTGACCTTATTACTGCAGTGCGGGATATGCTAAAATTGGAAAATACTGCAGAAGCAGCAGAGACTCCGGTCCACTTGGGTTTCATAGACCTGCCCGCACTGCTAAGGTGTTCCCTTGTGTGTCTTTTGATAAACTCTTATACAAGGAATGGGAGAACCCACTGAGGGTCTTTACAGCCCCAAAGAGGTTTGCGGTACGGTACCCCTTTTGAGGAGAGTTTTCTGAAGAAATGGACCTCTCCCCCCTATAGTGGACCCTCCGGTGTCCAGACTTAATAGAGCCACCACAATTCCTGTAGAAGGGGCTCCTGTTTTCAAGGACCCTGTGGATAAGAAGGCTGAAGCACTCGCTTGCTACCTATACTCAGTGGTAGGCTCGGCAGTACGCCCGGCATTGGCGGGGGCCCTAGTGTCTCACACACTTACTGAATGGGCAAGATTGCTACTCCAGGGGTTAAGGAGCGAGATGCTCCTCCTGATGAGATAACATTGGCTGACCTGTTGGTCCAGGGCCTTAGGTTTGTCTGCGAGTCAGACATGAATACTATTCCCCTGCTGTCTAAAACTTCGGTTTATGCAGTAGCAATACGCCGCCTGATCTGGCTAAAAGGCTGGTCTGCGGACCAGACTTCCAAGAAAGCCCTGTTGGATCTGCCTTTTAAGGGCGACAGACTTTTTGGGGCTTCTCTGGATGACATCATCAAGGATGCCACAGGAAGTAAAAGCACTTTGCTTCCCCAAATTAGCAAGGATAAGGGGCCACGCCAAGGGCAAGGGCCCTCCTTTACTGCACACAAGTGTTTTTTTCGTCCCCCTAGGGCGACAGGGAAAAGACCCCAGGCCGATAAAGCGCCTGCCCAAGGACAAAAGCGTCCCTGGTCCCGCATACCCAATAAGCCTGCGGACAAATTTGCGTCCGCATGAAGGTCCACCCCCACCCAGCTCTCGGGTGGGGAGGCGTCTTCGCAAATTCGCGACTCAGTGGACAGCACTAATCTCCGACAGGTGGGTTTGCGAAGTAATCTCCTCAGGCTACAAGATAGAGTTTCTCTCTTGTCCACCTGACAGATTCAACACCTCCAATCTCCAGCTACTACCGACCCGTCGGGAGGCCCTGTATGGGGCGGTCCAGGGTCTACTGGAACGCGGGGTATTTATTCCAGTTCCAGAACTGGAACGGGGTTTTTACTCAAATCTGTTCATTGTGCCGAAGGAGGAGGGGGTTCGTCCAAGCTTGGATCTCAGAGCCCTCAATTGCTTTGTGAAAGTACAAAGATTTCAGATGGAGTCGGTTCGATCTGTAGTCACGGCTCTCCATCCGGGGGACTTTCTGGCCTCCTTGGACATCAAGGACGCATACCTGCATGTCCCCATATACTCCAGACACCAGAGGTTTCTGCGATTTGCTATCGGGAAGGACCACTTCCAGTTTGTGGCCCTCCCGCTCAGCGTGTGCATAACTGGACTTTCCAGCTTGGAAAACCCCCCAGGTCTCAAATGTATGATCTCATTCACCTGAGCAGAAAGTGGCTACAGCCAGAGACTTTGTCCGCACCAAAGATTGTGGAACGTGTTGTAATGGATCGGTTTTTGAGAGCTCTTCCTACTGCCATCCAAAAGTGGGTAAGCCATGGAGACCCAGAGACGGCCGATGGTCTTGTGGATCGTGTGGAGAAATACTTGGCTACAGAGAACCTGACGGCCTCTTCCAGAGACACTCGGACTTTCCACCCTAAGACCAGACCATCCCCAGGGGCGGATAAGAGGATTCCAAGGGGTGAGGGTGGAGAGAGTGAGAGGGTGGGAGCTCTACCCCAAGTTTGGCGAGAACAGCCTAGGAAATCAGCGGCTCAAGAGGCGGCAAGAAGGATCGTTTGCTACCGCTGCCGGCAAGCGGGACATATTGCAGCCAATTGCCCGGTTGTGGAGGAACCCATGCAGTGTGACTTTCTGACGGGCAGACGTCAGTCGCTGTGTGCGACAGTCGCATGCACTGCCATTCGAGGAACTGAGAAACATTTATGCAAAATGTGTGTTAATGGTAGAAATGTTGTGGTATTGCTGGATTCAGGTAGCCTTGTGACCCTGATAAAGGCTGAGTTAGTTAAAACAGAGGTCTCTGGGAATAGCAAGGTAGCTGTTATTTGTGTGCATGGGGACACCCGAGAGTATCCAGTGACTACAGTGTGTTTCGAGACCCCCAAAGGTACCCTCTCTCATCCAGCGGGCTTAGTATCTCAGTTACCGCATGACGCCATTGTGGGAAGGGATTTTCCGAAGTTCTGGGAACTGTGGGATGATCCTGAGCCCCTCACTGGTGCCCCTATGTACCAGGAATGTGATAGCCAGAACTCCCCTGAGAGTGGTGAGGACTCTCCGGAATTTCCCTTATCAGTATTGGCAGGGGAGACTCAAGAAACTGGAGAGGAGCCCACCTCCTCAGACGAAAACCTACCGTCTGTGGAGTTTTCTGATCTTGAGGTTCACAGGGAAAACTTTGCCACAGAACAGTTGAAAGACCCCGCCCTAATAAAGGCACGGGAAAACGTAGTGAAAATAGATGGCGAGTTAGTGAACCCAGATAATACCTGCACTTACCCATACTTCAGCGTAGAGAAGGACCTACTGTATCGGGTGGCAAAAAGGGCAGAAGAAACCGTTGAGCAGCTTGTGGTGCCCAAACCTTACAGGAAGTTGGTGTTGGAGTTGGCCCATGGGCACATTCTTGGAGGTCATCTGGGGACAGAGAAAACCCGAGAGAGGGTATTACAGAGATTCTATTGGCCGGGGGTGATGAAGGACGTAGAAAATTATTGTTCCTCCTGCCCTGTGTGTCAGAGGTTGGCCCCGATGCCACATTTCCGTAGCCCGCTGGTCCCTCTACCCATCATTGAGGTCCCGTTTGAGAGGATCGCCATGGATTTGGTAGGTCCTATAATCAAGTCCGCTAGGGGGCACCAGTACATATTAGTTATAATGGACTATGCCACCCGTTATCCAGAAGCGATCCCTCTCCGAAATACCTCGGCCAAAACCATAGCCAAAGAGCTATCTCTTGTTTTTAGCCGGGTGGGTATTTGTAAAGAACTGCTTACGGACCAAGGTACACCCTTTATGTCCCGGGTTATGAAAGAGCTGTGTAAATTGTTCAAAGTGACGCAATTGCGTACGTCTGTGTATCACCCCCAAACCGATGGGCTGGTTGAAAGATTCAACAAAACCCTAAAACAAATGTTGAAGAAAGTGGTGGATAGAGATGGAAAGGATTGGGACTGTTTACTTCCTTATTTGATGTTTGCTATTAGGGAGGTGCCCCAATCCTCTACGGGATTCTCCCCCTTTGAGTTACTGTATGGGAGACACCCAAGAGGGCTGTTGGATATTGCCAAGGAAACTTGGGAAAGTGAGAGTTCTCCCCACAGGAGTGTGATTGAGCATGTCGCCCTGATGCAAGATCGAATTGCACAGGTAATGCCCATCGTGAAGGAACATTTGGCCCAAGCGCAGTTGGCACAGCAAAGAGTGTACAACCGTGGAGCCAAGACCCGTACCTTTTCCCCGGGGGATAGGATATTGGTACTTGTCCCTACGGTTGAAAGTAAATTCCTTGCCAAATGGCAAGGCCCCTACGAGATAATGGAAAAAGTGAGCGAAGTGAATTACAAGGTCAGACAACCAGGAAGGCGAAAGCCCGAACAGATCTATCACGTTAATCTGTTGAAAGCCTGGAGGGATAGAGAGTCCCTAGTCGCAGACACTTGGTCACCAGCTCAAACTGGTTGCGTGATTCCTGAGTAGTGATGAGCCGAACACCCCCGGGTTCGGTTCGCACCAGAACCCGCGAACGGACCGAAAGTTCGAACGAACATTAGAACCCTATTAAATACAATGGATGCGAACGTTCGAATTCTAAAGTGCTAATTATAAAAACTATTATGCATGTTATTGTCCTAAAAAGGGTTTGGGAACCCGGGTTCTGCACCAGGGGACATGTATCAATGCAAAAATAAGTTTTAAAAACGGTCGTTTTCCGGGAGCAGTCATTTTAATGATGCATAAAGTGAAAAAAAAAAGTCAAATATTCCTTTAAATATCGTACCTGGGGGGTGTCTAAAGTATGCCTGTGAAGTGCCACGTGTTTCCCGTGTTTAGAACTGTCCCTGCACAAAATGACCCTTCTAAAGGAAAAAAAAGCCATTTAAAACTGCTTGCGGCTTTAATGTAATGTCTGGTCCCGGTAATATGGATGAAAATCTTTAAGAAAAATGGCATAGCTACCCCATGACCCCCCCCCCTACCCCAGCCCATTACCAGCCCCTTTGGGTCTTGTATGGATATTAAGGGGAACCCCGCACATAAAATAAAAAAGGCCCTATATACTCTGAACAGCCGTATACAGGCGGTGCATACAAGACAGGGACTGTAGGTTTGTTCTTATGTAGAATCTGTTTGTAATTTTGAACAGGTACATTGTTGAAGTGTAGCTCCAGACCAAAAATCTATTTTTAAACTTTTTGGAAAACATAGGTAAGGGTTATCACCCCTGTAACATTTGTTTTGCTGTCTGTGCCCCTGTTCAGAACATTTCACCTCACTTTCCGTCCTAATGACAACTGTTTTTGAAATGTGGTGTTTTTCTTGAAACAAGGATTGCTGATAAAGCATCAGTACAGAGGAGACACCTTTCTCCCATATTTATTCTTACAGGAGAGAATTTTCCTTCCTAGTGGTAGATTTCCTCTCACTTCCTGTTGTCTTCTTGCGTTTGCAAGTAGGAGTCGTTTGTAAGTTGGATGTTTGAAAGTAGGGACCTGCCGTATATACTCTGCAGAAATAGGCCCCTTAGTTGTTGGTGTTGGCACAACACTGTAAGCACTCACAGTTACTCTTGGTTGGTGCTGGAACGCCCTGCTGTCAACTATTATATCAGGAATTTTAATTACATATAATTGTTGAACAGTGGTAGTAAAAATTGGGCCTTTGATGGTGGTGCTGGTGCCACAACACTGTAAGCCCTGACAGTTACTCTTGGTGGGTGCAGCAATGGGCCCTGCTGTGAATTATTAGATCAAGAATTGTAATTACATGCCCCTGTTGAACAGGGGCTGAAAAATTGGGCCTTAGGCACTGGTGGCACAACACTGCAACCCTTCACAGATACTGTACTTGGAGCACAGCAATGAGCCCTGTTGCAAAGTATTGCTTCAAAAATTGTAATGACACGCCCCTGTTAAACAGGGGCTGAAAAATTGGGCCTTAGGCACTGGTGGCACAACACTGCAACTCCTCACAGATACTGTACTTGGAGCACAGCAATGAGCCCTGTTGCAAAGTATTGCTTCAAAAATTGTAATTACACGCCCCTGTTAAACAGGGGCTGAAAAATTGGGCGTTAGGCACTGGTGGCGGCACCCATAAACAAAAATGATCTTCCAAGCTATCATCATCAATCGTATCATTGAGGACTCGGAGGAGGAGGATAGCCAGTCAACATAACAGCACAGGCACTCAGCATCAGCATCAGTCTTGAAGGGATGTGACATTTTAAAATCAATTAGTCTGTTATATCAGCATCAGGTGTGTGGTAGCTGGTTCATCTTGATGAAAGTCAGTCGATCAACCGAGTCGGTGGACAGGCGCACCCTGTGATCCGTGACAAATCCTCCAGCAGCACTGAATGTGCGTTCCGAAAGAACGCTGGATGCAGGACAGGCCAGTAGCTCAATTGCATACTGTGCAAGCTCTGGCCAGTGATCCATCCTCAAGACCCAGTAAGCCAGAGGATTTTCGGTGGGGAAGGTGTCCAAGTCTGACCTTGCCCCTAGATATTCCTGCACCATGTTTATCAGACGCTGGCGATGGTTGCTGGAACCGATCATACTTTGGGGCTGCGGACTAAAGAATTGTCTGAACGCATCGGTCAGACGGCCACCTTCCCCACCGCTCCTTCTTTGACTGGCCGAAGCCTCAGCAACTCGTTGTCCAGGACCAGGAGTTTGCAACCTCCCAGTCTCTGGGAACGCGTTGCACAGACCTTTCTGCAAGGCCTCCCGGAGTTGTCTCATCCTCTGCTCCCTCTGCGACGGTAACATAAGGTCCGCAACCTTACCCTTGTACCGTGGATCAAGGAGAGTGGCCAGCCAGTAATGGTCCCTCTCCTTGATCCGAAGAATACGAGGATCCTTCCGCAGACTTTGCAGGATCAGGGAGGCCATGCAGCGTAGGTTTGCTGAGGCATTCGCTCCGGAGTCCTCTGGGTCACTAAGGACGACATGATCCGCAGCCACCTCCTCCCAGCCACGTACAAGTCCACTGGTTTCTTGGGACTGTAAATCATCCCTAAAAGACTGCTGCTGATGATGCTGAGTGCCAGCCTCCACCTCCATGCTGACACAATCTTCCTCCTCCTCCTCCTCCTCCTCCTCCTCCTCTTCCTCTTCCTGTGCGATGGGTGGGACAGAAGGAACACTGTCTGGGTAAAGGGGGCCTTGAGAGGCAAGGAAGTCCTCCTCTTCCTGCCTCTGTTCTGCCTCAAGTGCCCTGTCCATTATTCCACGCAGCGTGTGCTCCAACAGGTGGACAAGAGGTACAGTGTCACTGATGCATGCACTGTCACTGCTCACCATCCTCGTGGCCTCCTCAAATGGTGCCAGGACAGTGCATGCATCCCTGATCATGCCCCACTGGCGTGGAGAAAAAAAACCAAGCTCCCCTGACCCTGTCCTGGTGCCGTAGTCGCACAGGTACTCATTGATGGCCCTCTGCTGCGTGTGCAGCCGCTGCAGCATGGCCAACGTTGAGTTCCACCTGGTGGGCATGTCACATATAAGGCGGTTCTTGGGCAGGTTCAACTCCTTTTGCAGCTCAGCCAGGCGAGCACTGGCATTATAAGATCTGCGGAAATGCACACAGACTTTCCTGGCCTGCCTCAGGACATCCTGTAAGCCCGGGTACCTGCCCAAGAAGCGCTGCACCACCAGGTTAAGGACGTGAGCCACACAGGGCACATGGGTCAGTTGTCCCTGTCGGAGGGCGGAGAGGAGGTTGGTGCCATTGTCGCAAACCACCATTCCTGGCTTAAGCTGGCGTGGCGTCAACCACCTCTCGGCCTGGCCCTGCAGAGCAGACAGGACCTCTGCCCCAGTGTGGCTTCTGTCCCCCAAACACACCAGCGCAAGCACGGCATGGCATCTTTTTGCCTGCGTACTTGCGTAGCCCCGTGAACGGCTACGGAGCACCGCTGGTTCATAGGACAAACCACAGGAAGAGGCCATGGAGGAAGAAGAAGAGGAGGGGGTGGAGGAGAGAGGTGTGTCACAACCAGTAGTAGCATTTTGGAGGCGTGGCGGTGGGACAACCTCCAACACTACTGCACCTTGTCCTGAATCCTTCCCAGCTGCCAAAAGAGTGACCCAATGGGCCGTGAAAGAAAGGTAACGTCCCTGTCCATGCCTGCTGGACCATGAGTCAGCGGTAATATGCACCTTACCGCTGACCGCCCTGTCCAGCGAGGCCAAGACATTGCCTTCCACATGCCGGTAGAGAGCCGGAATAGCCTTCCGTGAGAAAAAGTGGCGTTTGGGAACCTGCCACTGAGGAACCGCACATTGCACAAACTCACGGAAGGGGGCCGAGTCTACCAACTGAAAAGGCAGCAGTTGAAGCGCTAGCAATTTAGCCAAGCTAGCATTCAACCGCTGGGCATGTGGATGGCTGGGAGTGAACTTCTTTCGACGGTCCAGCAGCTGGGGCAGGGAAATTTGCCTGCTAGAATCGGACGTCGGTGTACTGCTAGCAGAGTGGGCGCAAGTACTTGGCTGTGACACACCTAATTCTACACCTTCATTCCTCTCAGTGCATGTTTCAGAGAGGACTGAAGTTATAGTGGGGTTGGAGATCCCAGCTGATGCGGTGCAAGGAGAGGTCCGCTTTGTTCTTTGGTGTGGGTCTTTGAGGTAGGCTTGCCAACGAGCTGCATGGCAGGTCAACATATGTCTGGTCAGGCATGTGGTACCCAAGCGGCTGATGTTTTGGCCACGCGATATACGCTTGAGACATATGTTGCAAACAGCAGCTGTGCGATCTGATGCACTAGCCTCAAAAAAGGCCCACACCAAAGAACTTTTTGAATGACGGGCAGAGGCAGCGCCCTGCACAGGCGGAGCTCTGCGGTGTGATTCCGTCGGTGTACTGCCCTTACGCTGGCCACCAAAGGGCATCCTGCCTCGTTGGAGATGTGCCTCCTCCTCATCCTCCTCCTCCTCCTCTCTCCTATTAGGCACCCACGTGGAGTCATTGACCTCATCATCCCCTCCCTCCTCATCACTGGAGCCAATCTGGCAGTATGCTGCAGCTGCTGGAACATGACTGCCAGATTGGTGTCCTTCTTGAGCATCCCCTCTGTCTGCTCTCACGCTACTGCCTTCCTCTAGCTGGGTTTCATCATCAGACCCTTCGAAACGCTGGGCATCCTCCTGGAGCATGTACCCAACACTGTGCTGAAACAGTTCGGGGGACTCCTCAGGAGGAGGACATGGTGGGTCTAGGGAAGGAGTGACTGATGATTTGTCTGACATTGATACCAGGGAAGACGACGCTTTGGCAGCTGCTTTTCCAGTACCCTGAGCCTGGGTGAGAGAGGATGAGGAGGAGGAGGAGGGCTTGGTCATCCACTCTACCAAGTCTTCGGCATGATGTGGCTCAACATGTCCAGCTGCCGAAAAGAAGGACAAGCGTGTCCCATGGCCATGTGCTGATGACAATGCACCGCGTCCACGACCAGCACTGTTGCCCCCAGACACAGAGCCTGCTTGCCCTCTTTTATTGCCTCCTGACTGTCTGCCTCTCCTTGTTTGCCTTCCAGACATTCTAATAGATGGCCTGCAGGGAGATGGGAAAAAAGCAATAAGGGCTACCTTCAGGTGTCCTTCTCTGTCCCTTGAAACAAGGACTTTCACAGTGAAAGAAACTGACACTGTCCCTACCTAGAGTTTTCTGTCCCTAGAATAAATGTTTTTTTTAATCACAATATAGCACAAGGACAATTCACTCAATGTCTCTCCAGGTCCCTGGAAACAAGGACTTGCAGAGTGAAAGAAACTGACACTGTCCCTACCTAGAGTTTTCTGTCCCTAGAATAAATGTTTTTTTTAATCACAATATAGCACAAGGAAAATTAACTCACTGTCCTTACAGGTCCCTGGAAACAAGGACTTGCAGAGTGAAAGAAACTGACACTGTCCCTACCTAGAGTTTTCTGTCCCTAGAATAAATGTTTTTTTTAATCACAATATAGCACAAGGAAAATTAACTCACTGTCCTTACAGGTCCCTGGAAACAAGGACTTGCAGAGTGAAAGAAAAAAAACACTCTCCCTACCTACAGTTTTCTGTCCCTAGAAAAAATGTTTTTTTTAATCACAATATAGCACAAGGAAAATTAACTCACTGTCCTTACAGGTCCCTGGAAACAAGGACTTGCAGAGTGAAAGAAACTGACACTGTCCCTACCTAGAGTTTTCTGTCCCTAGAATAAATGTTTTTTTTAATCACAATATAGCACAAGGAAAAGTAACTCACTGTCCTTACAGGTCCCTGGAAACAAGGACTTGCAGAGTGAAAGAAACTGACACTGTCCCTACCTAGAGTTTTCTGTCCCTAGAATAAATGTTTTTTTTAATCACAATATAGCACAAGGAAAATTAACTCACTGTCCTTACAGGTCCCTGGAAACAAGGACTTGCAGAGTGAAAGAAACTGACACTGTCCCTACCTAGAGTTTTCTGTCCCTAGAATAAATGTTTTTTTTAATCACAATATAGCACAAGGAAAATTAACTCACTGTCCTTACAGGTCCCTGGAAACAAGGACTTGCAGAGTGAAAGAAACTGACACTGTCCCTACCTAGAGTTTTCTGTCCCTAGAATAAATGTTTTTTTTAAGCACAATATAGCACAAGGACAATTAACTCACTGTCCTTACAGGTCCCTGGAAACAAGGACTTGCAGAGTGAAAGAAAAAAAACACTCTCCCTACCTACAGTTTTCTGTCCCTAGAAAAAATGTTTTTTTTAAGCACAATATAGCACAAGTAAAATTAACTCACTGTCCTTACAGGTCCCTGGAAACAAGGACTTGCAGAGTGAAAGAAAAAAAACACTCTCCCTACCTACAGTTTTCTGTCCCTAGAAAAAATGTTTTTTTTAATCACAATATAGCACAAGGAAAATTAACTCACTGTCCTTACAGGTCCCTGGAAACAAGGACTTGCAGAGTGAAAGAAACTGACACTGTCCCTACCTAGAGTTTTCTGTCCCTAGAATAAATGTTTTTTTTAAGCACAATATAGCACAAGGACAATTAACTCACTGTCCTTACAGGTCCCTGGAAACAAGGACTTGCAGAGTGAAAGAAAAAAAACACTCTCCCTACCTACAGTTTTCTGTCCCTAGAAAAAATGTTTTTTTTAAGCACAATATAGCACAAGTAAAATTAACTCACTGTCCTTACAGGTCCCTGGAAACAAGGACTTGCAGAGTGAAAGAAAAAAAACACTCTCCCTACCTACAGTTTTCTGTCCCTAGAAAAAATGTTTTTTTTAATCACAATATAGCACAAGGAAAATTAACTCACTGTCCTTACAGGTCCCTGGAAACAAGGACTTGCAGAGTGAAAGAAACTGACACTGTCCCTACCTAGAGTTTTCTGTCCCTAGAATAAATGTTTTTTTTAATCACAATATAGCACAAGGAAAATTAACTCACTGTCCTTACAGGTCCCTGGAAACAAGGACTTGCAGAGTGAAAGAAACTGACACTGTCCCTACCTAGAGTTTTCTGTCCCTAGAATAAATGTTTTTTTTAAGCACAATATAGCACAAGGACAATTAACTCACTGTCCTTACAGGTCCCTGGAAACAAGGACTTGCAGAGTGAAAGAAAAAAAACACTCTCCCTACCTAGAGTTTTCTGTCCCTAGAAAAAATGTTTTTTTTAATCACAATATAGCACAAGGAAAATTAACTCACTGTCCTTACAGGTCCCTGGAAACAAGGACTTGCAGAGTGAAAGAAAAAAAACACTCTCCCTACCTACAGTTTTCTGTCCCTAGAAAAAATGTTTTTTTTAATCACAATATAGCACAAGGAAAATTAACTCACTGTCCTTACAGGTCCCTGGAAACAAGGACTTGCAGAGTGAAAGAAACTGACACTGTCCCTACCTAGAGTTTTCTGTCCCTAGAATAAATGTTTTTTTTAATCACAATATAGCACAAGGAAAATTAACTCACTGTCCTTACAGGTCCCTGGAAACAAGGACTTGCAGAGTGAAAGAAACTGACACTGTCCCTACCTAGAGTTTTCTGTCCCTAGAATAAATGTTTTTTTTAAGCACAATATAGCACAAGGACAATTAACTCACTGTCCTTACAGGTCCCTGGAAACAAGGACTTGCAGAGTGAAAGAAAAAAAACACTCTCCCTACCTAGAGTTTTCTGTCCCTAGAAAAAATGTTTTTTTTAATCACAATATAGCACAAGGAAAATTAACTCACTGTCCTTACAGGTCCCTGGAAACAAGGACTTGCAGAGTGAAAGAAAAAAAACACTCTCCCTACCTACAGTTTTCTGTCCCTAGAAAAAATGTTTTTTTTAATCACAATATAGCACAAGGAAAATTAACTCACTGTCCTTACAGGTCCCTGGAAACAAGGACTTGCAGAGTGAAAGAAACTGACACTGTCCCTACCTAGAGTTTTCTGTCCCTAGAATAAATGTTTTTTTTAATCACAATATAGCACAAGGAAAATTAACTCACTGTCCTTACAGGTCCCTGGAAACAAGGACTTGCAGAGTGAAAGAAACTGACACTGTCCCTACCTAGAGTTTTCTGTCCCTAGAATAAATGTTTTTTTTAATCACAATATAGCACAAGGAAAATTAACTCACTGTCCTTACAGGTCCCTGGAAACAAGGACTTGCAGAGTGAAAGAAACTGACACTGTCCCTACCTAGAGTTTTCTGTCCCTAGAATAAATGTTTTTTTTAATCACAATATAGCACAAGGACAATTAACTCACTGTCCTTACAGGTCCCTGGAAACAAGGACTTGCAGAGTGAAAGAAACTGACACTGTCCCTACCTAGAGTTTTCTGTCCCTAGAATAAATGTTTTTTTTAAGCACAATATAGCACAAGGACAATTAACTCACTGTCCTTACAGGTCCCTGGAAACAAGGACTTGCAGAGTGAAAGAAACTGACACTGTCCCTACCTAGAGTTTTCTGTCCCTAGAATAAATGTTTTTTTTAAGCACACTATAGCAGAAGCACAAAACACACTGACACTCTCCCTACCTATCCTTCTCTTTCCCTAAACTAAAGGAATCCAGGTTAAGCAAGAAAGAAATAACAGTCACTGTCCCTGCCTATGCTACTCTATCCCTGCTCCGGAACACACTACACTAGGCCGCCGTGCTGGCGGCCTTTTATAGTGTGGGGCGTGTACTAAACACCCTCAGCAATAATTGGCCACAGGCATCCTGCCTGTGGCCAATCATTGCTCTCCTCGCTGCCGGCGCTGTGATTGGCCAAGCATGCGGGGTCACAGTGCATGCTTGGCCAATCACAGCGCCTGGATGACACTGCGATGGCGTAGTGCATTGTGGGCCGTTCGCGTCACTCGAATTTGGCGCGAACGGCCCAAATCGTTCGATCTTCGTCGAACGATCGAACAGCCAATGTTCGAGTCGAACGTATGTTCGACTCGAACACGAAGCTCATCCCTATTCCTGAGGTTGGAATAGCAGCCACCTTGTCACAACCCCAACAACAGGAGGTTAAGGAGTTTGTGCTTCGCAACAAGGAGGTATTCTCTGAGCTGCCGGGACAAACATCTGGGGTAGAGCATGACATCATTACCCCGCCCGGTGAAAGGGTGAAGTTAAAACCCTATCGGATCCCAGAGGCTCGACGGGAGGCAATACGGGAGGAAGTACAGAAAATGCTGAACTTAGGGGTGATAGAGGAGTCCCAAAGTGATTGGTCTAGTCCCATCGTGTTGGTGCCTAAACCGGATGGGAGCTGGCGATTTTGTAACGATTTTCGTCAGTTGAACAAAGTTACAAAATTTGACACCTACCCCATGCCACGTATAGATGAGTTGATCGACCGGCTGGGAACAGCCCGATACATGACGACTCTTGACCTCACAAAAGGGTATTGGCAAATCCCCCTGGCCAAGTCGGCCAAAGAGAAAACCGCATTTGTAACCCCAGACGGGGCGTTCCAATATAAAAGAATGCCGTTCGGGTTACAGAATGCGCCGGCCACATTCCAGCGGAAAATGGACCAGATGCTGAGGCCCCATCGGAAGTATGCTGCGGCTTACCTGGATGACGTAATTGTCCATAGCACAGATTGGGCCTCACATCTGCCAAAAGTGCAAGCAGTCCTGGACTCTGTTCGGGAAGCGGGGTTTACGGCTAACCCCAAGAAGTGTACCATTGGGCAGGAGGAGGCCAAATATCTTGGGTACACCATTGGGAGGGGAGTAATAAAACCCCAACTCAACAAAGTCGAGGCCATCCAGAGTTGGCCACGTCCCAACAGCAAGAAGCAGGTACGAGCCTTTCTGGGAATCGCTGGGTATTATCGGCGATTCCTTCCCCCACTTTGCTTCTAAGGCTGTGCCCCTAACCAACCTGACGAAGGGGAAAGGGTCGGTCATGATTAAATGGACCCCCGAGGCTGAGGCAGCATTCCAATTCTTGAAACAAGCCTTATGTAGCCAGCCAGTGTTGTACTCACCCGACTTCTCTAAAGACTTTGTCGTACAAAGTGATGCGTCAGATGTGGGGTTAGGAGCAGTATTGTCCCAGGTCTGGAACGGGGAAGAGCACCCAGTCATTTACCTCAGCAGGAAGTTGAAGTCCCATGAGGTAAATTACGCCACCGTTGAAAAGGAGTGTTTAGCGGTGAAGTGGGCTCTAGATTCCCTTCGGTACTACCTGCTAGGTAGGCACTTTGACATGGTTACGGATCACGCTCCGTTAAAGTGGATGGCTCAAAACAAGGAAACAAATAGAAGAGTGAATAGGTGGTTCCTGGCCCTCCAGGAATTCAACTTCACAGTAAAGCATCACCCGGGCGTTCAAATGGGGAATGTGGATGCTTTGTCTCGAGTACATGAATGCCTGATTGCTGGTGTTCCAACCCCGAGGTTAAAACAAGAGGGGGGGGTATGTGACAGCAGGAAGGTAAAGTCACCTGGTTGCATCCAGGGGGGTAGATATATTTCGCCCAGATTCAGGCTTTACGCCGACTTATACAACTAGGTGGAGAGTTGTATAAGGCTAGTGGGCTCATGGATGACTCATACCTCTAGGGAGAGGGCTGGGCGTCGTGCAGACAGGGAGTTGATGAGACCAGCTGAAGCTTGTCAGCTCATTTAGGCCTCTATAAGAACTCCCAGCTTCATTAGATGTTAGCTCATGCCTGGAACCAGACCTGTGTGGACTGTCTAGGGAGAGTGAACCCCTGTGCGGTGAGACAAAGCCTGTGTGGCTATTTGCTTGGACATTTAAAACCAGGGACTTAGGGACTAGGACAGCACTAGGCTGATCCCAGTTGTTAGTTAGGAAACCTGTATGTTTAGTCAGAGGTCAACTTGACCAGGATTTATTTTGGTTATGTTTCTTTTGCTTTGCTGTGTTTTGTCACTGTAAATAGAAAATAAACCGCACCTTTTTGATTTTGAAAACCACAACCTCCGTTTGCTGGGCCTGTTTTGTGTGGGGAGCCCATCCCGGGGGTCACACACACCCGCTGCCGAGCTAATCCCCTCACAGTTGGTGGAGAACCAGTGGCAGTTTTTTTTAAGCCAGCATGGAGGAGATACTGAAACAGCTGGCTCTAGCAAATGCCAATCAACAGCAGACAAATGCAGGTTTGCAAAGGAGCCTTGCAGCCCAGCAGCAAGCTCATCAACAAGCCCAGCAGCAATCTGAGGCCCGCTTCATAGACCTGTTACAGAAGCAAGAGCAGAGACTACAACAAATGGAAGCAGTAATGCAGCAACGTCCACAGACCAGTGAGGAAAGCCGTCCCACTAATACCGCGTCCTTTGGGGTGAGTCGTTTATTGACAAAAATGACTGGAGAGGATGATCCAGAGGTATTTTTGACCACATTTGAAAGGACTGCTGAAAGAGAAAAGTGGCCTGAGGAGCAGTGGGCTGGACTGGTGGCTCCTCTGTTAACTGGTGAATCGCAGAAGGCTTACTATGACCTAGAGCCTGACCAAGCAAAAGACTATGTGATGCTAAAAGCTGAAATATTGGCAAGGCTGGGTGTCACCCAGGCTGTCCGGGCTCAGCGTGTGCATAACTGGACTTTCCAGCTTGGAAAACCCCCCAGGTCTCAAATGTATGATCTCATTCACCTGAGCAGAAAGTGGCTACAGCCAGAGACTTTGTCCGCACCAAAGATTGTGGAACGTGTTGTAATGGATCGGTTTTTGAGAGCTCTTCCTACTGCCATCCAAAAGTGGGTAAGCCATGGAGACCCAGAGACGGCCGATGGTCTTGTGGATCGTGTGGAGAAATACTTGGCTACAGAGAACCTGACGGCCTCTTCCAGAGACACTCGGACTTTCCACCCTAAGACCAGACCATCCCCAGGGGCGGATAAGAGGATTCCAAGGGGTGAGGGTGGAGAGAGTGAGAGGGTGGGAGCTCTACCCCAAGTTTGGCGAGAACAGCCTAGGAAATCAGCGGCTCAAGAGGCGGCAAGAAGGATCGTTTGCTACCGCTGCCGGCAAGCGGGACATATTGCAGCCAATTGCCCGGTTGTGGAGGAACCCATGCAGTGTGACTTTCTGACGGGCAGACGTCAGTCGCTGTGTGCGACAGTCGCATGCACTGCCATTCGAGGAACTGAGAAACATTTATGCAAAATGTGTGTTAATGGTAGAAATGTTGTGGTATTGCTGGATTCAGGTAGCCTTGTGACCCTGATAAAGGCTGAGTTAGTTAAAACAGAGGTCTCTGGGAATAGCAAGGTAGCTGTTATTTGTGTGCATGGGGACACCCGAGAGTATCCAGTGACTACAGTGTGTTTCGAGACCCCCAAAGGTACCCTCTCTCATCCAGCGGGCTTAGTATCTCAGTTACCGCATGACGCCATTGTGGGAAGGGATTTTCCGAAGTTCTGGGAACTGTGGGATGATCCTGAGCCCCTCACTGGTGCCCCTATGTACCAGGAATGTGATAGCCAGAACTCCCCTGAGAGTGGTGAGGACTCTCCGGAATTTCCCTTATCAGTATTGGCAGGGGAGACTCAAGAAACTGGAGAGGAGCCCACCTCCTCAGACGAAAACCTACCGTCTGTGGAGTTTTCTGATCTTGAGGTTCACAGGGAAAACTTTGCCACAGAACAGTTGAAAGACCCCGCCCTAATAAAGGCACGGGAAAACGTAGTGAAAATAGATGGCGAGTTAGTGAACCCAGATAATACCTGCACTTACCCATACTTCAGCGTAGAGAAGGACCTACTGTATCGGGTGGCAAAAAGGGCAGAAGAAACCGTTGAGCAGCTTGTGGTGCCCAAACCTTACAGGAAGTTGGTGTTGGAGTTGGCCCATGGGCACATTCTTGGAGGTCATCTGGGGACAGAGAAAACCCGAGAGAGGGTATTACAGAGATTCTATTGGCCGGGGGTGATGAAGGACGTAGAAAATTATTGTTCCTCCTGCCCTGTGTGTCAGAGGTTGGCCCCGATGCCACATTTCCGTAGCCCGCTGGTCCCTCTACCCATCATTGAGGTCCCGTTTGAGAGGATCGCCATGGATTTGGTAGGTCCTATAATCAAGTCCGCTAGGGGGCACCAGTACATATTAGTTATAATGGACTATGCCACCCGTTATCCAGAAGCGATCCCTCTCCGAAATACCTCGGCCAAAACCATAGCCAAAGAGCTATCTCTTGTTTTTAGCCGGGTGGGTATTTGTAAAGAACTGCTTACGGACCAAGGTACACCCTTTATGTCCCGGGTTATGAAAGAGCTGTGTAAATTGTTCAAAGTGACGCAATTGCGTATAGATATATATATATATATAAATAAAATTGCTTCCATTGCATTGTGGACAATCCATAACTTGGGGCAGCTGATGTGGCAAGTGGACAATCCACATCTTGTGGCAAGTGATGTGGCAAGTGACACGCTAAATGCAACTACACTGCTGCTCTCAGCTGCTGATATCACTCTGGTCTCACAAAATAGCTAAAATCGTAAATAATACTGTTTTTAGAGCTTAGGGCGGCTCCTTATCATATACACGCAAATGTGGTAAAACACGGCATGCAAACTCCACAAAGCGCGCCTTTCTAAACGCCACTTCCAACCTTAGTTCTGAACACTTTGCACCAGCGACCCGTCTACATGGGGCCTAAAAACGCCTATGCCATTTACAGCTCAAAAACGCCATGGTGGCCATGAGGCCATAGGCTAACATGGAGAGATGTTTTTAAGCTGCAAAAAACGCTCAAACAAGCGGCTTGAAAAACGTCCGTGTGCATGTAGCCTTATATTAACCACTTGCGCACTGCCCAGACCAAGTTTCACATTTCAGCGCTGATGCACTTTCAATGACAATTGCGCGCTCATACAACACTGTAACCCAATGAAAATGTTTTATTTGTTGGCACACAAATAGAGCTTGCTTTTGGTGCTATTTGATCACCTTTGTGGTTTTTTTTTGTTTTTTTTTTTCTATAAATACAAAAGACCGAGTTTAAAAAATAAATAAATGGATATTTTACCCACTTCAGCACTGGGCCTAGTCTGGCACTTCTCTCCTTCATGTAAAAATCATAAATTTATGGCTATAAAATTACTTCAGAACACCAAACATTATATATGTTTTTGGAGCAGACACCCTAGGGAATAAGATGGCGGTCATTGCAAATTTTTATCTTGCTCGGTATTTGCGCAATAAATTTTCAAACGCCTTTTGTTTGCTAAAAATATTACAAAACAGTAAAGTTACGGCCAATTTTTTGGTATAATGTGAAAGATGTTGCTATGCTGAGTAAATAGATACCTAACACGTCACGCGTTAAAATTGCGCACACTCATGGAATGACACCAAACTTCAGTAATTAAAAATCTCCCTAGGCGATAGTTTAATTTTTTTTACACGTTACCATTTTGGCATTACAGAGGAGGTCTAGTGCTAGAATTGTTGCACTCGTTCTAACGCACGCAGCAATAACTCACATGTGTGGTTTGAACGGCGTTTACATATGTGGGCGGGACTTACGTATGTGTTCGCTTCTGAGCGCGAGCTACCGGGGACATGGGCGTTTTTTCTTATTTTTGCTTATTTTTTTTATTTTGTTCTTTTACTTTTTTGTATTTCTTACTCTTTGTTTAACTTTTTTTTTTTGGATCACTTTTATTCCTATTACAAGGAATGTAAACATCCCTTGTAATAGGAATGTGTGTGACAGGTCCTCTTTATGGAGAGATGCGGGGTCAATAAGACCCCACATCTCTCCTCCAGGCTGGAAAGCATGATATTGGTCAAAAAAAATCACCAATCTCATGCTGACAGCTGAGATCACGGCTTAGTTAACATACGGGAACACGGCGTGATGTCATAACGTCGTGCCCGCGCCTCCAACGGTCATAGAGATGACTGATGACCATCTGGTCACCAGTCATCTCCAAATCGTTCTCCGAGCCCAAGATGGCACGGGAGAGCCCGGAGAAGCACCAGATGGCGGCAAGAGGGGGGGGGAACGTCCCCTCCCGCCGCCTATAAGAACGATCAAGCGGCGGAACTGCCATTATGATCGTTTTTATTGTGCACAGAATCGCCGGCTGAAAAGAATGATATCTGAATGATGCCTGCAACTGCAGGCATCATTCAGATGTCACCGCCCAAAGCCAAGGATGTCATTTGACGGTGGGCGGTAGGAAACTGGTTAATATTTTTAAAAAAGGTAATTTTTCTTCTTCATTGATGTACACTGATGAGACTGCACTGATGGGCACCGATAAGGTGGCAAGGGTGGGCACTGAGAGGTGGCATTGCTAGTTGGCACTGGTGGGCAATGAGAAGTGGCAGTGCTAGGTGGCAATGATAGTTGGCAGTGATGGGCACTGATAGGCAGCACTGCTAGGTGCCACTGATTGGCACCAGTGGTGGGCATTGATAGGTGGCACTAGCAGGGGCTACTAATTGTCACAGATGACGCAGAATTGTCTCTTCCTCTTCGGGCCCCATGTCCCTTGCACATAAGCCGGTGATTGCCTTTTTTTTTATGCTCACGCTGTCAGCACAAGGAGAAAACAAAAACCATTACCCAGCTTTTGTTTACATCACGTGATCAGCTGTCATTTGCTGACAGCTGATCACATGGTAAAGGGAAGGGATCGGCCCCTTACTCGGATCTGTCATCACCCGAGTCTCAGTGACTCTGTGATCACAGCGCGCGCAAAGGGGAGGACGTTTGTTGACGGACTCTCGGCAATTGAGGACCATGCTGTGGCTGTCAATCAGTTATAGCGCTGATCTCAAGTGATTAAAGAGCGTCTAAATGGGCAATTGACAAGCATCACAATTCAACTTAGGAATGAGTCTTTAAAAAGTTAAACTAAATAATTTGGCCACTTTATCCTTCCAAATAATTCACTTCCTGTCACATAGCCACACAGGAAGTGAGGGAAAATCCCTAACAATTTCTTTCCTTGGGGACACACAGGTCAGTCTAAATACTTTCCCCATTATGCACATTGCACTCCAGCATATTGCCGGGTACACCACAAATTATTAGGTAGTTTGGACTTTGGGGTTTATTTACTAAAGGCAAATCTACTTTGCACTACAAGTGCATTTGCTGTATATCTGAGGAGGACACGCAAGCAAAAAAAAACATGATTGTAACATCAAATCACCAGTACTTTCCCTCAGATTTTCAGCAGCTACACTTTTACTGCAGAGTGGATTTGTCTTTACTAAACCCCAAACTATACAATGATTTGGGGTGTACACAACAAAGTACTAGAGTGCAATTTGCTTAATGGGGACACTAGTTAGATTGATCTGTGTGTCCCCAAGAAAAGACATTGGTAGGGTTTTACCTTCACTTCCTGTTTAGCTGTGTGACAGGAAGTGAAGCCAATTTTAAGAAAAGGAGACACAAAGGCCAAACTACAAAAAAAATTAAAAATCTAAAAAAAAAACACATACGCAGGGGTTCTAACACTTACTGCGTTCCCCTCAAAATGCCCAAAATTAGAATTGTATGGCCTTGAGCTATTTTTAAGTGCAGTGCTCTAAATCAGTGCTTCTCAAGTACCCCCGACAGGCCATGTTTGCAGGTTTTCCTTCATCTTGCACATATGCTTTAAATCACAGTCAATGGTTTTGATTTTTGGACAGCAATTCTCGATAAGATAAATTCACAAAACATGTCCTGTTGGGGGTACTTGAGGACTGAGGCTGAGAACCACTGCAGTAAAAAAGAAAAATTGAATACTTACCGCTCTGTATTTGTCATTTCCTGGTGACGCCCCATGGCAGCACACAATTCATGCATATGCTACCATGAAGGCACCAGATTAGACAAATCACACCTGTTTTGTTTTGACATGCCAATCAGCCAATCAGCTGTCACATTTGTTGCAAAGAAAACACAAAACAAAGCTCAAAACTTTGCATCAAATTTTATTGGTCAACAAAACAAAAGGGAAGGCAAAATAAAAAACATGGCAATTTGAAACAGTTACAGACTCAACATCTTGAGAAATTTTTGGCCAAAATCAAAGTGAACAAACAACACACATTAACAACATCAGAATTATTTCAGGGGAACATTTCCCCCACACAAAAAAATACAATCCACAAAAGTTAACCAATCACCTGTTTTGCAAAGACATAACAAATAAAATACATGTGTTACAAACTCGATAAGGACACCAACATGTACATTCTGCTCCCGAAAAAACGGCAGTTTTTAAAACTTTTTTTTGCATTGATACATGTCCCCTGGGGCAGGACCCGGGTCCCCAAACACTTTTTAGGACAATAACTTGCATATTAGCCTTTATAATTAGCACTTTAGATTTCGAACGTTCGAGTCCATTGTATTTAATAGGGTTCTAAAGTTCACACGAACATTTTGTCTGTTCGTAGGTTCTGGTGCGAACCGAACAGGGGGGTGTTCGGCTCATCCCTGCCGGGGGGGTGTCTATAGTATGCCTGTAAAGTAGCACATGTTTTCCATGTTTATAACAGTTGGAGAGCAAAATGACATTTCTAAAGTAAAATAATAGTCATTTAAAAGTCCTCGCGGCTGTAATGAATTGCTGGTTCCCGTCAATACAGATAAAAGTCTTTGAAAGTCTTTGATTACACAAAAAACAAAAGCGTGGGGGTCCCCCAAATTCCATTACCAGGCCCTTCAGGTCTGGAATGAATTGGAAGAAGAAGATGGAAGAAGAAGATGGAAGAAGAAGATGGAAGAAGAAGAAGGAAGAAGAAGATGGAAGAAAGGAGAATACATTAGTAAAGGAATTGTCAAAAACCGGCTCTTGTCATTTTTTACATTTTTGACACTTTCTTCGTGAAATGGTAGGGGTACATTTGTACCCCATTACCATTTCACACAGGGGGGGCGGGATCTGGGGGTCCCCTTTGTTAAAGGGGTCTGCCAGATTCCGATAAGCCCCCTGCCCGCAGACCCCCACAACCACCGGGCAAGGGTTGTGGGGATGAGGCCCTTGTCCCCATCAACATGGGGACATCCTCCCCATGTTGAGGGCATGTGGCCTGGTACGGTTCAGGAGGGAGGGGGGGCCGCTCTCGTCCCCCCCTCTTTTCCTGCGGCCGGCCAGGTTGCGTGCTTGGATAAGGGTCTGGTCTGGATTTTTAGGGGGACTCCACGCCATTTTTTTTTTTATTTGGGGTGGAGTTCCCCTTAAAATCCAAGCCAGATCTGAATGGCCTGGTATGGATATTTGGGGGGAACCCCACGTAATTTTTTTTTAAAATTTGCTTTTTTTTTTTGGTTAGCAAAGACAATTCATTACATTACAGCCGCGGGTGCTTTTAAATGCCTTTTTTTTCCTTTAGAAATGTCATTTTGCTGGCGCAATGGGAAGTTCAGAGCTGCGCCTGTTCAACTTATGCAAATTAGTTTACGTGACTTGACATTTACTAAGATTTTGCGGGCGCAGTGTCTTGGCGCATTTGAACCATTGAAATTCCCGCGCTGAGCTCAAAAAAACCTCCTGCAGCTCGAATCGTACTTGCTGGCGCAGCGGGCTGGTTTTGAAAAAGTTACTTTCTCACTCTATTTTGGTCATATTAGTTATTTGGGCAGGTGTCACTACACTTCCTCACATCACCCCATGTCACCCACATTATATTCTCACTTCCATCTGAGCGCCTCCTCCCGTCCTCCGACAACACTATAGTAAATGGGAAATAGGGCTGCGATACCGGAGCTAATGTTTTGTAAATACCAAAACAGCAATTGCGCACGCAGATGCGCCAATACTCATGGCGCAAACGTTTCGTAAATCAGCCCCAGTGTGTTCACTTATTGTGACTCTGAATCTAGAGTGTTAGTGTAGTGTTAGTATAGTGTGAGAATAGTCTGTCTATGTGTGTGATTTTATATTCAGTATTACATTGTACATCCCTGTATGTTGTGGTCGTTCAGGTGCCTATCTAATAGTTTTTTAAATTATCGATGCTCCCCACTGAAACCACTGCCTGTGGTAGAGAATTCCACATCCTAACTGCTTTTCCAGTAAAGAACCTTTTACACATTTTAAGGTTAAACCACTTTTCTTCTACTTTTAGTGAATGGGCGCGTGTCTTATTAAATTCCCATTTGCGGAAAAACTTTCCCCCTATTGTGGGGTCACCAGTACAGTACTTGTACATTGAAATCTTATCCCCTCTCAAAAGGGAGAACAAGTTCAGTGCTCGTAACCTTTCCTCATAACTAATATCCTCCAGTCCCTTTATTAGTTTTGTTGCCCTTCTCTGGACTCTCTTCACTTCCAGCACATCCTTCCTGATGTAGCGATACCTTCAATTAAGAGGGCCGCAGATTTAGTTTGGGCCCTGAAGACAGCTCCGCCAACCCCCCGGCAATTTACTCGACCCCCTTCTGGCACAGTTAGTCTAGGGTAATATATATATACTTACTTCTACTGGCAGTAAAATCAACAGTTATCACAAATCACAGGAATATATCTGCAGAGCCCTGCAGCAATAAACACACTATAACCAGTCAGATATGGTGCACACGCACCACGTGTAACAGTACTTCACTATGCGCCCTATGGCGCAGTAACTAAATAAACTATCTAGATGGCCAGGCCTGACCATATAACTCAGTCCCTAGGGGGGTAAAATTATTTGCATGCAAGTCTTTAAACGGTGGTGCACATTTCAGGAACACATTTGTAATCCAAGGGGGGTAAAAATGCCAACACAGTACACTCCACTAGAGATTCGTTTGACTCAGTTCTGCTCTGGATCTTAAGTGGGGGAAAAGAACTGAAATAGGAACTGGTGGGCCACGGCAGTCTGTAGGCCTAACAATGGTATACAGTATTTATGGATTGAGCATGTGCTCGCTCACCCCTCCGGACGCGATCCCAGTCCGGGAACTTCCACCTGCTGCGTCTCCACACACAGCGTCCGCAGCGGTCGGGTCTCCAGCTCAGCAGCAGTTGAAGAAAATCGAGTCAGATGCCACCCAGGCTTGAGATGGGGTGGAAGGCTCTTTGGTACTGCGCAAGGCCCCAGGCTTCAGGCCTTGCACAGCAGGAGATCCGCACAGGAAGATCTCTCCACTGAAGTCTCGTGTCCCAAAGAGGCCAAGCCTAGTCTCGCCTCCTCCTTATAAAGCTCCACCCATGAGTCTCTGCGGTGACAACATTGCACCCTGGGTGCCAAACAGGGTTCTGGGTAACGTAGTCTCTCTCCTCTGCTTTCACTTCCAGTAAAGTCTCTTCTCTACTCCCTCCCGACTCACCTCTCACCCGGAAAGTCCTGTCTCTCTGTATTAAAGGGGAATACCCTGCTACACACTCCCCCCACTTAAACTCTTTGGTCCCCAAAGACATCTAACATTTTTAGATGTGCAAAACGTTTTAGCTTCAATGTGGTTGCATAGGATTGACAGAGGAGCCTCCCACCAATCATCATATGATGGGGAGCTGTCCTGTCCACAGGTCGCTTCAGTGAGGGCGACCTGTCTAACTGTGCAGGAAGTGAGCTGGGGTTGCCCTCCACCAAATGAACCGTGGAGGGATCCGGATTCTCTGCATTCCTCCTGGCAGTGACCACAGAATCTTCTGCGCTCTTCCCCATTTGTGGGTAGGTCAACTTTTTGGGAGGCCTTATGACTCTTCGAGCCCTTTGCCCTCTTGGAGTTTCTGGCTCTGGCGCCACAGGTTCTTCTTCCGTAGCAGGCTCGGGCAACACGGCGGGCTCTGGAATATCTGCTTCAGGAGCCGAGGGATACATAGAGTCTCTAGGGTCCCCTTCAGAGTGGGTATCACAGGCATCTTCCCAGTAATCTGATGAAGGACTAGATGGGATGAACTCAGTGGCTTCTGGATTCAGTTGTCCATCTATAGTGTCTTCAGTGGTTGGAAGATCTATAGCAGACGTTCCTGGAGTTGGGGAAGGCCACAGCCAGTCAAGTTCTCTTCCTTCATCTCCACTAAGTTCAGAGGCCTCTCCATCTTCAGCCCGAGAGGTCTGGGACCGAGTGTTTGGCCTGGGGGTATCAAAAATAGAGACTGGTTCAGGGGAGTCCCCCTCTGGAGGTATCCTGACTGCTTCAGCAAGTGGGAGCTGGTGGTTTCGATGCCACGTCTTCAGTGGTCCTACCTTCCCTTCTGGCTTCAACTTGTAGACAGGTAGGCCCGGCAGCTTCCTACAGATGACATAGGGTTCAGATCTCCATCTGTCTGCAAGTTTGTGTTTTCCAGGGACCCCCAGATTGTGTAGCAGTACTCGGTCCCCGGGCTGCAGGTCTTGCACCCGGACCTTCAAGTCAAAGTTTATTTTGTTTCGAGCTCCCCTTTGATCTGAGGCCGCTTGAGCTTGTTCATAGTCTACTTTCAGGCTGTGTCTGAGCCTGTCCACATATCCTTTGTGGGATGTGGCTGAGGAATGGTCTAAAGAGGTGCCAAAGGCCAGGTCCACAGGTAACCTTGCCTCTCTCCCAAACATGAGTCGATATGGGGAGTAGCCTGTAGCATCACTGGTGGTGCAGTTGTAAGCGTGTACTATAGCTGCTATGTGTTTGCTCCAATGTTGTTTCTTCTCACTATCCAGAGTTCCCAACATATTGAGCAGGGTTCGATTAAACCTCTCCGGCTGAGCATCTCCCTGTGGGTGGTAAGGTGTGGTTCGGGTTTTCTTGATCCCTAACGAATCCAGGAGTTTCCGGACCAGCCGACTCTCAAAGTCCCTTCCTTGATCTGAATGGAGTCACTGTGGCAGCCCATAATGGACAAAATACTTCTCCATAAGTACCTTGGCTACTGTGGAAGCCTTCTGGTCTTTGGTTGGGAAAGCTTGGGCATACCGGGTGAAATGATCGGTTATCACCAGAACATTTCCTAGTCCACTCAGGTCGGGTTTGAGGCAGAGAAAATCAATGCATACCAGATCCATTGGGCCTTGACTTTGTAGATGGCCCATTGGGGCAGCTTGATGGGGTAAAGTCTTCCTCTGGATGCAGTGTGCACATGAATGGCAGTACTCTTCCACTTCTGCCCTCATGCAGGGCCAATAGAACCGACTTCTGACGAGTTGAAAGGTCCTTTCCGCCCCTAGGTGGCCGTGATTGTCATGTAGGGCAATCAGAACAGTCTCTCAATGTTTTTCCGGAAGGAACAATTGCCATTTATCTTCCAGGTCATCAGAGGGGCCCCTTCGGTAGACCACTCCCTGATGCACCTGCAACCTGTCCCACTCTTTCCTCAACAGGCGAGCTTCCTTTGAGGAGTGGCGCAGGAGTCTATTTGGATCCTGATTCTCCAGGGCTTCAAGAACCAATTTCCCCATGGGGTCTTCCAATTGGTCGCATCTCAGTTCCTTCTTGGACAGTTTCGGCAGATGGGCTTCCTCCAGTTGGGTTACTCCACAGTATTGTTTGGGGACTCCTACCATGGTAACCCCTATCTCTTCCGCCCTTGAGCCTCCTCTGGCTTGTAATTCAGCCCCTTGACAAAGGGCCCGCACCCCGTCAGGTGCCACTTGAGTCCAGTCTTCTGTGTCACTGGTGGGGCCATTAAATCTCCTGGACAGAGCGTCTGCATCTCAATTTCCAGCCCCTGGCCTGTACTTTAGGCTGAAATTGAATCCAGACAGTGCGGCCAGCCACCTGTGTCCAGTGGCGTCCAGCTTGGCCGTGGTGAAAAGGTAGGTAAGGGGGTTGTTGTCGGTCTTCACAGTGAACTCCGCCCCATACAGGTAGTCTTTGAGCTTGTCTACTACCGCCCACTTAAGGGCCAGGAACTCCAGCTTGTGAGTGGGGTAGTTCTTCTCAGAGGGGGTCAGGCTCCTGCTCATGTAGGCAACAGGCCGCAGTTGTCCTTCGTGTTCTTGGTAAAGTACTCCTCCCAGACCGTCATGACTAGCATCTACATGTAGTTCATAGGGTTTGGTTGGGTCTGCGTAGGCCAAGACTGGGGCAGTGGTTAGGCTCTTCTTCAGCGCCTGGAAGGCCTCTTCACACTTTTGGTTCCACTGATCTCTGACTGACTCTCCCGGATTCCTGGGCCCTGAGTTGTCCTCTTCCCCCTCGGTCTTGAGTAGTTCATTCAATGGTCTGGCAATTCGGGCGAATCCTTCCACAAACCTCCTGTAATAGGAGCAGAACCCCAAGAAGGATCTGAGTTCTGTTACTGTGGTGGGTCTTGGCCAGGTGGTAACTGCCTCCAATTTCTCAGGGTCTGTGGCCACCCCTTCTTCAGACACTATGTGCCCCAGATAGTTCACAGAAGACTGGTAGAACCGACACTTCTCAGGCGAAAGCTTCAGTCCCTCCTCACTGAGTCTTCTCAACACTTTTTCCAGCCTCTCTTCGTGTTCTTCCAGGGTTCTCCCAAAGACAATGACATCGTCCAGGTATACAAGGACTTCAATAAGATTCATGTCTCCTACAGTCTTCTCCATGAGACGTTGGAAGGTAGCAGGAGCTCCAGACAGTCCCTGAGGCATTCGATCAAACTCGAAGAACCCCACTGGGGTTATGAAGGCTGTCTTCTCCTTGTCTTCTGGATGCATAGGGATCTGGTAGTATCCACTCTTGAGATCCATAACGCTGAACCACTTGGCTCCAGACAAACTCTGTAAAGCGTCCTCTATCCTCAGAGTGGTGTACTGGTCGGGGATGGTTCTCCTGTTGAGAGTCCTGTAGTCTATACAGAGCCTCAACGACCCATTCTTCTTCCTGACCACCACTATCGGGGAGGCATAGGGGCTTCTAGACTCCCGGATCACACCAGTCCATTTGAGTTCTGCGAGTTGTTCCCTTAGATCCTCCAGATCTGCTAGTGGGACCCGCCTGCCTCTCTCTCTGAAGGGCCTGTCTTCTTGGAGGTGGATTCGATGGGTGGCACTCCTTGCACACCCCACATCGAACTCATCTTTGGAGAATATCTTCTCCCATCTGGTCAACTGGGCCTTGGCTATCTCTTTCCAAGCCCTGGATAGATTCGGGTTCTCCATGGACAGCTTCTCCCAAACATCTCCTCTTTCACCCGTCCTCTTTACTTCTGACAGGGTAACCGGGGCAGCAGGGCTCACCTGGCCCAGCAGCATTCTGGCTGGGATTTCCATGGGGCCACTGGTAGTGTTTCTAACACTCACTGGAACTCTACAATGGGCCTTCTTCAGAACCTCCAGCGGAATCACTTCTGGTATCACTTCCAGACCTGAGGACTCTCCCCTTGGGTCGGACTCCAGCACAACAAAGGGTCCAGGCTGCTCCCAAGTAAGCTCCACAGTGGCTCTGAGACAGGTTACTTCGCCGGGCTGCAACACTACCCCTTCTCTTCCAAGTCTCCACACCTTCCCTATCCCCTCCACCGGGGTCTTCTGCTCTAGGACCAGCCGTTGGTAAGCCGTCTTCAGCATGGGATGGATCTTGGTGGCTGCTTGCCCCTTCTCTTCCACTAGAGGGGTCAGGAGTCTTCGGACCAGGTCCGTGTTCGTCCCTATTATAAGGGAGCTCTTGTTGGCTCCTGGCGGCCGAGGGCACACAACTGCCAGGGTGTCAAACACTTCGGCCTTCCCAGCCACAGATGGGTCAAAGGTCATCTGGATAGGCAGATAGCCATCATAGGGGAAGCTCTGGGTTCCAATCCCCCATATTTCCAGTTCCTCTATCTTCTGGATGGGCAGATGACTTAAGTGCTTATCGTAGAAATCCCGGTATAGTAGGGTCACTTGTGCCCCAGTATCCAAGATGGCTCTGGTGTAGACTCCCTCCACTTGAATGGGCACTACAGGAGATGGGCCTACCAGCTCCTCCAGGTATGTCCTGGCAGGGGTCGCCTTCTTCTGGTCCTTTCCTTTCGGACTCTCTCTCGTCCAACTCCCTTTGGACTTTAGTCTTTCTTGGGCCTGGTATGCATCGATTTCCCTCCTTTCAACGGGCGTACAGACCCGCTGAGGGATATTATTGTTTTTCTTAGGTGTTCATCCCCTTTGGGGAATGCTGTGCCTCTTCTGAGGGGTCTGGCCCTCTCTCTTTGGGGTGTACCCCTAGTGAGGGATACTGTACGTCCTCTGAGGAGTTTTGTCTTTTCTCTTCCCTAGCTTCTCATTCAGTTTGGAGCTCACTGTAGATGATGGGCACCCGGTTGGCTCCTTCAGTGGGGCCCTCTGAAGTTTCCCGCCAGCTGTTTGGACTTTTCCTCAACTACCGGGCTTGGGCACACTCGCCTGAGATGTCCTACTCCTCCACATTTGAAGCAGGCTCTCTGTATTGGTTTCATAGAGCGGTTAGTGTTAGGAGTCTCCGGTGCCTTGAGTGGTGAGACTTCTTCTGTCTGGGGTTTCACCAGACGAGTCAACAACATCGTCATCATCTCCAGTATTTCTTTCTGGGTCTGGAACAGCTTCTCCAGTCCAGTCTGACTTGCGGGGAGGTGGTGAATAGGTGAAGACCATGATCCCTGTTCAGTGCTTGCTGCCAGTACTGTCATGGATATGCAGCAGTGTTTGTCTGTCAGCTTACCTTCCTTCCCATGTGTTCATCTTAGAGGCCTGAGCCCTTTCACCTGGCTTCCTTTATAATCTCCTCCCAGCCTGACTCCACCCCAGGCCCTATCACAGAACACTATATTAACCTGTGCACTGCAAGCCTGCTTTGCTGATCAACGTGTTTGTTAGGCATTGTGTGTTTGGGTTCCTGCCTGCCGTGTGCTACGTCTGTCTCTCTGTTACGTTATTGGCTTGTCCCCGACCATCCCTGTCTGCTCGTGACCCTTGACCTTCGGCTCGTTCTTCGTTATCCTTGTCTGCTTGTGGCCCCTGACCTTCGGCTTGTTATTCGGTTCTCTCTATCGTGTGCTGCTGCTTCCCCTTATCCTACGGGGCGTGAGCTAGGAAACTCCAGGGGCCGCGACCTGGTCCCAGCCTGCAGCGTAACATCCTCACCACTAGAGGCCCTGGAGAAGACCAGCTGGGTCTTAGACTCCGCGCCCTGGGGAATCTTGGCTCTCGCTTCCGTTGGGATCCCGGTTGTGCTCCTCTGGTCCCGCTTTCCACAACCACCCAGTTTCCTATCCACAGAAGCCAGCCATAGGGTTCACTACCTCGCGGTGCACTCCTGTCCCCCTACGGTGTGCATCTGTCACCTGGCCACAGGTGACCCTGACAGTTTGATCAGCCATGAACCCGGCTGACATCCCGCTACCCGCGGATGATCCATTGCAGGGCATAGTTTGCAGACTTGAAACCCAGGAATCGAATCAGACTCAGGTGATGCGATTCCTCCAGGATCTGGCTTCTCGCTTCGAGCAGCTTCAGGCCTCCTTGGGAACCCTGAATCCGCAACCTCAAATACAATCAGCGGCTGCACCTATTGCACCAGTCGCAGCCACACACTCACTACAACTGCCAGCTCCGTCCCGTTTCTCTGGGGACTCCAAGGCTTGCAGGGGGTTCCTTAGCCAATGCACGATTCATTTTGAGCTCCAGCCCCAAAACTTCCTGTCTGATCGGGCTAAGGTAGCCTATATCATTTCCCTCCTCTCTGGTGAAGCTTTAGCCTGGGCAGCCCCTCTGTGGGAACTGAATGATCCAGTGGTTTCTAGCCTGTCTGGCTTCTTGAAACTTTTTTCGGAATATCTTCGAAGAACCGGCTCGTGTCTCTTCAGCGGCCAGCGCCCTTTTACGTCTCCGCCAAGAGTCTGCTTCTGTGGGACAGTATGCCCTTCATTTCCGCATACTGTCGGCTGAGTTGAGCTGGAACAATGAGGCCTTAGTCGCAACCTTTTTGCATGGCCTGTCTGATAGAGTGAAGGATGAATTAGCAGGAAGAACCATCCCCACTGATCTGGCCGGCGTTATCTCCTTGTGTAACCAGATCGATATTCGCTTTCAGGAGAGGACCTTAGAAAAGCAACGCCAGCAGTCCTTGGTTCTTAGTCAGCCTGAGCTCCCCTCTCTTCGACCCGTAGAGCATCTCCTACCAGCTGAGGAACCCATGCAGCTGGGTCGGACCAGGCTATCCCCCGAGGAACGTGCTAGGCGCAGAACTCTTGGTCTGTGTCTTTACTGTGGGGGCAAAGGTCATTTTCGTGACACTTGCTCTCTTTGTCCAGAAAAACGTTCGGGTCCACTTCATCTGGAAAGTGGAGTATTGGACCCAGAAATATCACCTTCCCCTTCTCGTCTTCTGCTTTCTGTGTTCCTTCATGTTGGTGCTTCTTCTCATTCGGTCTCAGCATATCTGGATTCCGGAGCCGCTGGTAATTTCATGGACTGGGAAATCGCATCGTCCATGAGACTTACTCTTTTGCCCCTCACCACGCCATTGGTGGTCTTGGCGATTGATGGTACTGTTCTCCCAGGGGGACCTATCCGCTTCCAGACCCTCCCTGTTAAGATGTCGGTAGGGACACTCCACCAGGAGTGGATATCCTTCCTTATCTTACCCAAGGCCTCAACGCCTATAATTTTGGGTCTCCCATGGTTACAGCTCCATTCTCCTCATGTGGACTGGACTACTGGACAGATCCTGGCTTGGGGTCCCTCCTGTTCCTCGTCCTGCCTACCCAAGGTTGCCCCCTGTGAATCTGAGCCGGTCATTCATTCCAGGTTGCATAACCATTTACATTTCTCTGTCCCTAACCACCCTTGGACGCACAGCCAGGCTAGCTTGTCTACAAGTCCTGCAGTCGCTACGTCTTGCGATGCGATTCAGGTAGTCGCTACACCTGACTCAGCTATTCACTCTGCCTCTGTACTAGTTATGCCAGTCCAGCCCATGCCCAGTGAGCCTCCTACTTTTTCTTGTTCGGGACATTCTGCTTGTCCTTCAGCTATTCAGCTTGACTCCTGCGACATGTCACCTTCTAACCAACCTGACTTCAGGGTTCCACTGACATCTGCCCAGTCTGATGGTCCTGTGCAAGATGACCAGTTCCCCTTTAAGGGTCTAGGGGACCCCCCTCAGATTCCTGTTGATCCTCTCATGCCCTTGCTTATTCCTAGAGAGCCTTTGGTCCTCAATAGATCTTCTTGTCATCTCCCTACCTCATTTTCGGTCTCTGAGGATAATCTTAAGTATGAGGTTAGACAAGTTCTGGATTCTCGGCTCTGCAGAGGCATTCTTCAGTACCTTGTGCATTGGAGAGGTTTTGGTCCTGAGGAGGCGTCTTGGATTGCTGCATCTGATGTCGCTGCACCTCATCTGTTGAGAAGGTTTCATCAGAGATTTCCCTTTAAGCCTGGGTCCAGGCGGGGGAGGGCCCATAAGAGGGAGGGTACTGTCATGGATATGCAGCAGTGTTTGTCTGTCAGCTTACCTTCCTTCCCATGTGTTCATCTTAGAGGCCTGAGCCCTTTCACCTGGCTTCCTTTATAATCTCCTCCCAGCCTGACTCCACCCCAGGCCCTATCACAGAACACTATATTAACCTGTGCACTGCAAGCCTGCTTTGCTGATCAACGTGTTTGTTAGGCATTGTGTGTTTGGGTTCCTGCCTGCCGTGTGCTACGTCTGTCTCTCTGTTACGTTATTGGCTTGTCCCCGACCATCCCTGTCTGCTCGTGACCCTTGACCTTCGGCTCGTTCTTCGTTATCCTTGTCTGCTTGTGGCCCCTGACCTTCGGCTTGTTATTCGGTTCTCTCTATCGTGTGCTGCTGCTTCCCCTTATCCTACGGGGCGTGAGCTAGGAAACTCCAGGGGCCGCGACCTGGTCCCAGCCTGCAGCGTAACATCCTCACCACTAGAGGCCCTGGAGAAGACCAGCTGGGTCTTAGACTCCGCGCCCTGGGGAATCTTGGCTCTCGCTTCCGTTGGGATCCCGGTTGTGCTCCTCTGGTCCCGCTTTCCACAACCACCCAGTTTCCTATCCACAGAAGCCAGCCATAGGGTTCACTACCTCGCGGTGCACTCCTGTCCCCCTACGGTGTGCATCTGTCACCTGGCCACAGGTGACCCTGACAAGTACACTGAGTTCCCGAGTGTCTGAAGGGACATCTATCTGCTGTACTTTGGCACTTGTGGTGCTAGGAGGTTGAAGTTTCCTCTGTTTTTGGTCCCACTCAATCTCCATCTTATCTGCTTCATTCACTTTCTCAATGAGGACCTCATCCGGAGTTGAGGGGTCTTCCAAATGCTGCTTCAGTTGTAGCTTGATATAGTCACTCCTCAATCCCGTAGTCACAGATCTCTGGAATTTCTTTTGGACTAGCTCGGCTCCAAAATGCTCCCCAGTTCCTTCATCCTTGGATGTGGACAACAGGCGGTCCTTGAGCTCAATGGCCCGGAATAGGAAGTTCTGAGGAGTCTCTCTACTATCCTGGGTCATATTTATCCGTCGATGAAATAACTCTGCCGCATCTTCCTCCTCATAATAGCTTTTCAGTATCCTCTTTAGCTGGTTCAGGGTCAATCCACTCTTCCTCTCTAACATGCCCCTGACACTTGAACCTGGGCTGATGGCATGGATTACAGCCTCTCTAATTTCAGATTCCTGATATCCTTTCTGTAGCCCCAACTCTATTTGGTGTAGGAGGCTGGTGTAGGACAGTTTGTCCTTCTGCCCTCTTTCTCCTATCTGGCCGTCAATGCGGAAATCCTTCCGGATGGTTACTTCCTGCAGGCGGCCCTGAGCTTGTTTCTTCGGTACCTTCCCAGGTTTGGGCGTTATCTGACCATCTTTCTCATCCTCAGAAGCGACACGTAACCCATTAATGCGTTCGGCTATCATACTGGAAGTCTCCTGAAACCTTTTTTGTATGTTACGGTACTGTAGTTTCAGATCAACCAGCTGTTGTTCTACCTGCGATTTAACAGCAGCCCCTGCTTTCCTATCCAAGGGTTCTAACTGCTTCTGACTGGGATGTGTCAGGTGGAACTCAGTCTTTTCGGACAATTTTATACTGGCACCGTGGAAGTTTTCAGGGACATCCTGTCCCCACTCTATCAGTGCATAGGTGCAGTTGGTCCTTGGGTCTGGTCTCACTGCGACCACGTAAGGCTTTCTATCCGGGAACAATGTTTGTACCACCTCTTTAATTCGTTTCTCTCCCCAGTCACTCCCTGGAAGTTCAATGGCCACGCTCGCTTCTGAGCGGGTCCCTTCTGCTTTGCACCATTGGACTACTTTGATGGGGTCCATGCTGGTACTTCTGGCGTTCACCTGCTGTATCAGGATCCCGGACGAAAACCCCCACATGTAGCTATACCTTCAAATAAGAGGGCCGCAGATTTAGTTGGGCCCTGAAGACAGCTCCGCCAAACCCCCGACAATTTACTCGACCCCCTTCTGGCACAGTTAGTCTAGGGTAATATATATATATATATATATATATCTTATGCTCTATGGTTAAACTCAGACACCAATGCAGTCATAGAAGAATAACGAGTTTACTTCTACTGGCAGTAAAATCAACAGTTATCACAAATCACAGGAATATATCTGCAGAGCCCTGCAGCAATAAACACACTATAACCAGTCAGATATGGCGCACACGCACCACGTGTAACAGTACTTCACTATGCGCACTATGGCGCAGTAACTAAATAAACTATCTAGATGACCAGGCCTGACCATATAACTCAGTCTCTAGGGGGGTAAAATTATTTGCATGCAAGTCTTTAAACGGGGGTGCACATTTCAGGAACACATTTGTAATCCAAGGGGGGTAAAAATGCCAACACAGTACACTCCACTAGAGATTCGTTTGACTCAGTTCTGCTCTGGATCTTAAGTGGGGGAAAAGAACTGAAATAGGAACTGGTGGGCCACGGCAGTCCGTAGGCCTAACAATGGTATACAGTATTTATGGATTGAGCATGTGCTCGCTCACCCCTCCGGACGCGATCCCAGTCCGGGAACTTCCACCTGCTGCGTCTCCACACACAGCGTCCGCAGCGGTCGGGTCTCCAGCTCAGCAGCAGTTGAAGAAAACCGAGTCAGATGCCACCCAGGCTTGAGATGGGGTGGAAGGCTCTTTGGTAACTGTGCAAGGCCCCAGGCTTCAGGCCTTGCACAGCAGCAGATCCGCACAAGAAGATCTCTCCACTGAAGTCTCGTGTCCCAAAGAGGCCGAGCCTAGCCTCGCCTCCTCCTTATAAAGCTCCACCCATGAGTCTCTGCGGTGACAACATTGCACCCTGGGTGCCAAACGGGGTTCTGGGTAACGTAGTCTCTCTCCTCTGCTTTCACTTCCAGTAAAGTCTCTTCTCTACTCCCTCCCGACTCACCTCTTACCTGGAAAGTCCTGTCTCTCTGTATTAAAGGGGAATACCCCGCTACACTGAGGACTGGTGCCCAGAACTGGACGGCATACTCCAGGTGCGGCCGGACCAGAGTCCTGTAAAGTGGGAGAATTATCGTTTTATCTCTGGAGTTAATCCCCTTTTTAATGCATGCCAATATTCTGTTTGCTTTGCTTGCAGCAGCTTGGCATTGTATGCCATTGCTGAGCCTGTCATCTACTAGGGCCCCCAGGTCCTTTTCCATCCTAGGATCTCCCCCTAGTGAGTAGATTCCATTCATATTTTTGCCACTCAGATGCTTTATTAGAAATTTTTCTACATTAAACCTCATTTGGCATGTAGTTACCCACCCCATTAATTTGTTCAGATCTTGCAAAGTGTCCACATGCTGTGGAGAAGTTATTGCCCTGCTTAGCTTAGAATCGTCCGCAAATACAGAGATTGAGATGTTTATTGCATTCTCCAGGTCATTTATGAATAATTTAAATAGGATTAGTCCAAGGACAGAACCCTGGGGGTCCCCACTTTCCACCCTGGACCATTCCGAGTACTCCCCATTTATCACTACCCTCTGAACTCGCCCCTGTAGCCACTTTTCAATCCATGTACTTACCCTATGGTCCATGCTAATGGACCTTACTTTGTACCGAAAACATTTTTGGGGAACTGTATCAAATGCTTTTGCAAAATCCAGATACACCACATCCACAGGCCTTCCTTTATCTAGATGGCAGCTCATCTCCTCATAGAAGGTTAATAGATTGGTTTGGCAAAAACAATTCTTCATGAATCCTGCCAATGATACTGTTGTCATTACTAAAATCTTGTATATAGTCCCTTATCATACCCAAGAGCTTGCTTACTATTGATGTTAGGCTAACTGGTCTGTAATTCCCAGGGATGTATCTTGGTCCTTTTTTAAATATTGGTGTTACATTGGCTTTTCTCCAATCAGCTGGTACCATTCCAGTAAGTAGTTTTTTTGTAAAAATTAGGAAAAATGGTCTGGCAATTACTTGACTGAGTTCCTTAAGGACCCTCGGGTGCAAGCCATCTGGCCCGGGTCACTTATTAATGTTACGTTTTTGGGGGCATGTGGACATGGTGCTTTGGGATCACAGGGCATTGAGGTTGAGGGCATGTGGCCTGGTATGGTTCAGGAGGGAGGGAGGGCGCTCTCTTGTCCCCCCCTCTTTTCCTGCGGCCTGCCAGGTTGCGTGCTCGGATAAGGGTCTGGTGTGGATTTTTAGGGGGACCCCCACGCTATTTTTTTTTTTTTAAGTTTGGCGCCGGGGTCCCCTTAAAATCCCTACCAGACCTGAAGGGCCTGGTACGGATTTTGTGGGGAACCCCCACGCCATTTTTTTTAAATTTGGCGCGGAGTTCCCCTTAATATCCATACCAGACCTGAAGGGCCTGGTAATGGAATTTGGGGGACCCCCACGCATTTTTTATTTTTTTTCAAAGACTTTCAATGACTTTTATCTGTATTGACGGGAACCAGCAATTCATTACAGCCGCGAGTACTTTTAAATGACTATTATTTTACTTTAGAAATGTAATTTTGCTCTCGAATTGTTATAAACATGGAAAACATGCGTTACTTTACAGGTATACTATAGACACCCCCCAGGTATGATATTTAGGGCCAGTTCACACCGGATGCAGTGCAGTGTGTTTTTTTGATGCATGAAAAACGCAAAGAAAGTTGATCACATTAATGCCAATGGCATAGTTCACACCACTGCAGTCCGTTCCAGTGCGTTTCAGAAAGGAAAAAAAAAAATTGGTCACGCTGCATTTTTTATGTACAGAACTGTACTGGACCACAGTAAAACACATCAAAAACGCTACAGAACGTACCAAAAACGCACTGGAGTGCACCGGAACGCACCTAAATGCACCAAAGACGCACTGCAACACACTTGTCCTAAGTGAAAAGAGGGGGAATAAAACACTGGACTGCATCAAAAATGCACTGGAACGTGTCAAAAACATGCATACAGAAAAGCACCTGGAACGCATCCAGACTGCGTTTCTATGGTGTGAACTAGGGCCAGTACACACCATAGAAACGCAATTCGGATGCGTTCCAGGTGCTTTTTTGCATGCACCTTTTTTGATGCGTTCCAGTGCATTTTTGGTACGTTTTTGATGCAGTCCAGTGCTTTTTTCACCCCTCTTTTTTATTAACCATAGATAAGGACAAGTGTGTTCCAGTGCGTTTTTGGTGCATTTAGGTGTGTTCCGGTGTGTTCCAGTGCGTTTTTGATGCGTTTTGCTGCGTTCCAGTACAGTCCAGTGCAGGTAAAATGCAGCATGTTCTACTTTTTTTGTGGAACTGGAACGCACTGGAACAAACACTGCCATTTAGAACCATATAACCAACTTTCCATGCATTTTTGATGCATAAAAAACGCAATGGACTGCATGTGGTGTGAAATGGCCCTTTAGGAATTTGGCATATTTAAAGGCACTTCTCCTTGTTTTGTTTTTGGTGTTGTCCAAATTGGTGACATTTATATATGTCCCTTAGGGTGGGACCTGGGCCCCCATTTTAAGGCCAATAACTAGAAGATAAGCCAGCCAAGTGGGGACTAGCAAAATTAACAAGTCAGTTCCCATAGACTGCAATGGTATTTGTTGGTAGGGGGGGGGGTGTTTGTCCCCTCTCTAATTTTGTAGCATGCTGGATGATGTGCTTAATTTTGGACAGGGGCGGGGGGTTATTTTCTGCTAGCTGCATTTGTGTTGGTCTGAGCATGCCCAGGCAGTTTGTTTTGTTTTTTTGGTGCTTTTTGTGTGTGAACAGCACCTGGATATTTCTGGGCATGCTCAGAGAGTGTTTTTATCGGTTAGTAATTGAAGGACATCCTTAACAGGTGTACCCACTTTGAAGTTCAGTCTCTACATTGGGTGAACTTGCATTTTGGGTGTTTCATGGACTGTGCATGTGTTTTCAATTGCCTCATTAGCTCACAAACCTATGTTATATAAAGCTCGCAGATAGCATCCTCTCCCTTGCCCTGAAAAGGGGCAAGTGTGTGTCCAGCAAAAAGTACATTTTGGTGTCCTTATCGAGTTTGTAACACATGTATTTTATTTGTTATGTCTTTGCAAAACAGATGTTTGTTTTACTTTTGTTGATTGTATTTTTGTGGGGGGGAAATGTTCCCCTGAAATAATTTGTTAATGTGTGTTGTTTGTTCACTTTGATTTAATTGTCTGTGCTGCATTATTTTGCTAAATCTTTCTCAAGATGTTGTGACTAATGTTTCAAATTGATCCTGTTTTTTATTTTGGCTTCCCTTTGTTTTGTTGACCAATAAAATTTGATGCAAAGTTTTGATGTTTCTTTTTTATTTCAATTATTTTTATTAAGTATTTGTAAGTATCAGATTAACAAATATTACATTGTTCATATGTCGTGCAACGACTCTAGTACAATAGGCGTGGTACATGAGAAAAAAAGACAATTATAGTAGCGTTAACAATATAAATTATTTTAAAGAAAACACATTTAGATAGTAGATTACCCATTTTCATGGATCTGTCTCCTCCTGGTTTACCCCAGCTGGGAACACTTTGTGACCCAAGAGGAGAACAGCTCCGAATTGCTGCAACGGGTGAGAGGATTACTCTCACTTAGGGACTGGTCCCTTTAAGATATTTAGTTTGTATTACTTAAACTTGTAAATGGTTTAAACAGAGATTGCTCGGTCAAGAAAAAAATAAAAAACAGATGTAACATATAATATACTCATTCAACTTAAGGTGTTGGCACTGCTCTAGATCCGGAGGCCCAGGGGTACCAGGCTTTCCGGATTTTTTCGGCTCGACCATGGCTGGCAGCCATTATTGATTCGTAACAATGGTGCAGGTTCACTAGATCAATAGTTTGGGCAATTACTGGTGACTCCTCTGATCTCCACATCCTAGTTATACACAATTTGGAAGCCAGAAGTATATGGGATATAACATATCTAGAGTGGGGGGATATATTCTCTATCGTTAGGTTCAGTATCGCCAATTCTGGGGAGGGAGTAATATTGCCATTGATAGTATCCGAAAGGAGTTTGAAGACATCTTTCCAAAATTGTATGATGCGTGGGCATGACCAGAAGATGTGTAACATATCTCCTTTAGAGGTTTTACACCTCCAGCAGAGGTTGGAAGTCTGAGAACTGAAGGAAGCTAGTCTCGTTGGGGTCAGATACTGCCGTAGGGAAATTTTCTGCGTAAGTTCCCAAAGGGCGGAGCATTATGTGGATCTATAGATAGATCTAAAAGCTAGGGACCATTGATCCTCTGAATATGAGGAGGAGAGGTCTACTTCCCACTGGCGGTGAGCCGGTAGTTTGAGGAATTGTTGTTTACCTTGAAGGAGGTTGTAGAAATGGGAAATACCTTTGTATTTGGTGAGATTGTCCATGAGGTAGTTCCATGTCTTTGTAGGGATGGAGTATAGGGGTAGGGGCACTTTTTTTAGACAGTGGGAAATCCGCATATGAGTATAGAAATCTAATGTAGGGATGTTGAACTCCTTTTGTAGTACAGAAAAGGGTTTGGGTAGAGAGTTTAGGAGAAGGCAATGTAGAGACTGCATTCCCTTTAGGGACCAATGTGATACATTGAGATCCGGGGCGAGAAAGTGGAGGGTTTCTAGTGATATTTGATGTTTTGATGTTGGGGGGGAGTATTCCACCAGGGTGAGTAGTTTCCTCCAGGAAGAGGCCGAGGCCTTCATGGTAGGAGGGAAAGAGGCAGGTACAGTCGCTCCCAATGGAATACTCATTATCCATGTCTTTAAGTTGGAGCGATGGAGGAGAGTGTTTTCTATTTGTCCCCATAGGGTGATAGGTTGGGGGCGAAACCACTCCTGTAAATGGGCGAGAATGGATGCTAAGTAGTAGTCTTCGAAGGCAATGGAGCCCACTCCACCTACTAGTTTGTTTTTAATTAAATTGGAATGGGCACTCCTGGGTTTCTTCCCTTTCCAAAGATGGGTGTTAAGAACCGAATGGAGGGATCTAAAATATGACACAGGAAGTGGGATGGGTAGGGTTCGGAAAAAGTAAAGTACCTGTGGTAGGCATAACATTTTGAAGGCCGCTAATCTACCTGACCAGGAAAGTTCGTGCTTCATAATCTGGTGGGACTCATTTTGTATTTTAAGAAGTAGGGGTAAAAAGTTGGCAGAGAAAAAAGATTTGGTTGATCTGGTTAGTTTGATTCCTAAATAGGAGAGTTCATTGTCAGCCCATTTGAATTTATACTGGAGTTGTAGGAGATTTTTTGTAGTGGAGTCTAAGTTGATGTCAAGAATATATGATTTTGTGGTATTAACCTTATAGTATGAAGTTTCGCTAAACCAATTAAGTAACTTATTTACCTCCGCCAGGGAAGAAGCCGGGTTGGTGAAAATGAGAATCACGTCGTCCGCGAACAGGCTAATTTTGTGTGAGGATTGACCTATTTGGATACCTGAGATGGAAGGGTGGTTCCTGACGTGTGTCGCTAAAGGCTCCATGAGAAGATTGAAAATAAGGGGGGATAAGGGGCATCCTTGACGAGTGCCATTGGTTATGGGGAACGGACGGGAGGTCATGTTTTCAGTATACACCAGGACCGAAGGTGTGGAATACAGTGCCATGATGGCTCCCAATAAGGGCCCAGTGAAGCCAAATTTTTGGAGGACTGCTCTTAGATAAGACCAGTGTACTCTATCGAACGCCTTCTCTGCATCCAGTGAAAGGAGCAGAGAAGGCGTTCCAGTTGATTCTGCGTGGTGAATCAGGTCTATTAATCGTCTGGTGGCATCTGATGCCTGTCTACCTTTGGTGAAGCCAGTTTGGTCTCTATGTATTAGGGTGGGCATTATGTCTAATAGTCTCATTGCTATTGTTTTAGCATATAGTTTGACGTCAAGATTTAGTAGTGAAATCGGGCGAAAGTTTTGGGGTACGTTCGGCTCCTTCCCTGGTTTCGGAATAGTAATAACAAGAGCGTTCAACATTTCGGGTTGGAATTGCGAGGAGGAGGCAGCGACATTAAAAACATTGACTAAGTGGGGGGTTAGCTGGTCTGAAAATTGGTTATAGTATTCTCCTGACAGGCCATCTGGCCCAGGGGCTTTGTTTAGGGGGAGGGACTGAATTGTCCTCCGAATCTCCTGTTCTGAGAAAGGAGCATTCAATGTTGAGCATTGGTCATCGGTCAAGGTAGGTAGATGTAGGTTGAGCAGGAATTGGTTGATGTCATCTAGAGTGGGTTGGGGAGTAAGAGGATCGTTTTTTAGGTTGTACAGGTCTCTGTAATAATCACTAAATGCGTTGGCTATTTCCTTGGGGTTAGTCATAGGAGATTGGTCATGGGGATGGAATAGTTTAGCTATTTTCGTCTTGGTACGCTTGCTTTTGAGACGTTGTGCCAGGCGTTTTCCAGCCTTATTAGAGGTGGAATAGGTAGTAGCTTTAAGTCTTCTCTGAAGGTGGTCGTAGGAGTGGAGGAGTAAGGATCTGAGTTCCTGTCGTAATGTCACTAGTTGGTCGGGGAGTGGGGATTGAGGATTGGCTTTGTGACGGTTTTCTAGGGCAGCAATTTGGGATGAAATCTCATCTATTCGCTGCGTCCTCCTTCTTTTGTGAACAGCACTCATTTTCATCAGAATACCTCTCATAAAGGCTTTGTGTGCGCACCACAAAACGCCATGGTCAGACACTGATCCCAAGTTTAATTAAAAAAATTCCTCAATATGGTTCGCAATTTCTGGAGCATAGTCTTTGTGTTGCAAAATGTAGTTGTTAGCCCTCCAGATGCGGGAGTTGGGGATTCTCTTGGAGTCTCCAATTGAAATTGAAATGGTGGCATGATCCGACCATGTGGTGGTGTGGATTGCGGAAGCCGAAATGTTTTGTAGTAACCATTTATCTGATAAAAATAGATCTATACGCGATTAGGTGTTATGTCTAGGGGAGAAGAAGGTGTAGTCTCTCTCATTGCCGTGGTAGCATCTCCAGATATCATATAGTCCATATGTTGAGATGAGATTCTGAAGTGGGGATGGTCTTCTTTTAGCGGCAGAGGTAGAGTCTATAGAGACATCTGGCACTAGGTTAAAGTCACCGCAAATTAAGAGGTGACCCTTCTGAAGCGATCTGGACATTCTGAGAACCCTACGCAGAAAGGGGGTTTGATGGTCGTTTGGGGCGTATATGTTGACCAAAGTGTAGTTCGTTTTGTCGATGGTACATACCAAAATAATGAATCTACCCTCAGGATCAAGGGTTACATTGGAGAGTTGGAAGTCAAGTTTGGAGTTGATCGCTATCATAACTCCTCTGGTTTTGGAGTTATGAGATGCATGAAAGATATGAGGGAATTGGCTGTTGACACATAACTTCCAGTCAGCTTGGAGGAGGTGTGTCTCCTGTATGCAGATTATATCACTGTGGAGATTCTTAACGGATTTCCAGAGCGAATGTCTTTTAGCGGGGTGGTTAAGCCCGTTGACGTTGAGTGATACAATGTTGAGTGACATTCTGGTGTTGTGTAGGGGGCAATGTGTATAGGTATTACTCACAGTTAGACGTAGTACCGTTTTTATCAAGAAACGTTGATGGTGCTATTGTGGAGGGACAGAGGAAGTCCGAATATGTCCTGCGTTCAAATTACTAGAGCTGTGAATAGAGCAATCTGTTGTGAGAAGAAAGAAAAAATACTAGAAAAAAAATGAAGTTGTTCATGTACTTATAGAATAACAGGTATTTCGTTTAAATGCAGAAGTTGAAAGTCGGAGGTGGAGCAAAACAGTGCTGCGACCTCTTTTGGGGGGGAAAAAAGTTCAACTCGAGAAGAAGTATTTCAACAAAATAGACTCTCTATCAGATCCCAGGGGAGTATAGGATTAGTTGATTGGCCTTCCATATAGACGTGAATTTAGGCCTTTGGAGTTTGATTTTGGTCAAGTTTGCGACGGGTGGAGGTCGGGCCACTACGAGGTGGTAGCGGGGTAGGCGGGTCAGGTAGAATACCCCAAGTGTGGAGTAAAGCAAGCCCCGTTTGCAGATCACTGACTACGTGCGATTTGCCATTTTTGGTAATCAGGAATGTAGCCGGGTATCTCCATTTGTATTGGACTTTGTGGTTTTGGAGCCCCTTGGTCACTGGGCTCAGCTGTCTCCGCATTTGTAAAGTGAACTTGGATAAGTCTGGAAAAAATTGGACATCAGTAAAGGGCGCTGGGAGGGGTGATACAGCTTTGACCCCGTACATGAGCTTTTCCTTAATATGGAAAAAGTGCACCCTCATGAGGATATCTCTGGGAACAGAGGCTGCAAGGTCGGATGGCTTAGCAATCCTGTGGATTCTGTCTACTATGAGGTCTCTGGGAGCTGCATCTGGTAGGATGACATGCATCAGTTCTTTTCCGAACTTGGGCAGATCAGCAGGTAAAATGGTTTCTGGCACTCCTCTCAGCTTAACATTGTTCCTGCGAGATCTGTCCTCTAAATCGGCCAGCTTGGTGCGCATCCATTTTTGCTCCTCTCTGATATCTTCATAGACATCTATGACACCATTAACTGTGGATACACAATCTGACATACTTCCCTCTATGCGCGTCACCCTGTTGTCTAATGAATGTATGTCAAAGGTGAGAGAGGATAAGTCCGCCTTGAGCGAGGACTGCAGGGATAGTAGCATATCTTTTAGAGTTGAATCCAGCACTGGCTGGCCAGAAGTGGGGAAGGAGGCCATAGAGGAGTGCAGGGCCTGGTTGGATGTGAGGGGATTGAAAGCCGGGGCCTCAATTAGTAGTTGTGGCGGCGTGTCCATACGCATCCTAGCTTTCGCAGGGCTTCTGGTGAGGGGATCAGTTTCTGGTGGGTGATCGGAGGTGTCCGGGGGCACTTGGGTGGACGACTCAGCCGGAATCTCGTCCGGTAAGTCAGTGTATGAGTCCCGCGAATCCCATGGCACGGTCTGGCCGGCGCCATCTTTGTTTTCACTGACCTTCTCCGCCGGCTTAAAAGCAAACTCCGTGAGCCTCTGTGGTTTGTACTCGGTAAATCTCTTCCGAGACATCTCAGTTAGGGTCAAGGGCTTCTCTGGAGCAAGGATGGATGTGGATTGTGGCGCTGAAGGGCCGTAGTCGTTGCGTGGTGTCCGCTGGGTTGACGAGCTCAGAGCTTAGGCATCCATCTTCTCTGCCGACAGGTGTGATTTGTCTACCCTGGCCTTCACATATACATGTATTGTGTGCTGCCATGGATAGTCACCAGGAAATGAAAAATACAGAGCGGTAAGTATTCAATTTTCCTTTTTACTGCAGTGGTTCTCAGCCTCAGTCCTCAAGTACCCCCAACAGGACATGTTTTGTGAATTTATCTTATCGAGAATTGCTGTCCAAAATGCAAAACCATTGACTGTGATTTAAAGCACATGTGCAAGATGAAGGAAAACCTGCAAACATGGCCTGTTGGGGGTACTTGAGAAGCACTGATTTAGAGCACTGCACTTAAAACTAGCTCAAGGCAGTACAATTCTAATTGTGGGCATTTTGAGGGAAACCAAGTAAGTGTTTGAACCCCTGCTTGTTTTTGTTTTTTTTAGATTGGGCTTTGTGTCCCTTTTAGTAAAATTGGCTTCACGTCCTGTCACACAGCTAAATAGGAAGTGAAGGTAAAACCCTACCAATGTCTTTTCTTGGGGACACACAGATCAATCTAACTAGTGTCCCCATTAAGCAAATTGCACTCTAGCACTTTGTTGTGTACACCCCAAATCATTGGGTAGTTTGGGGTTTAGTAAAGACAAATCCACTCTGCAGTAAAAGTGTAGCTGCTTAAAATCTGAGGGGAAGCACTGGTGATTGTAACATCCAATCATGTAAAAGCAAAGATGGTGTTTTTTTTGTTTTCTTGCATGTCCCCCTCGGATATCCAGCAAGTGCACTTGTAGTGCAAAGTAGATTTGCCTTTAGTAAATAAGCCCCAAAGTCCCAAAAAAATAATAATTTGGGGTGTACCCCGCAAAATGCTGGAGTGCAATGTACATAATGGGGAAAGTATTTAGATTGACCTGTGTGTCCCCAAGGAAAGACATTGGTAGGGATTTCCCCTCACTTCCTGTGTGGCTATGTGACAGGAAGTTAATTATTTGGAAGGATAAAGTGGCCAAATTTGGGAGTTGTCTTCACTCTATCAGGGGTGCAGACATCCCCAAAAACTGTCTAGACTTGTAATCCCTCTGCATTCTATCCCCAAGCAAAAATAAGAAAGGATTTCATTTAGTTTAACTTTGCAAAGACACATTCCTATATTGAATTGTGATGCATGTCAATGGCCCATTTAGACCCTCTTTATTCACTCGAGATCAGCGCTATAACTGATCGACGGCCACAGCACGGTCCTCAATTGCCGGGAGTCTGTCAATAGACGTCCTCCCCTTCGCGCGCTGTGGTCACCGAGTCACTGAGACTCGGGTGATGACAGATCCCTGCCCCTTACCATGTGATCAGCTGTCAGCCAATGACAGCTGATCACGTGATGTAAACAAAAGCTGGGTAATGGTTTTTGTTTTCTCCTTGTGCTGACAGCATGAGCATAAAAAAAGGCAATCACCAGCTTATGTGCAAGGGACATCAGGCCCGAAGAGGAAGAGGCAATTCTGCGTCATCTGTGACAATCAGTAGCCCCTGCCAGTGCCACCTATCAATGCCCACCACTGGTGCCAATCAGTGCCACCTAGCAGTGCTGCCCATCACTGCCCATCACTGCCAACTATCGTTGCCACCTAGAAGTGCCACTTCTCAATGCCCACCAGTGCCAACTAGCAATGCCAACTCTCAGTGCCCACCCTTGCCCATCAGTGCAGCTCATCAGTGCAGTCTCATCAGTGTACATCAATGAAGGAGAAAAATTACCTTTTTTCGAAATTTTTGAAATATTAACCACTTCCCTACCGCCCACCGTCAAATGATGTCCTTGGCTTTGTGCGGTGACATCTGAATGATGCCTGCAGTTGCAGACATCATTTACATATCATTCTTTTCAGCCGGCGATTCTGTGGACGATAAAAACGATCATATCGGCAGTTCCGCCGCTTGATCATTCTTATAAGCGGCGGGAGGGGACGTTCCCCCCCCTCCCGCCGCCATCCGGTGCTTCTCTGGGCTCTCTGTGCCATCTGGGGCTTGGAGAATGAATTGGCCGGCGCCGAATGGGAAGCATAGAGATGACTGGTGACCAGATGGTCACCAGTCATCTCTATGACCGTCGGAGGCCCGGGTGCGACGTTATGACGTCACACCGGGTTCCCATATGTAAACAAAGCCGTGATCTCGGCTGTGAGCATGAGATCGTTTAATTTTTTTTACCGATCTCATGCTTTCCACCCTGGAGGAGAGATGTGGGGTCTTATTGACCCTGCATCTATCCATAAAGAGGACATGCCACAATAGATTCCTATTACAAGGAATGTTTACATGCCCCAAGTTGTGGATTGTCCACTTGCTACGTCACCTGCCCCAAGTTGTGGATTGTCCACTTGCCACGTCACCTGCCCCAAGTTGTGGATTGTCCACTTGCCACGTTACCTGCCACAAGTTGTGGATTGTCCACTTGCCACGTCACCTGCCCCAAGTTGTGGATTGTCCACTTGCCACGTTACCTGCCACAAGTTGTGGATTGTCCACTTGCCACGTCACCTGCCCCAAGTTGTGGATTGTCCACAATGCAATGGAAGCAATTAATTTTTTTTTATATATATATATATATATATTTAATGTTTTTTCCTCATTTGCCATAATTTTTGAGTTTATCAATGTAAAAAAATAGGTCAACTTTAAAAACGCTTCTAAACTAAAATGCAGTGTTTTGGATGTAATTTAATTCAATGGACCCGCATCCAAAACGCAAGTACAGTGATTTTGCGGCGATTTGCTTTTTTTTTTAACCTGTTTATAACTGGTTGTTAAAGGAAATGTAAAAAAAATAATCATTGCCGGCTTTAAAAAAAAATAATCTAGCAGCGTGGGGTCCCCCCCCAGGTCCATACCAGGCCCTTGGGTCTAGTATGGATTCAAAGGGGACCCCCCCCCCCCCACCAAAATGAAAAAAAAATGGCATGGGGGTCCCCCAAAATCCATACCAGGCCCTTCAGGTCTGGTATGGATTTTAAGGGGAACCCCGTGCCAAAATGAAAAAAAATAGCTTGGGGGTCCCCCTAAAAATTCACACCAGACCCTTTATCCGAGCATGCAACCTGGCAGCCCGCAGAAAAGAGGGGGGATGAGAGAGCGCCCCCTCCCTCCTGAACCGTACCAGGCCACATGCCCTCAACATGGGGAGGATGTCCCCATGTTGATGGGGACAAGGGCCTCTTCCCGACAACCCTGGCCGTTGGTTGTCGGGGTCTGCGGGCGGGGCTTATCAGAATCCGGGAGCCCCCTTTAATAAGGGGGGACCCCAGATACCGGCCCCTCACCCTATGTGAATGAGTATGACGACACAGTCCCATCATTCCTCGGGACTGTGATGTCATACAGGGGCGGGGTCAGCGGGTGGCATCACCCGGTGACCACGCCCCATGCCAATATAAGTGGGTGCGCTCCGCAGACACAGCATTGTAGCAGCAGACAGCGACGAGGCAACATCGGGCAGAGAGAAGAGGGAAGAAGACGATGCTGAAGACCGGGACCCTGCTAGCAAAAGAGCTGGAAGAAGATAGCGGGGCGCCCGGCAGTAGGCAGAAAGAACCGGAGATCGTGGAGAAGGCACCGGAGAGCGGGAGAAGAACCGGAGAGTGCTGAGACGACACTGGAGAACAGAACAAGAGACCCCCGAAGTCAGAAGAAGACGACGATGAAGACCGGGACCACGCTAGCAAAAGAGCTGGAAGAAGATAGCGGGGCACCCGGCAGAAAGACCCCCAAAGTCGGAAGAAGATGACGATGAAGACTGGGACCCCGCTAGCAAAAGAGCTGGAAGAAGATAGCGGGGCACCCGGCAGAAAGACCCCTGAAATCGGAAGAAGACGACGATGAAGACCGGGACCCCGCTAGCAAAAGAGCTGGAAGAAGATAGCGGGGCGCGCGGCAGAAAGACCCCCAAAGTCGGAAAAAGACGACGATGAAGACCGGGACCCCGCTAGCAAAAGAGATGGAAGAAGATAGCGGGGCGCCCGGCAGAAAGACCCCCGAAGTCAGAAGAAGACCCCCGGAGCTGCCTAATAAATTACTTTAAAAACCTGTGTTGTGTTTTTTATTGACTTTTTTTTCCACCAGGTGAATGGGTAGGGGTACGTTGTACCCCATACTCATTCACATAGGGTGGGGGGGCCGGAATCTGGGGGCCCCCTTATTAAAGGGGGCTCCTGGATTCCGAAAAGCCCCCCGCCCGCAGACCCCGACAACCAACGGCCAGGGTTGTCGGGAAGAGGCCCTTGTCCCTATCAACATGGGGGCAAGTGCTTTGGGGTGGGGGAGCGCAGGGCGCCCCCCTTCCCCAAAGCACCCACCCCCCATGTTGAGGGCATGCGGCCTGGTACAGTTCAGGAGGGGGGGGCACTCGCTCGCCCCCCCTTTCCTGACTTGCCGGGCTGCGTGCTCAGATAAGGGTCTGGTATGGATTTTGGGGGGACCCCCGCGCCGTTTTTCGGCGTAGGGGATTTCCCTTAAAATCCATACCAGACCTAAGGGCCTGGTATGCTCCTGGAGGGGAACCCATGCCGGTTTTTTAATTAAAATTTGGCGTGGAGTTCTCCTTCATAATTCATACCAAACACAGGGGACAACGAGCGCGAGGCTTGCAGTACCCTGTCGCCGAGAACCAGCGCAATGGCATCGCGCTGGAGACATTCTCGGCCAGGTAGTCGCCTCTAGGACACAACTTGAGCGGCTGCTTCACACTCAAGTCGTGTACAAGTTGCCTCGCAAAGTCGCGCAGTCCCTCTGTCAACCGGCACACGAGTCGCCCCGCGAGTCGGATCGTCTTCATCCGACTTTCCGGGCGACCTCTATTCAAATCAATGGGCTCCCATAGGGAACCATTCATTTTGAATAGAGCGCCGCTCAAATTTTTATTTACTATAGCAGTGCGCCGCCGGTTCCTGCTCTCAATTAAGGATTTATCCAGCGCACCAATTAAGGTATGACCCGGCGCAGCGCACTGTTTATAGTAAATCACCTCCATAGTGTCTGAAGAAGGAGTGTCTACAGACCCTGACAAACTGGAAGCAGTTACCTCCTGGCCCCGACCAACTACAATGACTAAACTCAGATCCTTCCTGGGGTTTTGCTCCTACTACCGCAGGTTTGTGGAAGGGTTTGCAAAAATTGCCAAACCTCTGAATGAGTTACTGAAGACAGAAGGAGAGGAGGATGATACTGGCCCCAGGAAACCTGGAGAGTCCGTGGAAGACCAGTGGACAGAGAAGTGTGAAGAGGCCTTCGAAATGCTGAAGAAAAGCCTGACAACTGCCCTGGTCTTGGCCTATGTTGATACTAAAAGACCATATGAACTGCATGTGGACGCTAGCCATGATGGGCTGGGAGGTGTACTGTACCAGGAGTATGAAGGACAACTCAGGCCGGTCGCCTATGTAAGTAGGAGTCTAACACCAGCGGAGAAGAACTACCCCACCCACAAATTGGAGTTCCTGGCCCTGAAGTGGGCAGTTGTGGATAAACTCAGAGACTACCTGTATGGAGCGGACTTTACAGTAAAGACAGATAATAACCCACTTACCTACCTTTTCACCACAGCCAAGCTGGATGCCACTGGCCACCGTTGGTTGGCCGCCCTTTCTGGATTCAACTTTAGCCTCAAGTATAGGCCGGGAACTGGAAACAGGGATGCAGATGCATTGTCCAGAAGGTCTCATGCTCCCACTTACCATACAGAAGACTGGACCCAGGTAACCCCAGATGGGGTGCAGGCTTTATGTCAAGGAGCCCAACTTCAAGCAAGTGGGGGATCCAGGGCAGAAGAGATTGGAGTTTCGGCAGTGGAGGTGCGCAAATGCTATTGTGATGTTACCCAGATTGGTGAAGACGATTTGCCAAAATTATCCAAGAAGGACATAAGAAGGGATCAGTTGGAAGACCCCTGGGGAAGATTGGCTTTGGAAGCTCTAGAAGACCAGGATCCGGCCAGGCTCCTGAAAAATCCCTCAAAGGAGGCTCGAATAATTCACAAAGAATGGGATAAGTTACAGGTACATCAAGGGGTGGTCTACCGAAGGGGCCCCTCTGATGACCTGGAAGAGAAGTGGCAGCTGTTTCTGCCGGAAAAACACAGAAGAACTGTCCTGGCTGCCCTACATGATAACCATGGCCATTTAGGGGCCGAACGAACTTTCCAGCTTGTAAGGAGTAGATTCTATTGGCTTTGTATGCAAGCTGAAGTGGAGGAGTACTGTCACTCATGTGCTCGCTGCAAACAGAGGAAGACATTGCCACGTCAAGCTGCCCCAATGGGCCATCTGCAGAGTCAAGGGCCCTTGGACTTGGTATGCATCGACTTTCTCTGTCTGGAACCTGACTTGAGTGGACATGGAAGTGTTCTGGTGATAACCGACCATTTCACCCGTTATGCCCAGGCCTTTCCAACTAAAGACCATAAGGCCTCCACTGTAGCCAAAATCTTGGTGGAGAAATACTTTGTACACTATGGGTTACCTCAACGCCTTCACTCAGATCAAGGGAGGGACTTTGAGAGCCGACTGATTCGGAAGTTGCTGGACTCTTTAGGCATAAAAAAACCCATACTACCCCTTATCACCCTCAAGGTGATGCCCAACCTGAAAGATTCAACAGGACTCTGTTAAATATGTTGGGGACTCTGAACAGTGAGGAGAAGCAACATTGGGGCAAGCACATAGCTGCCATAGTGCATGCCTATAACAGTACAGCCAGCGATGTCACAGGATATTCCCCTTACAGACCTTATGTTTGGAAGAGAGGCCAGACTACCAGTGGACTTGGCCTTTGGTACCTCCATGGACCTTACATCTGTCACCTCACACAAAGGATACGTGGACAGATTGCGGAAGAGCTTGAAACTGGCCTATGAGAAGGCCCAATTAATTTCTGAGCAGAGAGGAGCCCGGAACAAATGGAACTTTGACCTTAGAGTCCGTATTCAAGATCTACAACCTGGAGACAGAGTGTTTCTGAGGAATCTAGGAGTCCCAAGGAAGCACAAGCTGGCAGACAGATGGAGATCAGAACCTTATGTGATTTGTAAGAAGCTGCCTGGTCTACCCGTGTACCAGCTGAAGCCTGAAGGAAGAGTGGGACCGCTGAAGATCTGCCACAGAAACCATCTGCTACCCCTTTCTGAAGCAGTCAGGATGCCTCCTACCCCGGATTCCCCCGAGCTACCTTCAAGCTCAAATACTCCCAGACCCAACACTAGGTCTCAGACAGCTCTGTCAGGAGGAACGGATATCGCCACTCAGAGTGAAGATGAGGAACTGGAAGTTGAATGGTTGTGGCCGTCCCAGGTACTCGAATCTTTGTCTATTGACCTTTTACCCTCTGAGGATGCCCCTGATGATACTTTGAATCCAGAAGCCAGAGTTTGTTCCATCTTATGCTCAGACGGAGGGGTGGGAAGATGCTATAGAATCCTTCCCTGTTGATGATCCAAGGGACTCCATGTATCTTTCTGCATCTGATTCGGGTGCCTCAGAAACAGAAGAAACTCCTATAACTATCCCAGTGGAAGAACCTGTGGTATCTGAGGCATTGACCCCCAGGGAACAAAGAGCTAAAAGAACCATACGTCCTCCCCGGAAGTTGACCTATACACAGATGGGGGAAAGCTCTGAGGACACTGTAACTACCGCAAGAAGGACAATACAAAAGCCTGATCCCTCCACTGTGCATTTGGTGGAGGACAACCCCAGCTCACTTTATGGCACAGTTAGGCAGGCCACAATCACTGATGTGACCTGTGGGCAGGGCAATCCCCCTCCGCGTTTTTGGTGGGAGCTTCCCCTGCCGACCTCCCTTGCAGCCGCTAATGACTTTGTCTGTACACATTGTTAGTCTTGTCTTTGGGGACCAAAGATTCTAAGTGGGGGGAGTGTGTAGCGGGGTATTTCTCTTTAAATCCCTCAGAGTCTACATTACCCAGTAAACTTTTAGGCACCCAGGGTGCCTTGCCCGCGCAAGGACTGCTGGGGCGGACTTTAAAAGGGAGAGGCGGGGCCCAGTTCTTTCTCTTTGGACACCGCCCGCCCAGCAAGCTGAACTGCTGTCTGAGCTCCTGTGACTTTAGGCCAGAAGCCTGGGCGTTTTCTCCAAAGAGCCTTCCGCGCACCGAGGAACCAGAGGGACGTCTTTCCTTTATACTGCACCTTTGCCAGGAGGACCGAAGACCCGGATGTCGAGGGATCGGTGTGTTGAGGCACCGCAGCGGAAGAAACAGACGCGGACTGGTCCGGTTGGGTGAGAGAGCACCTGCTCATAAATAGACACAGTACCTTTGTTACCTTGGTGGATTACAATTCTGTTCTTCAAGTACACCACCGTTGCTAGCGAAGATTTCCCTACAGGACTTCCACTTTAGTTCAGTCAGGCCTGACTGGGTAGCATAGACATTCCTGGGCGCCATATTGCCCACGAGGGGAAGTAGCTGCAAAGGGGACTGGTAGAGTTGCATAACGTTGAATACCTGTTTGCTTGTTAACACTGTTTATTGCAGGGCTCTGCTTATGACATGTATTCACCTGTTTTACTGCTTACCCACTAATCTAAATAAACATACAAGGGATAAGCATATTGGTGTCTGTGTTCTTTACTTTACTGAAGAAATAGGTAAAGGAAGTTTTAAAGCCTTAAGCCCTGTACACACGATCGGTTTGACTGATGAAAACCGTCCGATGGATGGTTTTCATCAGACCAACCGATCGTGTATGGTACCCATCGGTCTTTTTTCCATCGGTTGTAAAAAATAGAACTTGTTTTTAAATTTTCCGATGGATAAAAAACCGATGGGAATTTCCGATCGTCTATGGGCAAGTCCATCGGTTAAAAAACCCACGCATGCTTAGAATCAAGTCGACGCATGCTCAGAAGCATTAAACTTCATTTTTCTCGGCTCATCGGAGTGTTTTACGTCACCGAGTTTGGAACGGTCGGTTTTTTGACTGATGGTGTGTGGCCAAGACTGATGAAAAACAGTTTCATCGGATTTACGATGGACAAATCCATCGGACGAAAATCCATAGGTTATCCGATCGTGTGTACGGGGCTTTTACTGTGTATTCTTGTCATAGGATTGTGCCGCTGTGAGTTACAGGCCGCACAATCCTATCATCCCCTACTAACTGTGCCAAGGGAGGTTAGAGCCGATTGCCAGGGGTTGACAGCGGAGCACTACAGGGCCCAAAAATCATACAGGCACCTCTTAACTGGGGGTATCGCTACATACAGAAAGCTAAACGTTTGAATCCCAGACAGGCCAGGTGGAGTCTCTTCTTTTCCCGTTTTAATTTCACGATTACGTACAAAACTGGTTCCTGCGATGGTCAGGCTGATGCGCTCTCTAGGTCATTTGACACTTTGGACGAGGAGTCCACCCCTGCACCTGAGCCGATCATTCCAACCTCGTGCATTGTTGCCCATTCTACCACCCTGAAGTAAACAATTCCTCCTGGTAAGACCTTTGTCCCCACTAAGCTAAGAGCTAAGATCCTTCGTTGGGGACATGATTCCAAGGTGGCAGGTCATTCTGGATTCCTCCGGTCCTACTTACTCATCAGTCGTCACTACTGGTGGCCTAATCTCTGCTCAGATGTCAGACTATGTTAAGGCTTGTCATGTCTGTGCTCAGTCTATATCCTCCACACAAGCTCCTGCTGGTCTCCTCATGCCCTTGCCCATTCCCAAGGAGCCCTGGGCTCACTTTGCCATGGATTTTATCACAGATCTCCCACTGTCTGAGAATAATACAGTCATTTTGGTGGTAATCGTTTGGTTCTCCAAGATGGCTCATTTTGTTCCTCTTCCTGGCCTTCCTTCTGCTCCTGCCTTGGTTCCCATTTTTTTCGAGAAATTTTCCGCCTCCATGGGGTTCCTTCTCATATTGTTTATGACAGGGGTGTTCAATTTACGTCTCGTTTTTGGAGAGCCTTTTGCAAATCCCTCAATATTGTCTTGGATTTTTCCTCTTCTTGCCATCCTCAATCCAATGGACAGACTGAGAGGGTTAATCAGGAGTTAGAGGTCTTTCTTCGCACCTTAGTGTCTGCTCATCATGACGATTGGTCCTCTCTACTCCCGTAGGCATAATTCTCTCATAACAATCATGTAAATACCAGTTTGCAGAAGACACCCTTTTTAACAGTTTATGGAAAACACCCTCAACTTCCTCTTCCCATGACCTGTTCTCCAGATATTTCAGCTTTGGCTTCAGTTCAGGAGTCTCTCAATTCTGTTTGGGGTGACGTTCATGATTCCCTCCAGGCAGCTGCTGAAAAATTCAAAGGCTTTGCTGACCGCCGCAGGCGTAAACCGCCTTCTCTTCAGCCAGGGGACAAAGTCTGGCTCTCCACCAGGAACATCAAGCTCTGAGTTCCTTCTCTGAAGTTTGCTCCACGATTCATTGGTCCGTACACTATAACTACTAAACTGAATCCGGTTTGTTTCAAACTCCAGATTCCTAAAAGCCTTAAAATCGCTAACTCCTTCCATGTTGCCCTTCTGGAGCCTTTAGTCCTCAATAAGTTTTCTCGTCCTCTCCCTACCGTGGCGCCTGTCTCTGAGGATAATCAGGAGTACGAGGTCAGTCAAATTCTGGACTCCCGACTCTGTAGAGGCGTTTTTCAGAACCTCGTTCATTGGAAAGGGTTTGGTCCTGATGAGAGGTCTTGGATCACTGCATCTGAGGTCTTTGCACCTCATCTGTTAAAGAAGTTTCATCTGAAGTTTACCTCTAAACCCGGGCCCAGGCGGGGAAGGGGGAGGCCTTGTAAGAGGGAGGGTACTGTCATGGATATGCAGTAATGTTTGTCTGCCATCTTACCTTCCTTCTCTTGTGTTCACCTTAGAGGCCAGACTATCTCACCTGGCTGCTTTTATAATCTCTCCTCCCAGCCTGGCTCCTCCCCAGGCCCTATCACAGAACTCTATATTAATCTGTGCACTGCAAGTCTGCCTTGCCGATCAATGTGTTTGTTAAGCATTGTGTGTTTGGGTTCCTGCCTGCCGTGTGCTACGTCTGTCTCTGTGTTACAACAAAATGAGAGTATGGCCTCATATCAAGAAATAATAATAAAATTGAACAACGTACCATCACCCAAGTAATAGTAGAAGAGAACAGGGGGGAGGGGTGGGGGCAAGGTATTAGTTGCTGAGGCTAAACCTAAAGCAAACCCACCAAAACAATTTGTGGACTATCTCAGTACTGATAAAACACGATAACATTGAATTGATAAAGTTGAATTAGAAAGTTTTATTACAAAATAAAAATATACAGAGATGGACAGTAATGCACATCACAGATTGGACGGTGTCTCTACTAGTTTCGCGGGAATACCGCTTCTTCAGGAGAGCCGATCTAAAGAATAAATAATACAATAGAATATATGTAATACAGTACAGCAATAACATACATAATACATAAGAAGGAAAGTAGCTTACCCGATGAGTAATAAAAATGGGCCGGCCCGTAGAAACGGGCCGCCCAGTATGTTCCCGCCGCGGCGGACAAGGGGGAGAAGGTGCGTCGATCTCTAGGTACAAGGAGTATAATTAGTTGAAAGACCCAATAGATAAACCCATTGCAGGGTAGGGGGGAGTGGTGGGAAGTGGGAAGGAAACCAGGTAAGAGAGGAAGTGAGGAGGGGGCGGCAAAAGGGTGGGGAAGGAAGGGGATGGGTGAAAAAGGGGGGGAGAAGGGGGGAAAAGAGGGGGGAAGGGGAGAAGAGGGGGGGCGGGAGGAAAGGAGGGGAGGAAGGTAAGGGAAGGAAAGTGGGGTTGGGAAAGGTGAGGGGGGGAGAGGGGGAAGGAAAATGAAGGGGGGGGAAAGGAAGGAGAGGTTGGAAAAGGGGGGGGAAGGGGGGGAGGGAAAGGACAGGAAAGTGGGGAAGGATGGGGAAGGAGGAGAAGGGAACAAGGGGGGAGAGGAGGAGGGAGGGGGGGAAAGGAAAGGCAATTGGGGATAAAACTTACCACAGCGGTTAATTCTGTTGATGCATAGAAAGCCGAAGCCATATGAGCAGAGGACTCCTGATAGTGTGCAGGCAAATGGACAGGTTGGAAAAGAGGACGCCAGATGATACAGATGCGTAGGGGAAAATGAGGGGTGCAGGGTCCGGTGTTACTGGTAACAACCAGTGTTGTGTCATCCATGGAGGTATCCATATCCGTGACAAGAATGCAGGGTAATGCATGGACAGAGAATAGAAGCACCTATAGGGATCCCCGATGCACTGCCAATCGCGTCCTGAAGTGTCACTGCCTCACTTGGGGAGATCTCCAAGGCGAGATCCCTGTTGCTCATCCAAGGGCTAAGCCCTTTAAATGAGCTCCCCAACCAGGACATGCCCAGATGCCGCCAGGACGGCGGCGTGCGGTGTCACCTGGTCTGTTTCCCCGCACTGCGTAGGTGCGCGATCCGCGCTACTGCGCATGCGCGATCGGGCCAAGCCAAGGGACGGGAAGCCCTGAGCTATGGAGGAACAAGAGGGCATGAACTGGGAGGACATCCCCGCCAGGGAAAGCACAAGTCCGCCGTTAAAGGGACAGGCAGCCGGGTACCGCGCCACATACTCAAAGGATACTGGGTACAAAACAAAAAAAATAACATCAATAAAAACATTGTAGTTATAGTAGTAGGAATGGTGGGAGTATAAATGATGACTGTATTATGGTGACATAGAACATTGTCATATACGGCTGCAGGACAACAAGGAAACCTACGGGGGAGGGCAGGCTATAGGCGAGGCATCTGTGGAGCATGGGCTGGTGATTAAATTAAGCATCACAATTATGCCGGAAAGTGAGGATAAGAGGTGCGGGGAAACAGACCTGGGGACGCCGCACGCCGCCGTCCTGGCGGCGTCTGAGCGTGTCCTGGTTGGGGAGCTCATTTAAAGGACTTCGCCCTTGGATGAGCAGCGTGGATCTCGCCATGGAGATCTCTCCAAGTGAGGCAGTGACACTTCAGGACGCGATTGGCAGTGCATCGGGGATCCCTATTCTCTGTCCATGCAATACCCTGCATTCTTGTCACTAGGGATGAGCTCGGTGTTCGAGTCGAACATACGTTCGACTCGAACATCGGCTGTTCGATCGTTCGACGAAGATCGAACGATTTGGGCCGTTCGCGCCTAATTCGAGTGATGCGAACGGCCCACAATGCACTACGCCATCGCAGTGTCATCCAGGCGCTGTGATTGGCCAAGCATGCACTGTGACCCCGCATGCTTGGCCAATCACAGCGCCGGCAGCGAGGAGAGCAATGATTGGCCACAGGCAGGATGCCTGTGGCCAATTATTGCTGAGGGTGTTTAGTACACGCCCCACACTATAAAAGGCCGCCAGCACGGCGGCCTAGTGTAGTGTGTTCCGGAGCAGGGAAAGAGAAGCATAGGCAGGGACAGTGACATTTTTTTTTCTTGCTTAACCTGGATTCCTTTAGTTTAGGGAAAGAGAAGGATAGGTAGGGAGAGTGTCAGTGTGTTTTACTGTGCTAATCCTTGTTTCTAGGGACAGGGAAGGACAGTGAGGGAAATTCTCCTTGTGCTATACTGTGCTAAAGCATTGATCATCAACCATCTTTAAAAAAACATTTTTTCTAGGGACAGAAAACTATAGGTAGGGAGAGTGTCAGTGTGTTTTACTGTGCTAATCCTTGTTTCTAGGGACAGGGAAGGACAGTGAGGGAAATTCTCCTTGTGCTATAGTGTGCTAAAGCATTGATCATCAACCATCTTTAAAAAAACATTTTTTCTAGGGACAGAAAACTATAGGTAGGGAGAGTGTCAGTGTGTTTTACTGTGCTAATCCTTGTTTCTAGGGACAGGGAAGGACAGTGAGGGAAATTCTCCTTGTGCTATACTGTGCTAAAGCATTGATCATCAACCATCTTTAAAAAAACATTTTTTCTAGGGACAGAAAACTATAGGTAGGGAGAGTGTCAGTGTGTTTTACTGTGCTAATCCTTGTTTCTAGGGACAGGGAAGGACAGTGAGGGAAATTCTCCTTGTGCTATAGTGTGCTAAAGCATTGATCATCAACCATCTTTAAAAAAACATTTTTTCTAGGGACAGAAAACTATAGGTAGGGAGAGTGTCAGTGTGTTTTACTGTGCTAATCCTTGTTTCTAGGGACAGGGAAGGACAGTGAGGGAAATTCTCCTTGTGCTATACTGTGCTAAAGCATTGATCATCAACCATCTTTAAAAAAACATTTTTTCTAGGGACAGAAAACTATAGGTAGGGAGAGTGTCAGTGTGTTTTACTGTGCTAATCCTTGTTTCTAGGGACAGGGAAGGACAGTGAGGGAAATTCTCCTTGTGCTATACTGTGCTAAAGCATTGATCATCAACCATCTTTAAAAAAACATTTTTTCTAGGGACAGAAAACTATAGGTAGGGAGAGTGTCAGTGTGTTTCACTGTGCTAATCCTTGTTTCTAGGGACAGGGAAGGACAGTGAGGGAAATTCTCCTTGTGCTATACTGTGCTAAAGCATTGATCATCAACCATCTTTAAAAAAACATTTTTTCTAGGGACAGAAAACTATAGGTAGGGAGAGTGTCAGTGTGTTTTACTGTGCTAATCCTTGTTTCTAGGGACAGGGAAGGACAGTGAGGGAAATTCTCCTTGTGCTATACTGTGCTAAAGCATTGATCATCAACCATCTTTAAAAAAACATTTTTTCTAGGGACAGAAAACTATAGGTAGGGAGAGTGTCAGTGTGTTTTACTGTGCTAATCCTTGTTTCTAGGGACAGGGAAGGACAGTGAGGGAAATTCTCCTTGTGCTATACTGTGCTAAAGCATTGATCATCAACCATCTTTAAAAAAAAAAAATTCTAGGGACAGAAAACTATAGGTAGGGAGAGTGTCAGCGTGTTTCACTGTGCTAATCCTTGTTTCTAGGGACAGGGAAGGACAGTGAGGGAAATTCTCCTTGTGCTATACTGTGCTAAAGCATTGATCATCAACCATCTTTAAAAAAACATTTTTTCTAGGGACAGAAAACTATAGGTAGGGAGAGTGTCAGTGTGTTTCACTGTGCTAATCCTTGTTTCTAGGGACAGGGAAGGACAGTGAGGGAAATTCTCCTTGTGCTATACTGTGCTAAAGCATTGATCATCAACCATCTTTAAAAAAACATTTTTTCTAGGGACAGAAAACTATAGGTAGGGAGAGTGTCAGTGTGTTTCACTGTGCTAATCCTTGTTTCTAGGGACAGGGAAGGACAGTGAGGGAAATTCTCCTTGTGCTATACTGTGCTAAAGCATTGATCATCAACCATCTTTAAAAAAACATTTTTTCTAGGGACAGAAAACTATAGGTAGGGAGAGTGTCAGTGTGTTTTACTGTGCTAATCCTTGTTTCTAGGGACAGGGAAGGACAGTGAGGGAAATTCTCCTTGTGCTATACTGTGCTAAAGCATTGATCATCAACCATCTTTAAAAAAACATTTTTTCTAGGGACAGAAAACTATAGGTAGGGAGAGTGTCAGTGTGTTTTACTGTGCTAATCCTTGTTTCTAGGGACAGGGAAGGACAGTGAGGGAAATTCTCCTTGTGCTATACTGTGCTAAAGCATTGATCATCAACCATCTTTAAAAAAACATTTTTTCTAGGGACAGAAAACTATAGGTAGGGAGAGTGTCAGTGTGTTTCACTGTGCTAATCCTTGTTTCTAGGGACAGGGAAGGACAGTGAGGGAAATTCTCCTTGTGCTATACTGTGCTAAAGCATTGATCATCAACCATCTTTAAAAAAACATTTTTTCTAGGGACAGAAAACTATAGGTAGGGAGAGTGTCAGTGTGTTTTACTGTGCTAATCCTTGTTTCTAGGGACAGGGAAGGACAGTGAGGGAAATTCTCCTTGTGCTATACTGTGCTAAAGCATTGATCATCAACCATCTTTAAAAAAACATTTTTTCTAGGGACAGAAAACTATAGGTAGGGAGAGTGTCAGTTTCTTTCACTGTGCTAATCCTTGTTTCTAGGGACAGGGAAGGACAGTGAGGGAAATTCTCCTTGTGCTATACTGTGCTAAAGCATTGATCATCAACCATCTTTAAAAAAACATTTTTTCTAGGGACAGAAAACTATAGGTAGGGAGAGTGTCAGTGTGTTTCACTGTGCTAATCCTTGTTTCTAGGGACAGGGAAGGACAGTGAGGGAAATTCTCCTTGTGCTATACTGTGCTAAAGCATTGATCATCAACCATCTTTAAAAAAACATTTTTTCTAGGGACAGAAAACTATAGGTAGGGAGAGTGTCAGTGTGTTTTACTGTGCTAATCCTTGTTTCTAGGGACAGGGAAGGACAGTGAGGGAAATTCTCCTTGTGCTATACTGTGCTAAAGCATTGATCATCAACCATCTTTAAAAAAACATTTTTTCTAGGGACAGAAAACTATAGGTAGGGAGAGTGTCAGTGTGTTTCACTGTGCTAATCCTTGTTTCTAGGGACAGGGAAGGACAGTGAGGGAAATTCTCCTTGTGCTATACTGTGCTAAAGCATTGATCATCAACCATCTTTAAAAAAACATTTTTTCTAGGGACAGAAAACTATAGGTAGGGAGAGTGTCAGTGTGTTTCACTGTGCTAATCCTTGTTTCTAGGGACAGGGAAGGACAGTGAGGGAAATTCTCCTTGTGCTATACTGTGCTAAAGCATTGATCATCAACCATCTTTAAAAAAAACATTTTTTCTAGGGACAGAAAACTATAGGTAGGGAGAGTGTCAGTGTGTTTTACTGTGCTAATCCTTGTTTTTAGGGACAGGGAAGGACAGTGAGGGAAATTCTCCTTGTGCTATACTGTGCTAAAGCATTGATCATCAACCATCTTTAAAAAAACATTTTTTCTAGGGACAGAAAACTATAGGTAGGGAGAGTGTCAGTGTGTTTTACTGTGCTAATCCTTGTTTCTAGGGACAGGGAAGGACAGTGAGGGAAATTCTCCTTGTGCTATACTGTGCTAAAGCATTGATCATCAACCATCTTTAAAAAAACATTTTTTCTAGGGACAGAAAACTATAGGTAGGGAGAGTGTCAGTGTGTTTTACTGTGCTAATCCTTGTTTCTAGGGACAGGGAAGGACAGTGAGGGAAATTCTCCTTGTGCTATAGTGTGCTAAAGCATTGATCATCAACCATCTTTAAAAAAACATTTTTTCTAGGGACAGAAAACTATAGGTAGGGAGAGTGTCAGTGTGTTTTACTGTGCTAATCCTTGTTTCTAGGGACAGGGAAGGACAGTGAGGGAAATTCTCCTTGTGCTATACTGTGCTAAAGCATTGATCATCAACCATCTTTAAAAAAACATTTTTTCTAGGGACAGAAAACTATAGGTAGGGAGAGTGTCAGTGTGTTTTACTGTGCTAATCCTTGTTTCTAGGGACAGGGAAGGACAGTGAGGGAAATTCTCCTTGTGCTATACTGTGCTAAAGCATTGATCATCAACCATCTTTAAAAAAACATTTTTTCTAGGGACAGAAAACTATAGGTAGGGAGAGTGTCAGTGTGTTTCACTGTGCTAATCCTTGTTTCTAGGGACAGGGAAGGACAGTGAGGGAAATTCTCCTTGTGCTATACTGTGCTAAAGCATTGATCATCAACCATCTTTAAAAAAACATTTTTTCTAGGGACAGAAAACTATAGGTAGGGAGAGTGTCAGTGTGTTTTACTGTGCTAATCCTTGTTTCTAGGGACAGGGAAGGACAGTGAGGGAAATTCTCCTTGTGCTATACTGTGCTAAAGCATTCCTCATCAACCATCTTTGAAATCCTTGTTTTTTGGACAGTCAGGGAAATTGTCATTGTGCTATTCTGTGCGAAAGCAATCATCCTCAACCATATTTAGAAATCCTTAAGTAAAGGGACAGAGAAGGACACCTGAAGGTAGCCCTTATTGCTTTTTTCCCATCTCCCTGCAGGCCATCCATTAGAATGTCTGGAAGGCAAACAAGGAGAGGCAGACAGTCAGGAGGCAATAAAAGAGGGCAAGCAGGCTCTGTGTCTGGGGGCAACAGTGCTGGTCGTGGACGCGGTGCATTGTCATCAGCACATGGCCATGGGACACGCTTGTCCTTCTTTTCGGCAGCTGGACATGTTGAGCCACATCATGCCGAAGACTTGGTAGAGTGGATGACCAAGCCCTCCTCCTCCTCCTCATCCTCTCTCACCCAGGCTCAGGGTACTGGCAAAGCAGCTGCCAAAGCGTCCTCTTCCCTGGTATCAATGTCAGACTCATCATCAGTCACTCCTTCCCTAGACCCACCATGTCCTCCTCCTGAGGAGTCCCCCGAACTGTTTGAGCACAGTGTTGGGTACATGCTCCAGGAGGATGCCCAGCGTTTCGAAGGGTCTGATGATGAAACCCAGCTACAGGAAGGCAGTAGCGTGAGAGCAGACAGAGGGGATGCTCAAGAAGGACACCAATCTGGCAGTCATGTTCCAGCAGCTGCAGCATACTGCCAGATTGGCTCCAGTGATGAGGAGGGAGGGGATGATGAGGTCACTGACTCCACGTGGGTGCCTAATAGGAGAGAGGAGGAGGAGGAGGATGAGGAGGAGGCACATCTCCAACGAGGCAGGATGCCCTTTGGTGGCCAGCGTAAGGGCAGTACACCGACGGAATCACACCGCAGAGCTCCGCCTGTGCAGGGCGCTGCCTCTGCCCGTCATTCAAAAAGTTCTTTGGTGTGGGCCTTTTTTGAGGCTAGTGCATCAGATCGCACAGCTGCTGTTTGCAACATATGTCTCAAGCGTATATCGCGTGGCCAAAACATCAGCCGCTTGGGTACCACATGCCTGACCAGACATATGTTGACCTGCCATGCAGCTCGTTGGCAAGCCTACCTCAAAGACCCACACCAAAGAACAAAGCGGACCTCTCCTTGCACCGCATCAGCTGGGATCTCCAACCCCACTATAACTTCAGTCCTCTCTGAAACATGCACTGAGAGGAATGAAGGTGTAGAATTAGGTGTGTCACAGCCAAGTACTTGCGGCCACTCTGCTAGCAGTACACCGACGTCCGATTCTAGCAGGCAAATTTCCCTGCCCCAGCTGCTGGACCGTCGAAAGAAGTTCACTCCCAGCCATCCACATGCCCAGCGGTTGAATGCTAGCTTGGCTAAATTGCTAGCGCTTCAACTGCTGCCTTTTCAGTTGGTAGACTCGGCCCCCTTCCGTGAGTTTGTGCAATGTGCGGTTCCTCAGTGGCAGGTTCCCAAACGCCACTTTTTCTCACGGAAGGCTATTCCGGCTCTCTACCGGCATGTGGAAGGCAATGTCTTGGCCTCGCTGGACAGGGCGGTCAGCGGTAAGGTGCATATTACCGCTGACTCATGGTCCAGCAGGCATGGACAGGGACGTTACCTTTCTTTCACGGCCCATTGGGTCACTCTTTTGGCAGCTGGGAAGGATGCAGGACAAGGTGCAGTAGTGTTGGAGGTTGTTCCACCGCCACGCCTCCAAAATGCTACTACTGGTTGTGACACACCTCTCTCCTCCACCCCCTCCTCTTCTTCTTCCTCCATGGCCTCTTCCTGTGCTTTGTCCTCTGAACCAGCAGTGCTCCGTAGCCGTTCAAGGGGCTACGCAAGTACGCAGGCAAAAAGATGCCATGCCGTGCTTGCGCTGGTGTGTTTGGGGGACAGAAGCCACACTGGGGCAGAGGTCCTGTCTGCTCTGCAGGGCCAGGCCGAGAGGTGGTTGACGCCACGCCAGCTTAAGCCAGGAATGGTGGTTTGCGACAATGGCACCAACCTCCTCTCCGCCCTCCGACAGGGACAACTGACCCATGTGCCCTGTGTGGCTCACGTCCTTAACCTGGTGGTGCAGCGGTTCTTGGGCAGGTACCCGGGCTTACAGGATGTCCTGAGGCAGGCCAGGAAAGTCTGTGTGCATTTCCGCAGATCTTATAATGCCAGTGCTCGCCTGGCTGAGCTGCAAAAGGAGTTGAACCTGCCCAAGAACCGCCTTATATGTGACATGCCCACCAGGTGGAACTCAACGTTGGCCATGCTGCAGCGGCTGCACACGCAGCAGAGGGCCATCAATGAGTACCTGTGCGACTACGGCACCAGGACAGGGTCAGGGGAGCTTGGTTTTTTTTCTCCACGCCAGTGGGGCATGATCAGGGATGCATGCACTGTCCTGGCACCATTTGAGGAGGCCACGAGGATGGTGAGCAGTGACAGTGCATGCATCAGTGACACTGTACCTCTTGTCCACCTGTTGGAGTACACGCGCTGCGTGGAATAATGGACAGGGCACTTGAGGCAGAACAGAGGCAGGAAGAGGAGGACTTCCTTGCCTCTCAAGGCCCCCTTTACCCAGACAGTGTTCCTTCTGTCCCACCCATCGCACAGGAAGAGGAGGAGGAGGAGGAGGAGGAGGAGGAGGAGGATTGTGTCAGCATGGAGGTGGAGGCTGGCACTCAGCATCATCAGCAGCAGTCTTTTAGGGATGATTTACAGTCCCAAGAAACCAGTGGACTTGTACGTGGCTGGGAGGAGGTGGCTGCGGATCATGTCGTCCTTAGTGACCCAGAGGACTCCGGACCGAATGCCTCAGCAAACCTACGCTGCATGGCCTCCCTGATCCTGCAAAGTCTGCGGAAGGATCCTCGTATTCTTCGGATCAAGGAGAGGGACCATTACTGGCTGGCCACTCTCCTTGATCCACGGTACAAGGGTAAGGTTGCGGACCTTATGTTACCGTCGCAGAGGGAGCAGAGGATGAGACAACTCCGGGAGGCCTTGCAGAAAGGTCTGTGCAACGCGTTCCCAGAGACTGGGAGGTTACAAACTCCTGGTCCTGGACAACGAGTTGCTGAGGCTTCGGCCAGTCAAAGAAGGAGCGGTGGGGAAGGTGGCCGTCTGACCGATGCGTTCAGACAATTCTTTAGTCCGCAGCCCCAAAGTATGATCGGTTCCAGCAACCATCGCCAGCGTCTGATAAACATGGTGCAGGAATATCTAGGGGCAAGGTCAGACTTGGACACCTTCCCCACCGAAAATCCTCTGGCTTACTGGGTCTTGAGGATGGATCACTGGCCAGAGCTTGCACAGTATGCAATTGAGCTACTGGCCTGTCCTGCATCCAGCGTTCTTTCGGAACGCACATTCAGTGCTGCTGGAGGATTTGTCACGGATCACAGGGTGCGCCTGTCCACCGACTCGGTTGATCGACTGACTTTCATCAAGATGAACCAGTCTTGGATCACCACCAGCTACCACACACCTGATGCTGATATAACAGACTAATTGATTTTAACATGTCACATCCCTTCAAGACTGATGCTGAGTGCCTGTGCTGTTATGTTGACTGGCTATCCTCCTCCTCCAAGTCCTCAATGATACGATTGATGATGATAGCTTGGAAGATCATTTTTGTTTTTTGGTGCCGCCACCAGTGGCAAAGGCCCAATTTTTCAGCCCCTGTTTAACAGGGGCGTGTAATTACAATTTTTGAAGCAATACTTTGCAACAGGGCTCATTGCTGTGCTCCAAGTACAGTATCTGTGAGGGGTTGGAGTGTTGTGCCACCAGTGCCTAAGGCCCAATTTTTCAGCCCCTGTTTAACAGGGGCGTGTCATTACAATTTTTGAAGCAATACTTTGCAACAGGGCTCATTGCTGTGCTCCAAGTACAGTATCTGTGAGGGGTTGCAGTGTTGTGCCACCAGTGCCTAAGGCCCAATTTTTCAGCCCCTGTTCAACAGGGGCATGTAATTACAATTCTTGATCTAATAATTCACAGCAGGGCCCATTGCTGCACCCACCAAGAGTAACTCTGAGGGCTTACAGTGTTGTGGCAACGCCACCACCACCACCACCACGAAAGGCCCAATTTTTCAGCCCCTGTTCAAAAGGGGCATGTAATTACAATTCTTGATCTAATAATTCAAAGCAGGGCCCATTCCTGCACCCACCAAGAGTAACTCTGAGGGCTTACAGTGTTGTGGCAACACCACCACCACCACGAAAGGCCCAATTTTTCAGCCCCTGTTCAACAGGGGCATGCAATTACAATTCTTGATCTAATAGTTCACAGCAGGGCCCATTGCTGCACCCACCAAGAGTAACTGTCAGGGCTTACAGTGTTGTGGCACCAGCACCACCATCAAAGGCCCAATGTTTACTACCACTGTTCAACAATTATATGTAATTACAATTCCTGATATAATAGTTGACAGCAGGGCGTTCCAGCACCAACCAAGAGTAACTGTGAGTGCTTACAGTGTTGTGCCAACACCAACAACTAAGGGGCCTATTTCTGCAGAGTATATACGGCAGGTCCCTACTTTCAAACATCCAACTTACAAACGACTCCTACTTGCAAACGCAAGAAGACAACAGGAAGTGAGAGGAAATCTCCCCCAAGGAAGGAAAATTCTCTCCTGTAAGAATTAATATGGGAGAAAGGTGTCTCCTCTGTACTGATGCTTTATCACCAATCCTTGTTTCAAGAAAAACACCACATTTCAAAAACAGTTGTCATTGGGACGGAAAGTGAGGTGAAATGTTCTGAACAGGGGCACAGACAGCAAAACAAATGTTACAGGGGTGATAACCCTTACCTATGTTTTCCAAAAAGTTTAAAAATAGATTTTTGGTCTGGAGCTACACTTAAACAATGTACCTGTTCAAAATTACAAACACATTCTACATAAGAACAAACCTACAGTCCCTGTCTTGTATGCACCGCCTGTATACGGCTGTTCAGAGTATATAGGGCCTTTTTTATTTTGTGTGCGGTGTTCCCCTTAATATCCATACAAGACCCAAAGGGGCTGGTAATGGGCTGGGGTGGGGGGGGGGGGTCATGGGGTAGCTGTGCCATTTTTCTTAAAGATTTTCATCCATATTACCGGGACCAGACATTACATTAAAGCCACAAGCAGTTTTAAATGGCTTTTTTTTCCTTTAGAAGTGTCATTTTGTGCAGGGACAGTTCTAAACACGGGAAACACGTGGCACTTCACAGGCATACTTTAGACACCCCCCAGGTACGATATTTAAAGGAATATTTGACTTTTTTTTTTTCACTTTATGCATCATTAAAATGACTGCTCCCGAAAAACGACCGTTTTTAAAACTTCTTTTTGCATTGATACATGTCCCCTGGTGCAGAACCCGGGTTCCCAAACCCTTTTTAGGACAATAACATGCATAATAGTCGTTATAATTAGCACTTTAGAATTCGAACGTTCGCATCCATTGTATTTAATAGGGTTCTAATGTTCGTACGAACGTTCGGTCCGTTCGCGGGTTCTGGTGCGAACCGAACCCGGGGGTGTTCGGCTCATCACTACTTGTCACAGATATGGATACCTCCATGGATGACACAACACTGGTTGTTACCAGTAACACCGGACCCTGCACCCCTCATTATCCCCTACGCATCTGTATCAGCTGGCGTCCTCTTTTCCAACCTGTCTATTTGCCTGCACACTATCAGGAGTCCTCTGCTCATATGGCTTCGGCTTTCTTTGCATCCACAGAATGAACTGCTGTGGTAAGTTTTATCCCCAATTGACACCCCCAGGGTTAGCCTTTCCTTTCCCCCCCCTCCCTCTCCCCCCTTTTCTCTTCTTCTCTTCTCTTCCTTCCCCCTCCCCCATCCTTCCCCACTTTCCTGTCCTGTCCTCCCCCCCCTACCCTGCAATGGGTTTATCTATTGGGTCTTTCAACTAATTATACGCCTTATACCTAGAGATCAACGCACCTTCTCCCCCTTGTCTGCCGCAGGGGGAACATACTGGGCGCCCCGTTGTTTAATTACTCATCGGGTAAGCTACTTTCCTTCTTATGTATTATGTATATCCAAATTGAAAATAACCTCTATTTGATGGGATTTTTTAGGCAACAAGTAGAAAACAAATAGTAATATCCATAATAATTTTTTATAGAAAAATTTAATGTGAAACAAATATTATACAAAAAAATGTTAAAAACATGGATCATGATTGAACTAGACATAGAGATACTATCCATCATCAATGATATGTCATCAGATCAACTGGCGATGAGCAGAGATGTATATCCGACGAATGCAGAGCATCCTTCTTCAAGGGATATTGTAGTATCACAGTCTAAAATAAATCAGAAGACAAAATGTATATTAAACAACAAACAAGTGAAAAAAATCACCATCCCCCCATCCAAAGGGGTGTAGCAAAAAATGGAGACTCACTTGTGTTCAATCATGTGCACCAAAAAAGATCCATGGATACACTTCCACAGCAGAGGCACAGGTAGTGGGAATTTTTCCTCCCCCAATTCTCCCAACTGGAAAAGACCTCGCTCCTTGTCTCCACTCTCCATAAGTGAACAGGAAAATAATTTAATCCAAGTGGCATTTGAAGTAAAGGGGGACAACTATAGATGCAATTTTTTGTGCAGGGACAGTTCTAAACACGGGAAACACGTGCCACTTCACAGGCATACTTTAGACACCCCCCCAGGTATGATATTTAAAGGAATATTTCACTTTTTTTTCACTTTATGCATCATTAAAATCACTGCTCCCGAAAAAACTGCAGTTTTTAAAACTTATTTTTGCATTTATACATGTCCCCTGGGGCAGGACCCCGGTCCCCAAACCCTTTTTAGGACAATAACTTGCATATTATAGTATATAGTTAGTCAGGTTGAAAAAAGACACAAGTCCATCCAGTTCAACCATAAAAAAATTTAAAAAATGAAATATAAAAAATATTGTACAATCCCATATACCCAATTCTATACCAGGGATGAGCCGAACACCCCCCTGTTCGGTTCGCACCAGAACCTGCGAACAGACAAAATGTTTGTGTGAACTTTAGAACCCTATTAAATACAATGGACTCGAACGTTCGAAATCTAAAGTGCTAATTATAAAGGCTTATATGCAAGTTATTGTCCTAAAAAGTGTTTGGGGACCCGGGTCCTGCCCCAGGGGACATGTATCAATGCAAAAAGAAGTTTTAAAAACGGCCGTTTTTTCGGGAGCAGTGATTTTAATAATGCTTAAAATGAAAAAATAAAAGTGAAATATTCTTTTAAATTTCGTACCTGGGGGGTGTGTATGATATGCATGTAAAGTGGCGCATGTTTCCCGTGCTTAGAACTGTCCCTGCAAAAAATTTAATTTTTGAAGGAAAAAAAGTCATTTAAAACTCACTCGCGGCTATAATGAATTGTCGGCTCCCGGCAATACATACAAAAGTCATTGATAAAAAAAAAAAGCGTGGGGGTCCCCCAGAATTCAATTACCAGGCCCTTCAGGTCTGGAATGGATATTAAGGGGAACCCCGCCGAAAATTTTTAAAAAAATGGCGTGGGGTTCCCCCAAATATCCATACCAGGCCCTTCAGATCTGGCATGGATTTTAAGGGGAACTCCACCCCAAATGTAAAAAAAAATGGCGTGGAGTCCCCCCAAAAATCCATACCAGACCCTTATCCGAGCACGTAACCTGGCCGGCCGCAGGGGAAGAGGGGGGGACGAGAGAGCGGCCCCCCTCCCTCCATGTTGATGGGGACAAGGGCCTCATCCCCACAACCCATGCCCGGTGGTTGTGGGGGTCTGCGGGCGGGGGGCTTATCGGAATCTGGAAGACCCCTTTAACAAAGGGGACCCCCAGATCCCGCCCCCCCCTATGTGAATTGGTAAGGGGTACATTGTACCCCTACCATTTCACGAAGAAAGCGTAAAAAAAATGTAAAAAAACACACACAAACACCTTGAAAAAGTCCTTTATTAAAAAAAAACAAAAAAACATTCCAGCGATGAAATCCAGTGTCCCGCGGCGATCCGATGTCCAGCGCCGTCCGTCATTGGTTTTGCCTGAGCGGACCTGATGGGGGAACTTCCTCCTCAGTGTTTTAAATGTATAGACCCGCCCCTTCTAAAGTTCCCCATCAGGTCCGACCAGATGCGGAACATGAGAAGAGGCGGGTCTATACATGTATTACCAAAGTGAGAGAAGTTCCCCATCAGGTCCGCCCCCTCGGTATGTCGGACCCGCCTACGTCATTGGCTTGAGCGAGGAACTTCCTTCACTGTGTAATACATGTATAGAGTCTATAGCAGTGAAGGGGTCTATAGACTCTATACATGTATTACGCAGTGAACGAAGTTCCCCATCAGGTCCGCCCTCTCGGTATGTCGGACCCCGCCTATGTCATTGGCCTGAGCGGGAAACTTCCTTCACTGTGTAAATTTAAATTACACAGTGAAGGAAGTTCCCCGCTCAAGCCAATGACGTAGGCGGGTCCGACATACCGAGGGGGCGGACCTGATGGGGAACTTCTCTCACTTCTCTCACTTTGGTAATACATGTATAGACCCGCCCCTTCTCATGTTCCGCATCTGGTCCGCTGAGCGGACCTGATGGGGAACTTTAGAAGGGGCGGGGCTATACATTTAAAACACTGAGGAGGAAGTTCCCCATCAGGTCCGCTCAGGCAAAACCAATGACGGACGGCGCTGGACATCGGGATCGCCGCGGGACACTGGATTTCATCGCTGGAATGTTTTTATTTTTTATTTTATTTTTTAATAAAGGACTTTTTCAAGGTGTTTGTGGTTTTTTTTTACATTTTTTTACGCTTTCTTTGTGAAATGGTAGGGGTACAATGTACCCCTTACCAATTCACATAGGGGGGGCGGGATCTGGGGGTCCCCTTTGTTAAAGGGGTCTTCCAGATTCCGATAAGCCCCCCGCCCGCAGACCCCCACAACCACCGGGCAAGGGTTGTGGGGATGAGGCCCTTGTCCCCATCAACATGGGGACATCCTCCCCATGTTGAGGGCATGTGGCCTGGTACGGTTCAGGAGGGAGGGGGGCCACTCTCTCGTCCCCCCCTCTTCCCCTGCGGCCGGCCAGGTTGCGTGCTCGGATAAGGGTCTGGTATGGATTTTTGGGGGGACTCCACGCCATTTTTTTTTAATTTGGGGTGGAGTTCCCCTTAAAATCCATGCCAGATCTCAAGGGCCTGGTATGGATATTTGGGGGAACCCCACGCCATTTTTTTTTAAATTTGCGGCGGGGTTCCCCTTAATATCCATTCCAGACCTGAAGGGCCTGGTAATTGAATTCTGGGGGACCCCCACGCTTTTTTTTTTTTTTTATCAATGACTTTTGTATGTATTGCCGGGAGCCGACAATTCATTAATAGCCGCGAGTGAGTTTTAAATGACTTTTTTTCCTTCAAAAATTACACTTTTTGCAGGGACAGTTCTAAGCACGGGAAACATGCGCCACTTTACATGCATATCATACACACCCCCCAGGTACGAAATTTAAAGGAATATTTCACTTTTATGGTTTCACTTTAAGCATTATTAAAATCACTGCTCCCAAAAAAACAGCCGTTTTAAAAAAAAAAAATTGCATTGATACATGTCCCCTGGGGCAGGACCCGGGTCCCCAAACACTTTTTAGGACAATAACTTGCATATTAGGCTTTATAATTAGCACTTTAGATTTCTCCCATAGACTTTTCGAATTTGCCGCGAACACCCCAATTTGTTCGCTGTTCGGCGAACAGGCGAACAGGCAATGTTCGAGTCGAACATGAGTTCGACTCGAACTCGAAGCTCATCCCTATTCTATACCCACAGTTGATCCAGAGGAAGGCAAAAAACCCCAGCAGAGCATGATCCAATTTGCTACAGCAGGGGAAAAAATTCCTTCCTGATCCCCCGAGAGGCAATCGGATATTCCCCGGATCAACTTTGCCTATAAACGTCAGTACTATTAGCCGTTATATTTAGCACTTTTGATTTCGAACGTTCGCGTCCATTGTATTTAATAGGGTTTTAAAATTCGCGCAAACTTTCGGTCCGTTCGCAGGTTCTGGTGCGAACCGAACCGGTGGGTGTTTGACTCATCCCTATTCCTAAGATTATTATCTTCTAATAAGGATTCTAATTTAGGGAAGTTGGCTCTTTTGAAATTCAGTGTCTTTGCATTTCCCTTATGTTTCCTATTTGTGTGATTTATACTAAAACTAATTTACCTGTCACCGTTGATTTTCTAAATTGCCTCGTATTTCCACATCCGTGATCAGGGCTGTATTGTTGGTAATCAGTAGGTCTAGTAACGCTTTGTTTCTAGCTGGTGCATTTACCATCTGACCCATGAAATTGTCCTGCAAGACATTTAGGAACTGGCGAGCCTTATGCCGCGTACACACGATCGTGATTCATGGCGGTGAAAACACCGGCGTGAATCACGACGGGAAAAACGAGGGAACCGTTTGGTTCCCTACACACGTCCGTTTTTCCCGACATTTTTTTTTTCGTCGTGAAAAACGACCGTGTGTGGGCTCCGCGGCAGTGTTTCCCTATGGGAAAACTGCCACGGAAAAAACGACGGGAAAAACGACGAGAAAAATTAGAGCATGTTCTAATTTTTCTCGTCGTGAAAAATGTCGTTTTTCCCGTCGTGAAAAATGACAAAATGCCCACACACGATCGTTTTTCTTGTCCAAAGGAAAAAATTGAATTTTTCTCGACGGGAAAAACGGTCGTGCGTACGCGGCATTAGATTAATGCGTGGTTCCTTCCACCCAGTTTATGCCTGGATAATTAAAATCCCCCATTATAATGACACTTCCCATTCTTGCCGCTAATCCAAATTGTGATAGGAGGTCTGCCTCCGCCTCCTCCCTCTGGTTAGGGGGCCTATAGCATACTACTATTACTATTACTCGATAGCTCTACCCATAAGGATTCCACCTCCTCCCTTGCTCCCTTAGTGATGTCATCTCTCACATTCACTTGTACATCATTTTACATCTCTATCCCTGCGATATAGGGAAATACCCTTTTTTTTTTTTAAAGGTAAATTTTATTAATAGGGAATACCCTTGAATGGTTGCCAGCCAATCACGAGAGCTGTCGAATCAAGTCTCTGTAATTCCTACAAAATCTAAATCCTCCTCATACAACAGTAGCTCTAGGTCTCCCATCTTGTCCGCCAGACTCCTGGCATTGGTGAATGTCACAGAGTTTAAAACAGTTGCATACTATCTCCTTATTGGGTGCTCTGGGGTTACAAATAGGACTTGTTACTATACTTACCTCGGGTTTAGGTGCTTTAGTCAACCTACCACTAATGTCCCCAATACTACCCTCTGGAATATGTTCCGTGCTAAATATCTCTACCTCTGGACCCTTCCCCCTTCACCTAGTTTAAAAGCTCCTCCAACTTTTCAGCCATCTTCACTCCCAGCAGATCTGCACTTTCCCCGTTTAGGTGCAGTCCGTCCCTTCTATAGAGCTGGTAACCGACTGAGAAGTCGCCCCAGTTCTCCAGGAACCCAAACCCCTCCTTTCTACACCGATATAGGGGTAACATGAGACTGCCTTCTTAACTAACCTCCCCATAATCTCCCCCCTCCTCCCACCCCCCCCCCCCATCCACCAGCATACAGTGTATATATATGCATTTACTCCTCTCTTCCATCTACCCCTCTTGTAACATTTAATACCTTCATCCAATATTTCCAATTCATATCATATTGTTATTTCATTATTCATTATTCATTTCTGAGTATCTAAAGACCTCCACACAAAACAAAAAAGAAAAAAATGTATCTATATTCACCTCCTCCCTCCACCCCCCCCCCCCTCCACTCCCCACCAACCCATCTGTTTGTCAATCCATCAGCTCATCAAAGTCCCCCCTCCCTCCAACCCAAAAAAAACCCATATCACCTCTCCCCCCTGTAGGGGAAGAGAAGGGGAAAGATAAAGAAGATAAAAAAAAACATATTATAGTCCATTAGTTACACTGTCGCAGTTCAGACTCTCGTATACTCTTTATACTTTTATCTCCTCACGAGTACCTGTAACCAGTCCTGGTCCGGGAATGGTTCACCGCCCAAAAACTGGAAAAGATCTGGTAAGTCTAATTTAGACCGGAGCCAAAATGACATGCCCCCTTTTCGTACTAAAACCGAAATCGGAAACTCCAACGATATGTACCGCCACAGTCACGTAGCCGTTCCAGCACTGGGCGTAGCAACGCCCTACATTGTAATGTTGCCCATGAAAGGTCAGGTAGGATCTTTATCTGTATCCCCTGAAAGTCTGTCCCTCCTACCTCCCATGCTTTCTTTAATATGGCTTCTCTATGCATAAAATAATGCAAACGGCATATTACATCTCGTGGGCGGTTCAAGGCTTTCGGTTTGGGACCTAGAGCTCTATGAATTCTATCGAGCTCTAGGTTCAAAGGGGCAGCATCTTCTAAGATTTTTTGGAAGATTGACTTTACCGTATCCTGAAGATTTTCTTGATCCGTAGCTTCTGGGATCCCTCGGATTTGCACGTTGTTTCGGGGGCTTCGGTCCTCGAGGTCCTCGATCTGTAACTGTAAGGTCACCGAATCCTCATTTTGGACCAATTTATCCCTCTCCAGACCAGCCACTCTTTGTTCCAAGGCCTGTGTAACCACCTCTTCATTTGTAACCCGCTCTGAAAGATCTTGTACCTCTGTGCGCACTTGTTGTAAATCTTTACTGTGTGTTTCCTCCATCTTTACGATAAGGGCCTCTATATCTGTTCTGGAGGGGAGAGCCTGTATGAGCAGTCTCAACTCTTCAATTTTAAAGTTTACTGATTCCATATCTCTTCTCTGAGGCAATATTCCTGCCACCACTACCTGCACAGGGGGGTTCTGTAAGGTGGTCTGTAAAGCTTCCAGGCTTCTCCTTACCTCCCTCTGTGTCTGTATCGCCTGTACTGCCGCTTCTCCTATACGGTGCAGTGCGAGATCGTTCTCTGTCTCTAGGTCCAGTCCCCAAACTGCAGAGTAGAATTGCTGTATTTCCGGCTGTGATCCTCTTTCTTTGGGCAGTTTCACCGCCTTTCCTGCTTTGACTGCAGCGGTTGATTTGCGAGCGGTATTAGTCTCACGTTGTCTCCCTGTTTGCATGCCGCGAGATTAACTGGCGCAAGAAGTTTTCTCGGCTTCTCTCTCTCCACCTCCCCTGGTCTCTCAGTCTCTTCCGGGTTACCGCGTCTGGAGTTTCTAGACATAAACATGCCCCTAGTCAGACCTTAGAAATGGAACTTACACTACTTCGGAAACAAATTACAGATCTGCTTCAATATAAAGCGAAAGCGGCGCTACAGTTTTGCCGCAAGACGAACTATGAATTAGGCAATAAATGTGGGAAAGTACTAGCAAGAAGGGTTAAAGAACATAAGTCGTCAACATACATACCTTAAGTTGTTAATAGTGGCGGTCAAAAGATAACTTTACCAACACATATTACTCAGGAATTTAAAGAGTTTTATGCACATCTATATGATTTATCATTACCTATATCACCTCGGTCAGTCATAGATGAATATATACAGGCGTCTCAAATGCCCTCTTTGACTCCTGAGGTAGGGGAGGAATTAGATGCCCCTATATTTCTACTGGAACTTCAACAAGCATTAAACTCTATGAAACCAGGGAAAGCTCCGGGCCCTGATGGGTTTACGGTACAATATTATAGAACGTTATCAACAATACTAGGCCCGTGCTTGATTAACTTATTCAACGCGATAGATTCCGGATTTTCATTTGCTAGGGACACTCTGGGAGCTCACATTGCCTTAATACATAAAGAGGGGAAAGACCCTACTTCATGTGGCAGTTATAGGCCTATCACATTATTAAATGTAGATCTTAAACTGTACACCAAAATTTTGGCTACCCGGCTGGCGACCCACTTACAAAAATTGATCCATTTAGATCAAATCGGATTTATTCCGACATGGGAAGCAAGGGATAGCACTTCTAAAGTGCTAAACCTGCTTTATGTAGCTCAGTCTACGAATACCTCATGTGTATTGTTAAATACTGATGCGGAGAAGGCATTTAACCGGGTAAACTGGTCATTTATGTTCTCCGTACTCAGGCATATTGGACTAGAAGATGAGATGATAGGCCGGATAGCCAGAATATATTCAAATCCGACTGCACAAGTTAAGGCAAATGGGGTACTCTCAGAGTCGTTTCCAATTAAGAACGGCACTAGACAGGGATGTCCTTTGTCCCCTCTTTTATATGCTCTAACTCTAGAACCCTTTCTCTCTACGATAAGGCTTAATCCTAAAATATACGGAGTGATAGTAGGTAATAAACAATATAAGGTCTCGGCTTATGCCGATGACCTGTTATTCTGCCTAACAAATCCAACAGTTTCATTACCAAATCTCCTTAAACAATTTGAGTTGTATGGAGCCCTATCCAACTTAAAGATACATTTTTTGAAGTCAGAGGCGATGGGGGTTGGGCTACCATTACGAATCCTTGAACAATTGCGAGGTGGCTTCCACTTTAAGTGGACTACATCTGCACTAAATTATTTAGGCACAAATATCTCAACAAGTATAATCTGTACTTAGGAGTTAAATTTCCCCCCTTTGCTTATAAAATCTAGGTTATTATTAGAGAAGTGGCATACAAACTTTCATTCGTGGTTTGGTAGGTGTAGCTTAATAAAAATGTGCATTCTACCAAAATTCTTATACCTATTTTAAGCTTTACCGATACAGATACCAATATCTTACTTTAAACAAGTACAGGCAATGTTCACACGATTCGTTTGGGCTCATAAGAAACCACGTCTGTCTCGTACTTTATTAACTTTGCCAAAGCATTTTGGTGGTTTAGCATTGCCAGACATTCAGAGATATTACCAAGCAGTTCACCTTAGCAGAGTAATAGACTGGCAACGCCATAGTGATCTAAAGTTATGGGTGCAAATAGAACAGCATCAATCCTCTATACCATTAAAGAGAGCTTTGTGGGGTTGGGATTTTGTGCCACCAGAGTTGAAATTAAACCCTTTATAGGGAACAACTTGAAACAATGCTCACAGGCTACTTTACATGCGGGGAAAACTACTAAAACATCTCCCTTGACTCCGATTATTGGGAATCCTAAATTCATTCCAGGTATTTCAATGACACAATTTGCGACCTTACATGAGACTGAGCAAATAATCGCATCACAATTTGTGAGAGGGAATAGATGGCCCACTATAGAGGAGTTGACGAACTCCGTGGGCCCCTATCGACTCACATTTTGGAATGCAGCTCAGCTACATCACTTTTTACAGACCATACCAGACCCACTAGACAACTGACCAAATTTGAGGAATACTGCTCTGGAACAGAACCACTACATCACGTCCTCTCTAAGACATAGACGATACTCAATTCCCCACGAGAACAGCCAGAGTTAACATGTATATTAAAATGGGGTAAAGACTTACATCGTACATTTACTGCAATACAAATCTAATCTATGATTGGTCTCTTTTACAAATCTTCAATCTGTACTAAGATACAGGAGACTAACTATAAGATACTAACGAGGTGGTATATGACGCCCAGTCGACTTCACACAATATTTCCTGATACATCAGAGCATTGCTGGAGGTGTGGCACAGATAGAGGAATGATGTTACATATATTTTGGATGTGCCCTAAATTAACAGCCTTTTGGACAACAGTCCATACTATCTCTCAAGCCTCATACACACGGCCGAGATTCTCGTCGCAAAAAAACGTTGTTTTTCTCGACGGGTTTCTTGTCAAGCTTGACGAGATTCTTGTCAAGCTTTCCTTGCATACACACTGTCAATCCAAAATCTTGTCGGTCTAAAAGCGCGGTGACGTACAACACGTACGACGGCAGTATAAAGGGGAAGTTCAATTCTCATGGTGCCACCCCTTGGGCTGCTTTTGCTAATCTCGTGTTGCCGCGTGTTAGTAAAAGTTTGGGAAGAGACGATTCGCGCTTTTCAGACTTCGTGCTTTCAGATCAATTTCTGCGGTTCAGTTGGTGCTTGTGGGTTCGTATCTTTTCTTTCAGGGCGAGTAGTCAGGTCGTATCTGTTTTTCAGTGCGTTCTTGTCCACTCGTTTCTGATTTTCAGGTCGTTCTTCATAGGCCTTGCTGTACTTCAGTGCGTTCTGTTTAGTTCATTCTGATCAGACGACCATTTTCTAGCCATGTTGCGGATACGTTCTCGTCGTAGAGATCGTGTTGTGCATCGTCTTTGTGTTTCTGTTGGTCTTCTTGTCTTGGACCAAGATGAGTCCATGAACAGGGTGAGGAGGAGTTCATGGACCAAGAATTGGTTGCTCCAGCGGGAACAATTCTCTCACATGCCTCTGCTGCGGGAGATCGTGGAGAATAATCCTGAGGACTACAGGAGTTTTCTTCGGATGTCTGACCCCGTTTTTCAGCATCTGTTGGCTTTGGTGTCCCCCTATATCACCAGGCAGGACACCGTTATGCGGGAAGCCATCAGTGCTGAGCAGAGGTTCATCGCCACGTTACGCTACCTGGCGACAGGGAGAAGTCTGCAGGACCTGAAGTTCACGACAGGCATCTCCCCCCAGGCTCTGGGCGTCATAATCCCAGAGACCTGTTCTGCCATCATCCAAGTCCTGCAGGATGACTATATGAGGGTAAGTTTACTCATTTAATATCACATTCTATGTATTTCATGTATGATAATGTAATGTATTTCTTTCATCCTTCCCATGATTCTAATATGCTGTGAATGTCCCCTTTGTCCCCATGCATGCTGTAATTTTTTAAGTATTTTTTTGCCTACATGCATATTTCCCTTCACTTACCTCTCCAGCATGCTCTACTGGGCCCAAACTCATCTAGCCTAGTCTTTTAACAATGTATTTTGTCAGCTCCATTGTAGTGCTCCCCACCCCCCTAAAATGATTTCTAAAGTCTACATTTTCCAGAATTAGATTTTTGGGGGGTCCCAAACTCATCTAGCCCCCCCAAAAAGAAAAACAATGGGCCATCAGAGGGGGGTGAGCAATGTGATAATTGTGCTTTATATTTCAAAATTTAAATAATCCTTAAACAAAATGTTATACTGATGTTGGCCAGGAATGTTTTTGTATGATCTGCTTGCAATGTTATTTGCAAAATTACTAATATTTTTGTTTCTTGTTTGATTCCCCAGCTTCCTTCCACGACCCAGGAATGGCAGACTGTGGCATCGGAGTTTGCCAGGCGGTGGGACTTCCCCAACTGCGGTGGAGCCATTGACGGGAAGCACGTCCGCATCGTGCCACCACCCCGTTCGAGCTCTTTTTTTTACAACTACAAGGGTTTCATAGTATCGCGCTGATGGCGGTGGTGTCAGCACAGTATGAATTCCTCTTTGTGGATGTGGGGAAGAATGGCCGGATGTCGGATGGGGGAGCCTTCGCACAGATGGAGTTTGCTCTTTGTCTACAGAGTGATGACCTTAAATTGCCACCGGATGCAGGGAATGTGGAAGGACTCCCCTTTGTCTCTTCGGCTGATGAAGCCTTTGGTCTGGGTCCGCATCTCATGAGGCCTTTCCCCCAGAGGACCCTCACCCTGGAGAGGAGGGTCTTCAACTACCGGCTCGCCAGAGCCTGAAGTGTTGTGGAAAATGCCTTCGGGATAATGGCCAGCTGGTTCCGCCTATTTTTAACAAGTATTCACATGGCGGAGTACAAACTGAACTATATAGTATTTTGTTGCTGTATTCTCCACAATTTTTTGCGCAAGCAATCGCCAACTTATATGGACACAGTTGGGCCCGAGGCCGGACTTGCAGCAGACAATGCCCTGCCGGGCCTCGAACATGTCCGTGCTGGCTTGCCCCCCAAAGTGCCCGTGCAATCTGGCAGAACTATGTGGACTATTTCATGGGTAGGGGGGCCATTCCAATGCCAGCCAATCTTTGATAGTTTTTACTATTTACCCAAAAAATAAAAAAATAAATCTGAACTTTCATTTTGTATATTTTCTTTGTTTTTATTTTAGCTGTCTGCTAGTTTTTCAAAGTGTACTTGTAGTGCCAAGTGTATTTAACTTAGTAAAGACCAAACATTTCACTGGTAACAACAAAACTAAACCCAAAAAAGGTTATAGAGGATTTAAAAAATAAAAGCCACACTTTTTTGGTATTTCCATGTTTTTTACTCTGTGCACAATCACAAATGGTCTTTAGAACATTTTTTGTGTCTACTTTAAAAAAAAAAAATTGTTTTGACATAAACTGGCAATTTTTTGGGGTTATGAAATTCCCCCCCTCGGCTTATACTCGAGTCAGTGTACCTTGAGCGTCCATTTTTTAAATTTCGCGCTCCCTCCTGGTCCCGTGCGGTTCCGTGATATGCGATTGACACTGTGTTTAGTGATCCGCCAATCACGGACCTTCTCCTCTTGTTCGAGGATGAAAGAACGTCCGTGATTGGCGGATCACTAAACACAGTGTCTGCTGGGAAAGTCCGGGGATAAGAAGATGGCCGTGATAGGCGGAACACTGAACACAGTGTCAATAGCCTATCACGGAACCGCATGGGACCAGGAGGAAGCCGCAAATTTTAAAAAATGGACACCCGCAGCGCGATGGACATGGGAGGTGATCCTTAGAAGCCTGATCTTCGCTGTAGCAAGCAGAAGGTGAGTGTGGAGGTTAATGAGGTAATGGGCACAGTGAGGTAATGGGCACAGTGAGGTAATAGGCACAGTGAGGTAATGGGCACAGTGAGGTAATGGGCACAGTGAGGTAATGGGCACAGTGAGGTAATAGGCACAGTGATGTAATGGGCACAGTGATGTAATGGGCACAGTGAGGTAATGAGCACAGTGAGGTAATGAGCACAGTGAGGCTGCAAATGGGCACAGTGAAGCTGCAAATGGGCATGGTTGACCCTCTTTTCCACTTACAGTAGCTGCTGCATTTTTACCCTAGGCTTATACTCGAGTCAATACATTTTCCCAGTTTTTTGTGGTAAAATTAGGGCCTCGGCTTATACTCGGGTCGGCTTATACTTGAGTATATACGGTACCTCAAAATACAACAATGTAAACCTCTAGGCAAGATCTCAGATCTCGATTTTTCAAAAAAGGTCTATCTGCCCTTCATAAGATGGAGTGTTGTCACCCCTGAACAAGACAAAATTTGAAGATGCACACCATTTTTTGGAGGGTAAAATAGGTTATTTACTTCCTCATCCCTATTGTCAACATGTGCTATCCGCTTTCATGGGGGATCAATCGACATGTTTTGGGGGGGCAACCCCTTCTTCCTTTCACCTACTTGAGTTGTGAGGAAGGGGTTGCACCCACAAAACACGTTCATGGAGATGGCAGATAGCACATGTTGACCCACTGTGTGCATCTTCAAATTTTGTCTTTTAGTAAAAGTGCTAAAAAAGTGAATTAAAAATTAGAAAAAAAAGGGGGGTTTTATTCTATTCGCCCCAACACATCAATGATGTCCTTAAATGTATTCTCCATAGCATTCATCCTTTTCATCCTTTTCTTCATGAAGTCCAGTTGAGTCCTACAATCCATTATTTGTTGGATGATTCTTTGTGCACTATCACTGGAGAATCGAGGAATTTCATCCCCTAAAATAAAAATCAACTCATAAAAATCTGCAGGCCTACATCTCTTACCTGAAGCTGTGGTGACAGATACTGACCTGTTGTAGTGACAAGTTCGACCATCTCATCCACTTCTCCTAGCTCCACTTCTCCTTCCTCCACCTCTCCTTTATCCACTTCTACTTCCTCCACATCCTCAGGTTGGGCTTGTTGGGGAGGTTGGGGTTCTTTAGAAGGTGTGGGGTTCCTGGGCTCCGAGGAGTGGTGTCCTCCCAGTCTTCTCTCCCCTATGAGAATGAAACTAATGGTACACTTAACACACACATATATGAAGCCATAAATAGGAATATGAAACACTGCTTGCAAGTGGGGTACAATTGTCTGTTTTGGCACAGTTCCAAGCTGCAGACAAGATTTTTGAACTTAACAAAGCTGGAATACTGACCTCTTTGTGACAATTTTCTCACATGGCCCCGCCCCCTCCCCCAGTACCCACTGTAGCACCTGTGTGAGACACCCAAAAATGGTTGTTCTGGTGGCCCACACTATAGTGCTCCTGTGAGTGCAGATGTGTAAACAACTGCTGAGTGTCCTCTCCTTTATATTGATTCAAGTTTGCATTTAATTCTAGTTACAAACACATAATCTAGACAACAATGTCATAACATTTATGGAATCTAAACAGACATTTTACCAAAAAATGTAAAACATGGATATTGACAAATCATCGTATGTAGTGTGCAAACGATGTGTCTGTATCGACCGATTACTGTGCCCACTAAATTTTTTAAGATGTAATTTTAGAATGTACAATAGTAAAAATCAACAACATGGAGCAACATGCAAGTTGTGAAATACATTTCTGGTCCAGGTTGGAAGATGTGTTACATTTCCGCGGACCAGTTAAAGCCAATCTATTCCTGCTATTGGCTGCGTTTCACGCTCGGTGCTTTACATGGCGGTGGAGCGCAACGCAGCCAACTTGCCAGCCAGGTATAGCCTTACTTCCCGGGACGCCGCGCCATCAGTTGATGACACGATTGCGCCACCTTCGTCCGGCGTGAACGTCCGCATGTCATGTGACGTTCCGCAAGGGTCATGTGACGTTGTACGATGGTCACGTGAGGTTCATCACGTGGCTTTGGCGTGACGTCATGACCGCGACGATGGATACCCAGCCACCTTCCACGAGGGTTTCCACAGATAGGCTGTTTTTGCCCTGCATCAAGCATGGGTAAGCAGGTCAGTGATGTGGATATATTTAGAGATCACCCCCCATATCTAGCCTATTCAGCTTCCTTATATTAGGATTTATTAATGCTCTATGTAGGAATTCCATAGAGAGGCTTGGAACGCACGCCCCAGCGCCATTTTGATTTTCCAGGAAGTACTGGCACAATGGGCAGACGAGGGGGAGGTCCTTGATATCTATAAGTAGCATACAGGCAACAGTGGAGGTATACCCCAGACGATGCAAGGTTTTGCGAAACGCGTCGGGAGACTCCACTGCTGCCACTGAGTGTTTTGCAAAGCGCTATGTTCATGGATTGAATGTAAGTGTACTTACCTACATTTAATAAATATCCTTTACGTTATTACGCTATGTGCCCTCTCCTTCTTTCTTCTATATGATTTCTATGTGAGCCATCTTCATCATTCTATTGGGCTTGGATATCTGGTGTCATCCTTGAGTCTGGATCTCGGATACATATGTGTGCAGTGCCAGCTGGGATTTCATATGTACGGATACATATACACTAAGCCTGTTTGACCCTCTACACGTATGTGCATTGGGTCCACCCCATCTGGTAAGCCTCCCCTCCACATGGTGGTGGTCACGTCACAAGTCACTTACTATTTTTGGAAAATTCACCATTTTGAACTGAAAGTTTCAACCACATTCACGTTTTGATTATCAAAGACTTTTTTATACATTCATTTGGAGTTCTATATGTATTTGGACTTATCATCAGATCCATTGTGATCCAGTCACTTTGAGCACTTGGGTGTTATATATTGTCATTACGCATAGTGATATATATTGTTATTACGCATAGCGCTACATTTTTGTATATTATTTGTTGTTACTTTTTCCACAGGTATTGTAGCTGATTTTATGTGTTAGCAGCGCGGATATTGTTTGTATTTTTGTTCTATTTTGGATTTTGTATATTTGCTGCAGCTACTTACTCTGTTTATCACACACCCAGTCATGGATGTATTTGATTACAGAGCCTCTCGCACTGTTAACACTGAAGGTGTGTTTTGCACCACCATCAGTGACACTGAGATAGGGTTTTTTTTTACCAGACTCAAAAATGTTATGTCTTCGGAATTACATCTGCAATAGGACTTGGTTTTTCTGGAGCAATACATAGTAGACCGTATGGTTCCCAGAAGTCTCCGTTAGGAGGTTCAACCCCAGCAGGGAGATTCAGAGATTGATTCCTGGTTTAACTATTTCAATGATGCCGGGATTAAATTTCTAGGTGTCCTGATCTCTAGAAAAAAGGCTAGATTAGCGGAGTTAGATAGAGAAATTAAAGAACTTAAGGAGAAACTTTTCTCACATAAACAATCTCTTGAGTATCTTTCTCTATCTACTAGTCTACAGAACCATCTTGAGAAAGAGGATAGAGATCAGAAGTTAAAAAAGCATAAGAAATATTCTAGGGATGCTGGGGACTATAGGAACAATACTGTGTTTGGGTGGCAGAAGCTATTTCTAACATCCTTTGGAGTGGAAATGGATTCTGCTCCCTCTTCAAGTAGTTCTGTCCAGATTTCTACCAATGGTCCTTCACTGACCCAGTCCGTGATTGCACCCAGTGTCCCAGCCCCTTTGTTTAGCTCACAAGGGGGTCTGGTTCGAGTACCTCCATCTAGAAATCCTCATACCCCCACTCATCAACGGGGCAGGGGAAAATCTAGAGGGACCAGAGGGAACAGAGGTTTATCTAGGGGCCACTCACGTCATCACAGTGGTCCACGTCATTATGGGTATGAAGACCTTAGTACTTAAGTTTAAAAGGCCAGGGCGTTTTTAACTTAAGTACTAAGGAATTTACTTCTGAAGAATTATCAGTTTTGGACAAAGGCCTCAAGTTTGCCCCTCCAAAGAAACTTGATAAGTTCGGTACTTTCATCGACATACAAAAATATGTTCGTAAGGTTAATATACAACGGTACCTCATCACTAATCCCATTGTGAGTGAGGCCAGAGCAGCTGCGTTTGGGACGGTACACTCGGGTCTTTCCAACCCGTCGTTGTTCAATCCCCCGTTCCCGTAGCACCCTCTGTAAGTATCTTCAGAGATTTAGTACTGAAGGACTTGTCAGAAATCCCAGAGAGACGAGGTTCTCGTCAAACTGTGTCCAGTGTGGGCCTCAAGTCCCTGTGTTCCAACAGGGACTTGGTGATTCACCCTGCAGACAAAGGTGGAGGCATAGTGGTTCTGGACAAATCTGATTATGAAAAAGAAATGTTCAGAATCCTACATGAGCCTAACACCTATTTACAGATGTCCTCCAATCCTACTTCTAGGTTCAAAATTGAACTTCAGGGCTTGGTTGACAGCGGTTTCTCTAGAAACATTTTAAACAAAAAAGAAAAGGAGTTTTTGGTCCCTACTGTCCCTAGGATACCGACCATTTACTATCTGCCGAAGGTCCATAAAGATCCCGTGCACCCACCCGGTCGTCCAATTGTGAGCGGGATCAATTCCGTCACATCCAGAATTGGCCGCTACATTGACCATTATCTCCAACCGTTGGTCAGGCGTGTGCCATCATATTTGGCGGACACCGGGGCTACTATCAGAAAACTTCAGGATGTGAATATAGGAGGTGACTACATCCTGGTGACAGCTGATGTAGCCTCACTTTATACATGTATCCCACACAGCAAGGGGTTAGAGGCTGTACAGTATTTCTTGGAGAAGGAGGAAACCTTAGCCCCCTTCCAACGAGTGTTCATCATGGAATTGTTGGAGTTTGCCACGAGAAGTAGTTACTTCTGGTTTAACGACAACTTTTACCTCCAGCTGAGAGGTGTGGCCATGGGGGCTAAATATGCCCCCAGTTTGGCTAACCTTTTCATGGCCAAATGGGAGGAGGATGTCGTCTATGCCTATGACACCCAGCACTTGGTGTTTTGGGCCAGGTATATTGACGACATCCTCCTCCTATGGAGTGGCAGCATGGCATCACTTGAGATCTTCATGGACCATCTAAATGCCAATGATAGAGGGATTTCCCTTTCATATACTGCCAGCCATGAAAAGATCCAGTTCCTAGATTTGGAAATTAGTACCCATGATCGTCAGTTTTGTTTTCAAACACACTTTAAGAAAACTGATAGGAATGGGTACATTCCACAGGACAGTTGTCATCACCAATCCTGGCTGAAGTCTGTCCCACGCAGTCAGTTCCTTAGACTGAGGAGGAACTGCAGTGCTGTTAATATCTTTCTGACTCAGGCCGAGATCCTCAAACAACGTTTTATCGATAAGGGCTATGATCCTGTTAGTATCGATAGTGATCTCGGACAGGTATTGGAGATTGACAGGCGTTCTCTGTTGGAGGTTAAACAGAAAGGTGAACCCAACAATACCTTTAAATGGGCAATGCTCACTTCCTTCTCCCTGCAACACAAACAAGTGAAAGCCATTATAGCGAAGCACTGGGACATTTTGAAAAATGATAACATCCTTGGTTCAGTTTTACCGGACCAGGCCAAAGTCGTTTTTAGAGGGGCACCTACTCTTCAGGGTAGAATAGCACCCAATATCATCAACCCCCCAGTATGTCCTTCCTTTTTTCACCAACTGGTGGGCTACCATCCCTGTAAGAAGTGTAGTGTGTGCAGATACAACACATCTGGAAGAAGCAAAACCTTAGAGTTCAGGTCTACCAATACAGGGAAGTCATACCCGATTAAACATTTTTGTACATGCTCCACCACACACATTGTATATCTTATCACCTGCCCTTGTGGCAAACAATATGTAGGTCGTACCATCAGGCCCTTTTCGGTCAGAGTGGGGGAACATGTTTCATTAATTTTAGGGGGTGATGTTAATCATACGGTGCCTAGACACTATAGGCTACATCACAGTAGAAATCCAGCTGGTACGCAATTTTTGATCATTGATCGTTTTATTCCCCATTGGAGGGGCACCCCCAAAATTAGGGGAGTGTCCCAGCTGGAGACCTACTGGATATATGAACTACAAACGCACAGGCCGTCCGGTTTAAACGTCGAGTGGGATATTAATTCCTTCATTGACCAATCCTAGTAATGGTTGTTTCAGTTGAATATGGATCCATTTTCACCTTTTCTTAATAATGTTTTCGTATACCCATTTTATTATATGTTTTTTAATGTGTATGATACACCACGTATAGTTGTATCTGATGCTGTGTGTTGGGATCACCATCTGGTTTGCTATATGGACAGTCCATTGTTGAGGTACATGGGCTCCCTTCTGTGATCAATCATGGTAGGTGTAGGTTTGGTCCGTTCCAATGTGAGATTTATATTCATATATGAGACGTTTGTCTCACTCACACACATTGTGATTTGACGCCAATAAGGTTTAATCCCTCTTTGTCATCCAACATTAATTTTAATGTTTTTATTTACATTTAGTCATTATTTTATGATGTTTTTATTCAGAGTTGAATTACAATAATCAATTCTAATTTTTTATTAGGTGGTCACAATTGCATTCACCAGCCTTTTTTCCATCCACTATTCATACATTTCTGGTCCAGGTTGGAAGATGTGTTACATTTCCGCGGACCAGTTAAAGCCAATCTATTCCTGCTATTGGCTGCGTTTCACGCTCGGTGCTTTACATGGCGGTGGAGCGCAATGCAGCCAACTTGCCAGCCAGGTATAGCCTTACTTCCGGGGATGCCGCGCCATCAGTTGATGACGCGATTGCGCCACCTTCGTCCGGCGTGAACGTCCGCATGTCATGTGACGTTCCGCAAGGGTCATGTGACGTTGTACGATGGTCACGTGAGGTTCATCACGTGGCTTGGGCGTGATGTCATGACCGCGACGATGGATACCCGGCCACCTTCCACGAGGGTTTCCACAGATAGGCTGTTTTTGCCCTGCATCAAGCATGGGTAAGCAGGTCAGTGATGTGGATATATTTAGAGATCACCCCCCGTATCTAGCCTATTCAGCTTCCTTATATTAGGATTTATTAATGCTCTATGTAGGAATTCCATAGAGAGGCTTGGAACGCACGCCCCAGCGCCATTTTGATTTTCCAGGAAGTACTGGTACAATGGGCAGACGAGGGGGAGGTCCTTGATATCTATAAGTAGCATACAGGCAACAGTGGAGGTATAGCCCAGACGATGCAAGGTTTTGCGAAACGCGTCCGGAGACTCCACTGCTGCCACTGAGTGTTTTGCAAAGCTGGGATTTCATATGTACGGATACATATACACTAAGCCTGTTTGACCCTCTACACGTATGTGCATTGGGTCCACCCCATCTGGTAAGCCTCCCCTCCATATGGTGGTGGTCACGTCACAAGTCACTTACTATTTTTGGAAAATTCACCATTTTGAACTGAAAGTTTCAACCACATTCACGTTTTGATTATCAAAGACTTTTTTATACATTCAGTTGGAGTTCTATATGTATTTGGACTTATCATCAGATCCATTGTGATCCAGTCACTTTGAGCACTTGGGTGTTTTCTTTCTCGTACATCACGGGACACAGAGCGACATAGTCATTACTAATGGGTTATATAGTTACCGTCAGGTGCTGGCACTGGCAGCTTCCAAAACCGGAAGTACCCTCCCCTATATAAGCCCCTCCCATCCGGGAGCACCTCAGTTTTTTGCCAGTGTCTAAGGTGTTGGCCAAGAAGAAACATGTGTTTTTCACTGAGCTTGCGTACAGGTTCTTTTGGGCCTCAGTAAGCCATTCCGGATCCGACCAAAAAAGCTTCATAGCTAAACGGTCGGTACCCGGGCCTTGCAGAGAAGAGCAAGGTTCTGCCTGTAATGCTTCTCTTAGGAGAGCTGGACCCTGGGATCCAGAGCTCTGGTCATACCCACGACCAAGATGTTTTCTGTGCAGGGTGCTATACAGGTCCAGGGGAGTGGAATCCTTGGGAACCCGGTCCCTGAAGGTTTGATTACAATGCCTGCCGTGATAGGTGAAGTTTGGGCTTTTGTGGACCAAACAAAGTCCTGCGGCGGGGAACAGGTAAGTGGGGGCCCCCAGGAACTTGGTTCTATTGGGGGACCCCCAAGCCTAATTTGTCTTTCTGTCTGTTACCTAACGGTATTCCCGCTAATATCTGTGCATGCCTGTAACTACTAAAAAAATGTAATAATTTTTAATGGTGGTCAAGAAAAAAAAAAAAAAAAAAGAATGTTTTTTTATATATGTTTAGTATATTAAACTGCGGTACCTGTGTTTGTCCACTAGAGGCCGCTGTGGAATGTTTTTCTTGTCATATGGACTAGTTTCTTCTCAGAGAGCAAAGTCCAGGCAGCTGGTGAGTTCTCCTACAGGAAACTGTTTCCTCTGCCATGTTGCAGTGTTCGTCTATCCCCCGGCCTGCGGCAAAGGGGGCCCTGGCTCCTGTCCCTGGTTTCCATGTTTGAAAATTAGCGCCGAGGCGCACGTGGCCGCGCGCGTGCACGTGCACGCGCCTTTATATATAGAGGTGGCCGGAAAAAGGGGCGGGGCCTGGGGGATGACGCTCTGTGCGCGCCGCAGCGCTTCTGCGCATGTGCGGGCGTCCCAGCAGGTTTTTAAAAAGCCACATTATTGCAGTAAGCTGGCTATGAAGTACAGAGACAGAGCTGGCAACATTTAAAGGCATACAGCAAGCGGTTGATACAGGCATCCCCTAGAAAGGCACATTAGTAGACACCAACTGTGATATAGCAGCAATTGTGCTAGACTATTCTCAGTAAAAGTGGTGTATTACGGCTGGAATACCTCAGCTTTAGGCTTAGGAATATGCCGTCCAGTAGCTCCGGAACTGAATCTTCCAGGAAGCGAAGGGGGTCTCATCAGGCTCTGAGGATCTTGGGCATACTCCTGCTGCACCAGTCTCCCCTGAAGTTCAGAGGTAAGTGACCGTAGAGACCCCGCAGGGGTACTTGGTACTGTGGCTGTCCTCAGTCACCTGCTCCTGTGTATGTAACAGAGGAGGTTTTTTCCTCAGCTCTGGGAGGATTAGAGAGAGATTGTCAACATTTATCGCTGCCTCCCTGTCAGGGAAAGCACGTCCGATCTCCGTCTCCTCCTTCAGAGTGCCTGTTAGCAGAGCAACAGTCCCATACAGGGATCGACCTGCCTGAAGGGGATCAGGATGAGGTTGATTCTGTTATAGAGGAATCAACAGTGGGGGAACCTTTTCTCAGCATCTTAAGCTGAAAGATTATGGGTTCAGTCTCTGACTAACATGGTCCGATCAGCATTTAAAAATGCACCTTGCGGAACCATCAACCACTACTGTATCCTCGTTGGGGTCGCTAGAAGCCCCCAGACTGTTTGTTCTTTTCCACTTCACCCTTTACTGAAAGGGCTCATTTACCAGGATTGGGAACGTCCTGAGAAAATATTTATTCCCCCAAGAGATTTCCGGTGGTCTATCCCATGGAGGATAAGTTCATCAAAAAAAAAAAAAAAAAAAAAAAATGGAAGGTCCCTACAGTGGACGCAGCCATCTCTTGTATGTATAAATCACTGACATGTCCAGTGGATAATGTCCAAATGTTCAAGAACCCAATAGATAAAAGATTGGAGTCCTTATGAAAATCTGCTTGGTGATACAACCAGCAGTAGCAGCTATTGGGGTCTGCTAAGCAGTGAAGGATCAGTTGAAACAGGTCTTGAGGGACTTGACAGATCAGCAGGCTTTGCCCTAGCTGATCTACCTAGAGCCTTAGGCTTTGCGGTTGACGCCATAGAGGATTCAGTCCATCAGGCCTCCCGCCTTACGCTGTCTATAGTACATATGCGTAGGCTCCTATGGCTCAAAAACTGGTCTGCTGAAGCTCCCTGTAAAGAATGGCTGGTTAGCGTCCCATTTCATGGTGAACGCTTATTCAGGGAAAACCTGGACAAATATATCCAGAAAATTTCCAGCGGTAAAAATACGCTCTTGCCGGTTAAAAGCAGAGTTAGAGGTCCCTCTTTAAGAGGCCTGCTTCTCCAGTCCCTGGGGCATCGGCTGTGTAACAGTTCCGACGGCCTCCTCGGTCAAATCCCGGGGGTAAAAAACAGGGACAGTAGCAGGGTAATGAGAAACCCTGGGTCAGGGGAGGTACAAAACCTCCCCCAAAGTTAAATTCATTGAAGCCCCCACTCAGTCGGGTGGGGGGAGGACTCCAGTTGTTCGCAAGAGACCTGGCGGGACACGATCAAGACAGATAGGTGCTCTCCGCAGTAGGTTTGGGATACAGTTTGGAGTTAAAAGACTCTCCTCCTTCCCATTTTTGAGGTCAAACGTGCCAAGGGATCCCCGGAAGAGAGAGTCCCTCCTGTTGGCACTAGAACAACTATTGCTCCAAGGAGTAATTATGGAGGTTCCCCTGGAAGAATGAGGGTTCGGGTTTTACTCAAACCTCTTTACAGTCCCGAAGCAAACGCGGACGGGAGGCCCATATTAATTCTAAAAGGGCTATACAAATTCCTGTATATCAGGACTTTCCGATGGAGTCGATCCGATCGGTGGCCACTGCCCTACAAGGGGAGGATTGGTTAGCCGCGATCGACATCAAAGATGCTTATTTGCACATTCCCATCTTTCCAGTCCACCAAAAATTTCTACGCTTTGCAGTAGAAGGGCGCCATTTTCAGTTCAGAGCCTTACCCTTCGGTTTGGCCACAGCACCACGAGTGTTTACAAAAATTCTGGCCCTTTATTGGCCAATCTAAGAACACAAGGTGTAATGATAATGGCATATCTGGATGACTTGTTGCTGATAGACCACTCAGTGAAAAAACTAGACGTGGTCGTTCACAAGACGATCAAGTATCTGGAATCTCACGGTTGGATTATCAACCGAGACAAGTCAGCCCTAAAAACCAGTCAAAAGTCTGGAATACTTGGGGCTAAGGTTGGATTCAGGCCAGAGAAAAATATTCTTGCCTCGAGGAAAGGTGTTGTCTTTGAAAGATTTGATCCACTTAGTGGGTACAAAAAAGACAGCCGTCCATACGCCTGTATATGAGGCTGCTGGGAAAAATGGTGGCATCATTCGAAGCAGTACCCTACGGTCAATTCCATTCAAGTAATTTGCAAGGGGCCATACTGTCAGCCTGGAACAAAAAAGTTCAGGCCCTAGACTTACAATGTCCTTGTCCCCTTCCGTTCGCAAGAGCCTCCGTTGGTGATTTCTTGGAAGGTGGTCACTACAGATGCCAGCCTTATAGGCTGGGGAGCAGTACTGGAGCAATAGTCTCTCCAGGGCAGATGGTCGGATGCAGAAAAGGCCCTGCCCATCAATCTCTTAGAGATACGAGCAGCCCGGTATGCCCTAGTAGCATGGACATCCAAACTCCAAGGGTCCCCTGTCAGAATTCAATCAGACAATGCCACAGCAGTGGCATATATCAATCGGGGGGGCACCAGGAGTCGTGCAGCCCAAAGGGAAGTAAATTACATCCTGAGATGGGCAGAAAAATATGTCCCAGCCATATCTGCGGTATTCATTCCAGGAGTGGAGAATTGGAAGGCGGACTTTCTAAGTCGCCAGCAATTAGGCCCAGAGGAAGGGTCCCTTCACCCCGAGGTTTTCTGGACAATATGTCAGCGGTGGGGAACATCGGATGTAGATCTTCTAGCATCCAGATTCAACGCAAAGGGGGATAGGTTTGTCTCTCGGACAAGGGATCCCCTAGCTTGCGGCTCGGATGCCCTAGTGTTCCCTGGGGATCAGTTCAAGCTGATATATGCATTCACACCGCCACAATGGTTACCTCGATTACTCCGCAGAATCAGGGTAGAAAAGAAACCAGTGATTCCGGTGGCTCCAGCGTGGCCCCGAAGAGCGTGGTACGCGGAGATTGTAAAATTTCAGTGGGGAGTCCTTGGACTCTCCCACGTCGTCCGGCTTTCGCAAGGACCGATATACCACCCTTCCTTACCAGCCCTAGGTTTGACGGCCTGGCTATTGAAGCCCACATTCTAAAAAAGAGAGGGCTCTCTAATGCTGTGGTATCTACCATGATCAATGCCAGGAAGCCGGTATCCAGGCAGATCTACTATAGAATCTGGAAGGCGTACATCGCGTGGTGTGAGGCCAAGAAATGGCATCCACATAAGTACGTAATAGGTAGGATTCTGGACTTCCTACAGTGGGCTGTAGATAGTACTCAAGGCAAGCTTCCTATCAAGGGTCAGATTTCGGCCTTGTCAATATTTTTTCAAAGGCCCTTGGCTTCGCATTCACTAGTCAAAGCCTTTATACAAGGAGTGATGCGTATTAGTCCTCCGGTTAATATTCCCATATGTCCATGGGATCTAAACTTGGTTCTGTCGGTTCTACAGAAACAACCATTTGAACCATTACAGCATATTTCCTTGGTGTTTCTTACCAGGAAATTGATTTTTCTAGTAGCCATTTGTTCGGCTAAAAAGAGTATCGGAATTAGCAGCTATGTCCTGTAAGGAGCCATATCTGGTTATCCATAAGGACAGAGTAGTGTTACGTCCTCATCCAGCCTTTCTTCCTAAGGTGGTATCGAGGTTTCATTTGAACCAAGATGTGGTTCTTCCTTCTTTTTTCCCCAAACCTACTTCGGTAGAGGAAAAGTTATTGCATTCTTTGGATGTAGTAAGAGCAGTTAAAGCTTATCTAAAAGCCACTGCTCAGATTCGCAGAACGGATACTTTGTTTATTCTGCCGGAAGGCCCCAGAAAGGGTCAGGCAGCGTCAAAATCTACTTTAGCCAAGTGGATTCGACAGGTCATAATACAAGCCTATAGCTTGAGAAGTAGACCGCCTCCGTTCAAAGTTAGGGCGCACTCCACGAGAGCAGTTGGAACTTCATGGGCAGTGCATCACCAGGCCTCCCTGGCTCAAATCTGTAAGGCCGCAACATGGTCTTCGGTACACACGTTTACTAGGTCCTACCAGGTGGACGTTAGAAGTCAGGAGGATGTCGCCTTTGGGCGCAGTGTGTTGCAGGCCGCAAAAGATCCTCATGTCTGATAGCGCTCAGCTTATATATGGTGTATCCCCCCCCTCATTTGGCATTGCTTTAGGACATCCCATTAGTAATGACTATGTCGCTCTGTGTCCCGTGATGTACGAGAAAGAAAATAGGATTTTTATAACAGCTTACCTGTAAAATCCTTTTCTTGGAGTACATCACGGGACACAGAGCTCCCACCCCTCTTTGGGGACACTTATTGCTTTGCTACAAAACTGAGGTGCTCCCGGATGGGAGGGGCTTATATAGGGGAGGGTACTTCCGGTTTTGGAAGTTGCCAGTGCCAGCACCTGACGGTAACTATATAACCCATTAGTAATGACTATGTCGCTCTGTGTCCCGTGATGTACTCCAAGAAAAGGATTTTACAGGTAAGCTGTTATAAAAATCCTATTATATATTGTCATTACGCATAGTGATATATATTGTTATTACGCATAGCGCTACGATTTTGTATATTATAAGTTGTGAAATACAACAATAGCGACACAGGAGAAGTACTTACTTTTTTTTAGCATTCTGTTAATGCTCCTTAACTGCTCCGGCTCCCTCAGTTTGAGTTTAGACCACCTCTTTCTGAGCTGCTCCTTTGATCTTTTCACACAGAAATTCTTCTTCAGACTTTTCACTACTTGCTTCATAATTTTGGCCTTCCTTCGATTAGGGTGGGAATACGGCTCATGCTTTGCATCATAATCAGAATTGTTCAATATGGCCACCATCTCCGCCATCTCCTCAAAGGACATATTAGATGCCTTGTAGCGCCTCCTTGTTCGTGACGTTTCCTGCTCCGGGCTTGTCTCCTCGTTAGAATTATCTGAATTCACAGACACCTGCTGTGACTCCGCCATGTCGCCTGCGCGCCGAAAGAGAAGGGGTGGGGAAACATCGAGAAAGAACGTCATGGGTGGGCGACGTGTATCACGCATGCGTAGTGTATATAAAGCTAACACACATGTGACGTACCTACGTTCTGTGTGCGGAGGAAGAAGTTAAGAGCGCCGAACGTTAGACCGAAGGTACGATTTTAACTCAGTACATCAGTGACCTATACTGCATAGAGATTGAAGAGGCATATATGGGCATAAAGATTACTCGAGTTTAGAGTGTGATTGACATTTGTATTTTTGTCTGGTGTTTTGTCTTGCAGAAACAATGAATGCTTTTCTTGAAAAAATAATTCTGACCGATTTTATATATCAGTTAAGGGAGGTTCCCGCTCTGTGGGAGAACAAAAATCCGATACACAAAAAAAAGAGGGTAAGGAAAGCAGCGCTGGAGAGCCTGCTCCCATTTGTGCACACCAGGATGCCCAACGCAACCATTGAGCAGCTGGATACAAAAATTGGGACCTTAGAGGCACATATAGGACTGAGAGCAATCAGGTCCTGGCTTCTCAGAGGTCAGGAGCAGCAGCAGGGAAGGTATATGTCCCACATTTGTGGTACTATGACAGGTTGGCCTTTCTGAATGACCACATTACACTGAGGGAATCACTTTCCAGCCTTCCCTCCAGCCTTCCCTCCAGCCTTCCCTCCAGCCAAGATGATCCTTCTCAGGATCAGGAGGAGCCTTCCATCCCGGATGAAGACCCAGATCTGTTCGTCTGGAGCCAGGTATAGTCTTTTCTAAACATTTATTGTGAAAAAATTAATGCTGTAAAATAGATGTTAAGATGGGAACAAATTTAGTCAATCAAGAAAAAGTGTTTGACATAGCAATAGACAGTAGTGGGCAAAAAAGTTTGGGAGATGAATGAAAAATTATGGGGGCATAATGAGTGTGTAGCGGGGGTTTAAATTTAGGGGGATACACCTGGGTGGTAGTATGACCCAGGTGTGTATAAATCATGAAAGGATTTAGACCATTGTTAATTCGTGGAGGACTTGGTGGTGTACTGTTCTCCTTGGCCTGTGGGTGGCAGGGTTCCCACAGGTCTAAGGTAGATTCACTGCCGCAGTGCTGGCCTTTTTGTCCCCTTCCGGCGATGGTACGGCGAGGGCGGGGAACCTGCCGTGATGTTGCGGGAGGAGATAAAGGGGAGAGACGCCCTCACCACGAGGTCTTTTTCCTGCATCGCGCGTTTAGGCACCTTCGGCCTGGGTGCGGGCGGTTCGGAGTTCCGGCCCAGGCGCCCTAGGCCTGGTCGGAGCGGAGTTGGCGTCCATCCCAGGCACCTTCAGCCTGGTGTGAGGTACTAAACCGGAGGCCTGGGGCCCAGTGACTTCGACTGGGTCCCGCAAGGGCGGAGGAGTCCGAGGGTCCCTGAGGTGGATGGGGCCCATGTCTGAGGTGAAGAGGCCGGGGAGGTCACCCGTCCGGAGAGTCCGGAGCAGCATCAACCCAGTGACGGATGGGCCTTCGGTAACTCCCTTGGAGGGACATCCCCCCCTGACAGGGGCCACAACGCAGCGAAGGTACTCCTATCTGCATTCTATCGAGTCGCTGGTAGAGACTCACAAGTTCTAAGTTCTCTCTAGCCAAGGCTATAGTAACCGCTGGTGAAACCACAGTGGTTTAGCGTACAATCAGGATAGTGCCTCGACCTGCTCACCCCACCGTGTTGAACTGTTATTGGGTCTCAACCAGTTGGCTGGCAAAGAACTGTTTGATTGTGAGTGTGACAATAAAACAAGAGTTGGACCCTAATCAGTGTGGTACTCTGGTTAATGGGAGCAATGGGAAGTGTCAGCACAGCAAGACTTGGTCATTAACTGAAACGCACAGGCCCAAGGAAAATAATTGGTACTGGCCTTCACTGCCATGGGGAGGACATGGGCCGTAGCACATCTTACTCTCACATACGAAATACCCCTAGACAAAACAGATGGAGTGAGGGCGCTACAAGAGTAATAAAAAATATTTAAAATTCTATTTGCAACAGTCAGGAAATGAACATTGTGGGGGTTCTTTACTAAAAGCAAATCCACTTTGCACTACAAGGGCAAACTACAAGTGCAAAGTGCACTTCAAATTGCACTGAAAGTGCGCTTGGAACTAAAGTCGCTGTAAATCTGAGGGGTAGATCTGAAATGAGGGGAAGCTCTGCTGATTTTATTATCCAATCATGTGCAAGCTAAATTTCTGATTTTTATTTTCCTTGCATGTCCCCCTCAGATCTACAGCGACTGCACTTCCAAGTACACTTCAATGCAATTTCAAGTGCACTTGTAGTTTGCACTTGTAGTGCAAAGTGGATTTGCCTTTAGTAAATAACCCACTGTGTGTGATTGATGAAACAAAACTCTAAATATGTCCCTTTTTTTTACACAGGAGGAGGTCAGCCAGGATGAGAGGGAGGAAATGGTCAGGCAGGAGGAGGCTGGGGTTAGTGGCAGAGAGGAGGTGGCTGGTCCAAGTGGCAGTACAAGGTGTCAGGTGCCTCCCATCCGCATGCCACCAAGAAGGGCCAGGAGGGATAGGTCTGTGAGTCAGGCAGCACTGGCCCTGATTAAAGAGGCACATGCCACCCTCCAGCAGCCCCCAACCCCTGATGAGGGCTATGCGGCATTGGTCGGCATGAAAATGGGCCAGATGCCAACGGGACAACGGCTACTTTGTGAGGCCCTGCTCATTTCCCTTTTAAATAAGGGGTTGATGGGGAGACTCACTGACACCACTGTCATTTGTGACCACGCCATCCTCCTGCACCTTCTTCTTCTCAACCTCCTCCTTCTTCTTCTCCTCCACCTCCTTCTTCTCATCTTAACCCTTCGCCTTCTTCTCCTCCACCTCCTTCTTCTCCACCTCCACCTCCTTCTTCTCAACCTCCTCCTTCTTCTTCTCCTCCACCTCCTTCTCCACCTCCTTTTTCACAACCTCCTCCTTCTTCTTCTCCTCCACCTCCTCCTCCTGACATGAGTACACCTCCAGAGGCACAGCCTCCAGCCAGACGGACAAGGAAGGCTGCAGAGAAGGCTGCAGAGAAGGCTGCAGGGAAGCCTTCCAAGAAGGCTGCAGGGAAGCGGAGCAAGAAGACCAGGAAGTGATTCCCTTGCTTCAATGTGGTCTGACAGAAGGCAGCCTGTTGTAGTTCCACAGACTTGGGACATGTATCTAACCTGCTGCTGTTCCTGACCTCTGGGAGACCAAGACCAGATTGGGCTCACTAATGTTTGTGCTTCCCAAGGTCCCAAATTTTGTGTCCACACACAGTTGCACAAATTGCACCAGGCTCTCCAGCGCTGCCTTCTAGTTTGTTTATTCTTATTTTCTCTACCAGAATAAATGGCATTTATTTTTACAGTTAATACTTGCCTATGTGTTTTTATTAAAGCAAACTATTTAGCTGGTGAGTAGGCAGGTAATTTTCGAAAATTCGAAAGCTAGATTTTAAATGGGACAGATAACACCAAAAAATCTCCTTGAAGGTCAAAAAATCAAAGATAATTATTTTTATATTGTGTTAAACTTACACAGGAGAAAACCAAAAAATGCAGATCACTAGAAATTAAATAAGATTTTAAAATGCATATCTGAATTTAAAAAAAAAAAAAAAAATATGAGATATTGCTCGAGAAAATAAAATAACATATTCATGAGATCTGCATTCAGAAATGTTGCAAAAAGTTTGTCAAAACTCTGTGTGAATATCTGCAGTCAAAAACGATCATTATTGTTCATTATTGTACCATTCTAAAGAAGATTTTAATGTGCAGCATTTAAACAATGCAAAAATTGTTAACGTGTGACGAATGTGCTATCTCCATTATGAACGCTAGTTTTACAAGAAGGTACGCTCTCGTCTCATACTTGAGTCTGACCATGCACGGTTTTTGAAGACTCGGAAAAGCATACACACGAACGGTTTTCTCATCCAAAAACAGTCTGACGAGAATCACGCCGAGAAAAAATGAGACTCCGACGAGAAAAAAGACCGCAGGTCTTCTTTTTTCTCGTCAAGATTTTGGCAAGTTTTCTCGACGAGAAAGCATACACATGAATGGAGAAAAACGGTTGTGTGTACGCGGCTTCAGAAATTTTGTGATTTTCAGATCCCGAATGGGATTTTGTTGAATTCCCCCCCCCCACCCCCCTTTTTTTTTTGTTTATGTTTGGTTTAAAGTATAGGGAATGAAGGGGGGAGTTCTGTTATATAAGGTGGTATGAAAAAGGAAATAAAAGTTATTGAGACAGTGTGATAAGAGGTTCTTTTTTTTGCCTTAAAAACTTGTTTTATGTTGCATGTATAATCTTATTAATGCTATGTATTTAAGTGAAGTACTTTAAAGAGGTAATAAGCACCTATTCTGTAAACTTTGTAATATTATGTTAACCCTGTTCATTTTCGATTTTTTTAAAAATAAAAATTCATATTTGAAATAAAAAAACCTGTGATGTACCCCATACTCATTCACATAGGGTGGGGGGCCGGGATCTGGGGGCCCCCTTATTAAAGGGGGCTCCCGAATTCTGATAAGCTCCCGCCCGCAGACCCCGACAACCAACGGCCAGGGTTGTCGGGAAGAGACCCTTGTCCCCATCAACATGGGGGCAGGGTGCTTTGGGGTGGGGGGGCGCATGACGCCCCCTGCCCCAAAGCACCCAACCCCCCCATGTTGAGGGCATGCGGCCTGGTACGGTTCAGGAGAGGGGGGGCGCTCGCTCGCCCCCCCTTTCCTGACCTGCCAGGCTGCGTGCTCGGATAAGGGTCTGGTATGAATTTTGGGGGGACCCCCACGCCATATTTTTTTTTATTTTGGTGTGGGGGGTCCCCTCTGAATCCATACTAGACTGAAGGGCCTGGTATGGACCTGGGGGGGGGGACCCCACGCTGTTTTCTTCTCAATTTTTTTTTGAGCCGGCAATGTTTATTTTTTTTACATTTCCTTTAACAACCAGCTATAAACAGGTTTAAAAAAAAAAACGCAAATCGCTGCAAAATCGCGGTACTTGCGTTTTGGATGCGGGTCCCTTGAATTCTATTATATGCAAAACGCTGTTTTTTGCTGGAAAAAAAAAGGCCCCGACCCTTTCCAAAAACACAGAGGCACAAAAATGCATTGATGTGAACATGTTCCATAGGAACCCATGTTAAAAAAATTCCCTGCATTTATGCAAAATGCACCAAAAAATGCATTAGTGGGAATCGAGCCTTACAGACCCTTTTTTAAAACGTCCGTCCGTGGGCATGAGGCCTAAGAAAAAAGAGGGGGAAAAAAAGCACTGGACTGCATCAAAAACACGCATGCACAAACGCACCTGGAATGCATCCGGACTGCGTTTCCAAGGTGTGAACTGCTCCTTAGGCAGTTGCGTTTAACCTCGTTTTCCAGAAACCCAAAAAATGCGTTCAGATGCCAAAGATTTCCACGTTTCAGACGCGGTACCGGCGTTTAGCCGCGTTTTTGTTTAGAAGCGTTTTTAAAGGTGACCTATTTTTTTACATAGAAAAACTAAATAATTATGGCAAATGATGAAAAACCATTAAAAATATATATTAAAAAAAATGTAATTGCTTCCATTGCATTGTGGACAATCCACAACTTGTGGCAGGTGACGTGGCAAGTGGACAATCCATAACTTGTGCCAGGTGACATGGCCAGGTGACATGGCAAGTGGACAATCCACAACTTGTGCCAGGTGACGTGGCAAGTGGACAATCCACAACTTGTGACAGGTGACGTGGCAAGTGGATAATCCACAAATTGTGCCAGGTGACATGGCCAGGTGACATGGCAAGTGGACAATACACAACTTGTGCCAAGTGACGTGGCAAGTGGACAATCCACAACTTGTGGCAGGTGACGTGGCAAGTGGACAATCCACAACTTGTGCCAGATTTTCAGCAACTACACTTGTACTGCAGAGTGGATTTGCCTTTACTAAACCCCAAACTACCCAATGATTTTGGGTGTACACAACAAAGTGCTAGAGTGCAATTTGCTTAATGGGGACACTAGTTAGATTGATCTGTGTGTCCCCAAGTAAAGACATTGGTAGGGTTTTACCTTCACTTCCTGTTTAGCTGTGTGACAGGAAGTGAAACCAATTTTACAAAAAGGGACACAAAGCCCAACCTAAAAAAAAAAAAGCAGGGGTTCTAACACTTACTTGGTTTCCCTCAAAATGCCCACAATTAGAATTGTATTGCCATGAGCTATTTTTAAGTGCAGTGCTCTAAATCAGTGCTTCTCAATTACCCCCAACAGGCCATATTTGGAGGTTTTCCTTCATCTTGCACATGTGCTTTAAATCACAGTCAATGGTTTAGTATTTTGGACAGCAATTCTCGATAAGATAAATTCACAAAACATGTCCTGTTGGGGGTACTTGAGGACTGAGGCTGAGAACCACTGTAGTAAAAAGGAAAATTGAATACTTACCGCTAGGGATGAGCTTCGTGTTTCGAGTCGAACATACGTTCGACTCGAACATCGGCTGTTCGATCGTTCGACGAAGATCGAACGATTTGGGCCGTTCGCGCCAAATTCGAGTGACGCGAACGGCCCACAATGCACTACGCAATCGCAGTGTCATCCAGGCGCTGTGATTAGCCAAGCATGCACTGTGACCCCGCATGCTTGGCCAATCACAGCGCTGGCAGCGAGGAGAGCAATGATTGGCCACAGGCAGGATGCCTGTGGCCAATTATTCTTGAGGGGGTTTAGTACACGCCCCACACTATAAAAGGCCGCCAGCGCGGCGGCCTTGTGTAGTGTGTTCCGGAGCAGGGAAAGAGAAGCATAGGCAGGGACAGTGTCATTTTTTTTCCTTTACTAATCCTGGATTCCTTGTGTTTAGGGACAAATAAGGATAGGTAGGGAGAGTGTCAGTGTGTTATTCTGTGCTAAACCTTGTTTGTAGGGACAGAGAGGTACAGTGAGGGAAAGTGTCAGTGTGCTATTCTGTTCTAAACCAATCTTGCTGAACCATATTTGAAATCCTTGAGTTTAGGAACAGAGAGGTACAGTGAGGGAAAGTGTCAGTGTGCTATTCTGTGCTAAATCTTGTTTGTAGGGACAGAGTAGGACAGTGAGTGAAACTGACAGTGTGCTATTCTGTTCTAAACCAATCTTGCTGAACCATATTTGAAATCCTTGAGTTTAGGGACTGAGAGGTACAGTGAGGGAAAGTGTCAGTGTGCTATTCTGTGCTAAATCTTGTTTGTAGGGACAGAGTAGGACAGTGAGTGAAACTGACAGTGTGCTATTCTGTTCTAAACCAATCTTGCTGAAGCATATTGCAAATCCTTGAGTTTAGGGACAGAGAGGTACAGTGAGGGAAAGTGTCAGTGTGCTATTCTGTGCTAAATCTTGTTTGTAGGGACAGAGTAGGACAGTGAGTGAAACTGACAGTGTGCTATTCTGTTCTAAAATAATCTTGCTGAACCATATTTGAAATCCTTGAGTTTAGGGACTGAGAGGTACAGTGAGGGAAAGTGTCAGTGTGCTATTCTGTGCTAAATCTTGTTTGTAGGGACAGAGTAGGACAGTGAGTGAAAGTGACAGTGTGCTATTCTGTTCTAAACCAATCTTGCTGAACCATATTTGAAATCCTTGAGTTTAGGGACTGAGAGGTACAGTGAGGGAAAGTGTCAGTGTGCTATTCTGTGCTAAATCTTGTTTGTAGGGACAGAGTAGGACAGTGAGTGAAACTGACAGTGTGCTATTCTGTTCTAAACTAATCTTGCTGAACCATATTTGAAATCCTTGAGTTTAGGGACTGAGAGGTACAGTGAGGGAAAGTGTCAGTGTGCTATTCTGTGCTAAATCTTGTTTGTAGGGACAGAGTAGGACAGTGAGTGAAACTGACAGTGTGCTATTCTGTTCTAAACTAATCTTGCTGAACCATATTTGAAATCCTTGAGTTTAGGGACTGAGAGGTACAGTGAGGGAAAGTGTCAGTGTGCTATTCTGTGCTAAATCTTGTTTGTAGGGACAGAGTAGGACAGTGAGTGAAACTGACAGTGTGCTATTCTGTTCTAAACCAATCTTGCTGAACCATATTTGAAATCCTTGAGTTTAGGGACAGAGAGGTACAGTGAGGGAAAGTGTCAGTGTGCTATTCTGTGCTAAATCTTGTTTGTAGGGACAGAGTAGGACAGTGAGTGAAACTGACAGTGTGCTATTCTGTTCTAAACTAATCTTGCTGAACCATATTTGAAATCCTTGAGTTTAGGGACAGAGAAGGACACTCGTGGAAACTCTCAGTGTGCTATTCTGTGCTAAATCTTGTTTGTAGGGACAGAGAGGTACAGTGAGTGAAACTGACAGTGTGCTATTCTGTTCTAAACCAATCTTGCTGAACCATATTTGAAATCCTTGAGTTTAGGGACAGAGAAGGACACTCGTGGAAACTCTCAGTGTGCTATTCTGTGCTAAATCTAGTTTGTAGGGACAGAGTAGGACAGTGAGTGAAACTGACAGTGTGCTATTCTGTTCTAAACCAATCTTGCTGAACCATATTTGAAATCCTTGAATTTAGGGACAGAGAAGGACACTCGTGGAAACTATCAGTGTGCTATTCTGTGCTAAATCTTGTTTGTAGGGACAGAGTAGGACAGTGAGTGAAACTGACAGTGTGCTATTCTGTTCTAAACCAATCTTGCTGAACCATATTTGAAATCCTTGAGTTTAGGGACAGAGAAGGACACTCGTGGAAACTATCAGTGTGCTATTCTGTGCTAAATCTTGTTTGTAGGGACAGAGTAGGACAGTGAGGGAAAGTGTCAGTGTGCTATTCTGTTCTAAACCAATCTTGCTGAACCATATTTGAAATCCTTGAGTTTAGGGACAGAGAAGGACACTCGTGGAAACTCTCAGTGTGCTATTCTGTGCTAAATCTAGTTTGTAGGGACAGAGTAGGACAGTGAGTGAAACTGACAGTGTGCTATTCTGTTCTAAACCAATCTTGCTGAACCATATTTGAAATCCTTGAGTTTAGGGACAGAGAGGTACATTGAGGGAAAGTGTCAGTGTGCTATTCTGTGCTAAATCTTGTTTGTAGGGACAGAGTAGGACAGTGAGTGAAACTGACAGTGTGCTATTCTGTTCTAAACTAATCTTGCTGAACCATATTTGAAATCCTTGAGTTTAGGGACAGAGAAGGACACTCGTGGAAACTCTCAGTGTGCTATTCTGTGCTAAATCTAGTTTGTAGGGACAGAGTAGGACAGTGAGTGAAACTGACAGTGTGCTATTCTGTTCTAAACCAATCTTGCTGAACCATATTTGAAATCCTTGAGTTTAGGGACAGAGAAGGACACTCCTGGAAACTATCAGTGTGCTATTCTGTGCTAAATCTTGTTTGTAGGGACAGAGAGGTACAGTGAGTGAAACTGACAGTGTGCTATTCTGTTCTAAACCAATCTTGCTGAACCATATTTGAAATCCTTGAGTTTAGGGACAGAGAAGGACACTCGTGGAAACTATCAGTGTGCTATCCTGTGCTAAATCTTGTTTGTAGGGACAGAGTAGGACAGTGAGGGAAAGTGTCAGTGTGCTATTCTGTTCTAAACCAATCTTGCTGAACCATATTTGAAATCCTTGAGTTTAGGGACAGAGAAGGACACTCGTGGAAACTCTCAGTGTGCTATTCTGTGCTAAATCTAGTTTGTAGGGACAGAGTAGGACAGTGAGTGAAACTGACAGTGTGCTATTCTGTTCTAAACCAATCTTGCTGAACCATATTTGAAATCCTTGAGTTTAAGGACAGAGAAGGACACTCGTGGAAACTATCAGTGTGCTATTCTGTGCTAAATCTTGTTTGTAGGGACAGAGTAGGACAGTGAGGGAAAGTGTCAGTGTGCTATTCTGTTCTAAACCAATCTTGCTGAACCATATTTGAAATCCTTGAGTTTAGGGACAGAGAAGGACACTCGTGGAAACTCTCAGTGTGCTATTCTGTGCTAAATCTAGTTTGTAGGGACAGAGTAGGACAGTGAGTGAAACTGACAGTGTGCTATTCTGTTCTAAACCAATCTTGCTGAACCATATTTGAAATCCTTGAGTTTAGGGACAGAGAAGGACACTCGTGGAAACTCTCAGTGTGCTATTCTGTGCTAAATCTAGTTTGTAGGGACAGAGTAGGACAGTGAGTGAAACTGACAGTGTGCTATTCTGTTCTAAACCAATCTTGCTGAACCATATTTGAAATCATTGAGTTTAGGGACAGAGAAGGACACTCGTGGAAACTATCAGTGTGCTAATCTGTGCTAAATCTTGTTTGTAGGGACAGAGTAGGACAGTGAGGGAAAGTGTCAGTGTGCTATTCTGTTCTAAACCAATCTTGCTGAACCATATTTGAAATCCTTGAGTTTAGGGACAGAGAAGGACACTCGTGGAAACTCTCAGTGTGCTATTCTGTGCTAAATCTAGTTTGTAGGGACAGAGTAGGACAGTGAGTGAAACTGACAGTGTGCTATTCTGTGCTAAACCAATCTTGCTGAAGCATATTGCAAATCCTTGTGTTTAAGGACAGAGAAGGATAGGCAGGGGACAGTGTTAGTGTCATTGTTGCTAAGCCTCCTGCACAGTATACACCTGAAGGTAGCCCTTATTGCTGTTTTTCCCATCTCCCTGCAGGCCATCCATTAAAATGTCTGGAAGGCAAACAAGGAGAGGCAGACAGTCAGGAGGCAAAAAAAGAGGGCAAGCAGGCTCTGTGTCTGGGGGCAACAGTGCTGGTCGTGGACGGGGTGCATTGTCATCAGCACATGGCCATGGGACACGCTTGTCCTTCTTTTCGGCAGCTGGACATGTTGAGCCACATCATGCCGAACACTTGGTAGAGTGGATGACCAAGCCCACCTCATCCTCCTCATCCTCTCTCACCCAGGCTCAGGGTACTGGCAAAGCAGCTGCCAAAGCGTCCTCTTCTCTGGTATCATTATCTTCATTAGTCAATCCTTCCCTAGACCCACCATGTCCTCCTCCTGAGGAGTCCCCCGAACTGTTTGAGCACAGTGTTGGGTACATGCTCCAGAAGGATGCCCAGCGTTTCGAAGGATCTGATGATGATACCCAGATAGAGGAAGGCAGTAGCGTGAGAGCAGAGAGAGGGGATGCTCAAGAAGGACACCAATCTGGCAGTCATGCTCCAGCAGCTGCAGCATACTGCCAGATTGGCTCCAGTGATGAGGAGGGAGGGGATGATGAGGTCACTGACTCCACGTGGGTGCCTAATAGGAGAGAGGAGGAGGAGGAGGATGAGGAGGAGGCACATCTCCAACGAGGCAGGATGCCCTTGGGTGGCCAGCGTATGGGCAGCACACCGACGGAATCACACCGCAGAGCTCCGCCTGTGCAGGGCGCTGCCTCTGCCCGTCATTCAAAAAGTTCTTTGGTGTGGGCCTTTTTTGAGGCGAGTGCATCAGATCGCACAGCTGCTGTTTGCAACATATGTCTCAAGCGTATATCGCGTGGCCAAAACATCAGCCGCTTGGGCACCACATGCTTGATCAGACATATGTTGACCTGCCATGCAGCTCGTTGGCAAGCCTACCTTAAAGACCCACACCAAAGAACAAAGCTGACCTCTTCTTGCACCGCATCAGCTGGGATCTCCAACCCCACTATACCTTCAGTCCTCTCTGAAACCTGCTCTGAGAGGAATGAAGGTGTAGAATTAGGTGTGTCACAGCCAAGTACTTGCGGGCACTCTGCTAGCAGTACACCGACGTCCGATTCTAGCAGGCAAATTTCCCTGCCCCAGCTACTGGACCGTCGAAAGAAGTTCACTCCCAGCCATCCACATGCCCAGCGGTTGAATGCTAGCTTGGCTAAATTGCTAGCGCTTCAACTGCTGCCTTTTCAGTTGGTAGACTCTGCCTCCTTCCGTGAGTTTGTGCAATGTGCGGTTCCTCAGTGGCAGGTTCCCAAACGCCACTTTTTCTCACGGAAGGCGATTCCGGCTCTCTACAGGCATGTGGAAGGCAATGTCTTGGCCTCGCTGGACAAGGCGGTCAGCGGTAAGGTGCATATTACCGCTGACTCATGGTCCAGCAGGCATGGACAGGGACGTGACCTTTCTTTCACGGCCCATTGGGTCACTCTTTTGGCAGCTGGGAAGGATGCAGGACAAGGTGCAGTAGTGTTGGAAGTTGTTCCACCGCCACGCCTCCAAAATGCTACTACTGGTTGTGACACACCTCTCTCCTCCACCCCCTCCTCTTCTTCTTCCTCCATGGCCTCTTCCTGTGGTTTGTCCTCGGAACCAGCGGTGCTCCGTAGGCGTTCAAGGGGCTACGCAAGTACGCAGGCAAAAAGATGCCATGCCGTGCTTGCGCTGGTGTGTTTGGGGGACAGGAGCCACACTGGGGCAGAGGTCCTGTGTGCTCTGCAGGGGCAGGCCGAGAGGTGGTTGACGCCACGCCAGCTTAAGCCAGGAATGGTGGTTTGCGACAATGGCACCAACCTCCTCTCCGCCCTCCGACAGGGACAACTGACCCATGTGCCCTGTATGGCTCACGTCCTTAACCTGGTGGTGCAGCGGTTCTTGGGCAGGTACCCGGGCTTACAGGATGTCCTGAGGCAGGCCAGGAAAGTCTGTGTTCATTTCCGCAGATCTTATAATGCCAGTGCTCGCCTGGCTGAGCTGCAAAAGGAGTTGAACCTGCCCAAGAACCGCCTTATATGTGACATGCCCACCAGGTGGAACTCAACGTTGGCCATGCTGCAGCGGCTGCACACGCAGCAGAGGGCCATCAATGAGTACCTGTGCGACTACGGCACCAGGACAGGGTCAGGGGAGATCGGGTTTTTTTCACCACGCCAGTGGGGCATGATCAGGGATGCATGCACTGTCCTGGCACCATTTGAGGAGGCCACGAGGATGGTGAGCAGTGACAGTGCATGCATCAGTGACACTGTACCTCTTGTCCACCTGTTGGAGCACACGCTGCGTGGAATAATGGACAGGGCACTTGAGGCAGAACAGAGGCAGGAAGAGGAGGACTTCCTTGCCTCTCAAGGCCCCCTTTACCCTGACAGTGTTCCTTCTGTCCCACCCATCGCACAGGAAGAGGAAGAGGAGGAGGAGGATTGTGTCAGCATGGAGGTGGAGGCTGGCACTCAGCATCATCAGCAGCAGTCTTTTAGGGATGATTTACAGTCCCAAGAAACCAGTGAACTTGTACGTGGCTGGGAGGAGGTGGCTGCGGATCATGTCGTCCTTAGTGACCCAGAGGACTCCGGACTGAATGCCTCAGCTAACCTACGCTGCATGGCCTCCCTGATCCTGCAAAGTCTGCGGAAAGATCCTCGTATTCTTCGGATCAAGGAGAGGGACCATTACTGGCTGGCCACTCTCCTTGATCCACGGTACAAGGGTAAGGTTGCGGACCTTATGTTACCGTCGCAGAGGGAGCAGAGGATGAGACAACTCCGGGAGGCCTTGCAGAAAGGTCTGTGCAACGCGTTCCCAGAGACTGGGAGGTTACAAACTCCTGGTCCTGAACAACGAGTTGCTGAGGCTTCGGGCAGTCAAAGAAGGAGCGGTGGGGAAGGTGGCCGTCTGGCCGATGCGTTCAGACAATTCTTTAGTCCGCAGCCCCAAAGTATGATCGTTTCCAGCAACCATCGCCAGCGTCTGATATACATGGTGCAGGAATACCTAGGGGCAAGGTCAGACTTGGACACCTTCCCCACCGAAAATCCTCTGGCTTACTGGGTCTTGAGGATGGATCACTGGCCAGAGCTTGCACAGTATGCAATTGAGCTACTGGCCTGTCCTGCATCCAGCGTTCTTTCAGAACGCACATTCAGTGCTGCTGGAGGATTTGTCACGGATCACAGGGTGCGCCTGTCCACCGACTCGGTTGATCGACTGACTTTCATCAAGATGAACCAGTCTTGGATCACCACCAGCTACCACACACCTGATGCTGATATAACAGACTAATTGATTTTAAAATGTCACATCCCTTCAAGACTGATGCTGATGCTGAGTTCCTGTGCTGTTATGTTGACTAGCTATCCTCCTCCTCCTCCTCAATGATCCGATTAATGATGATAGCTTGGAAGATCATTTTGGTTTATGGGTGCCGCCACCAGTGGCTAAGGCCCAATTTTTCAGCCCCTGTTTAACAGGGGCGTGTAATTACAATTTTTGATGCAATACTTTGCAACAGGCCTCATTGCTGTGCTCCTAGTACAGTATCTGTGAGGGGTTGCAGTGTTGTGCCACCAGTGCCTAAGGCCCAATTTTTCAGCCCATGTTCAACAGGGGCATGCAATTATAATTATTGATCTAATAATTCACAGCAGGGCCCATTGCTGCGCCCACCAAGAGTAACTGTCAGGCCTTACAGTAAGTGATGAGCCGAACACCCCCGGGTTCGGTTCGCACCAGAACCCGCGAACGGACCGAAAGTTCGTACGAACATTAGAACCCTATTAAATACAATGGATGCGAACGTTCGAATTCTAAAGTGCTAATTATAACAACTATTATGCATGTTATTGTCCTAAAAAGGGTTTGGGAACCCGGGTTGTGCACCAGGGGACATGTATCAATGCAAAAAGAAGTTTTAAAAACGGTCGTTTTTCGGGAGCAGTCATTTTAATGATGCATAAAGTGAAAAAAAAAAGTCAAATATTCCTTTAAATGTCGTACCTGGGGGGTGTCTAAAGTATGTCTGTGAAGTGCCACGTGTTTCCCGTGTTTAGAACTGTCCCTGCACAAAATGACACTTCTAAAGGAAAAAAAAGCCATTTAAAACTGCTTGCGGCTTTAATGTAATGTCTGCTCCCGGTAATATGGATGAAAATCTTTAAGAAAAATGGCATAGCTACCCCATGACCCCCCCCCTACCCCAGCCCATTACCAGCCCCTTTGGGTCTTGTATGGATATTAAGGGGAACCCCGCACATAAAATAAAAAAGGCCCTATATACTCTGAACAGCCGTATACAGGCGGTGCATACAAGACAGGGACTGTAGGTTTGTTCTTATGTAGAATCTGTTTGTAATTTTGAACAGGTACATTGTTTAAGTGTAGCTCCAGCCCAAAAATCTATTTTTAAACTTTTTGGAAAACATAGGTAAGGGTTATCACCCCTGTAACATTTGTTTTGCTGTCTGTGCCCCTGTTCAGAACATTTCACCTCACTTTCCGTCCCAATGACAACTGTTTTTGAAATGTGGTGTTTTTCTTGAAACAAGGATTGGTGATAAAGCATCAGTACAGAGGAGACACCTTTCTCCCATATTTATTCTTACAGGAGAGAATTTTGCTTCCTAGTGGTAGATTTCCTCTCACTTCCTGTTGTCTTCTTGCGTTTGCAAGTAGGAGTCGTTTGTAAGTTGGATGTTTGAAAGTAGGGACCTGCCGTATATACTCTGCAGAAATAGGCCCCTTAGTTGTTGGTGTTGGCACAACACTGTAAGCACTCACAGTTACTCTTGGTTGGTGCTGGAACGCCCTGCTGTCAACTATTATATCAGGAATTTTAATTACATATAATTGTTGAACAGTGGTAGTAAAAATTGGGCCTTTGATGGTGGTGCTGGTGCCACAACACTGTAAGCCCTGACAGTTACTCTTGGTGGGTGCAGCAATGGGCCCTGCTGTGAATTATTAGATCAAGAATTGTAATTGCATGCCCCTGTTGAACAGGGGCTGAAAAATTGGGCCTTTCGTGGTGGTGGTGGTGGTGTTGCCACAACACTGTAAGCCCTCAGAGTTACTCTTGGTGGGTGCAGGAATGGGCCCTGCTGTGAATTATTAGATCAAGAATTGTAATTACATGCCCCTTTTGAACAGGGGCTGAAAAATTGGGCCTTTCGTGGTGGTGGTGGTGGTGGCGTTGCCACAACACTGTAAGCCCTCAGAGTTACTCTTGGTGGGTGCAGGAATGGGCCCTGCTGTGAATTATTAGATCAAGAATTGTAATTACATGCCCCTTTTGAACAGGGGCTGAAAAATTGGGCCTTTCGTGGTGGTGGTGGTGGTGGCGTTGCCACAACACTGTAAGCCCTCAGAGTTACTCTTGGTGGGTGCAGCAATGGGCCCTGCTGTGAATTATTAGATCAAGAATTGTAATTACATGCCCCTTTTGAACAGGGGCTGAAAAATTGGGCCTTTCGTGGTGGTGGTGGTGGTGGCGTTGCCACAACACTGTAAGCCCTCAGAGTTACTCTTGGTGGGTGCAGCAATGGGCCCTGCTGTGAATTATTAGATCAAGAATTGTAATTACATGCCCCTGTTGAACAGGGGCTGAAAAATTGGGCCTTAGGCACTGGTGGCACAACACTACAACCCCTCACAGATACTGTACTTGGAGCACAGCAATGAGCCCTGTTGCAAAGTATTGCTTCAAAAATTGTAATGACACGCCCCTGTTAAACAGGGGCTTGAAAAATTGGGCCTTAGGCACTGGTGCCACAACACACCAACCCCTCACAGATACTGTACTTGGAGCACAGCAATGAGCCCTATGGCAAATTATTGCTAAAAAAATTGTAATTACACGCCCCTGTAAAACAGGGGCTGAAAAATTGGGCCTTAGCCACTGGTGGCGGCACCCATAAACAAAAATGATCTTCCAAGCTATCATCATCAATCGTATCATTGAGGACTCGGAGGAGGAGGATAGCCAGTCAACATAACAGCACAGGCACTCAGCATCAGCATCAGTCTTGAAGGGATGTGACATGTTAAAATCAATTAGTCTGTTATATCAGCATCAGGTGTGTGGTAGCTGGTGGTGATCCAAGACTGGTTCATCTTGATGAAAGTCAGTCGATCAACCGAGTCGGTGGACAGGCGCACCCTGTGATCCGTGACAAATCCTCCAGCAGCACTGAATGTGCGTTCCGAAAGAACGCTGGATGCAGGACAGGCCAGTAGCTCAATTGCATACTGTGCAAGCTCTGGCCAGTGATCCATCCTCAAGACCCAGTAAGCCAGAGGATTTTCGGTGGGGAAGGTGTCCAAGTCTGACCTTGCCCCTAGATATTCCTGCACCATGTTTATCAGACGCTGGCGATGGTTGCTGGAAGCGATCATACTTTGGGGCTGCGGACTAAAGAATTGTCTGAACGCATCGGTCAGACGGCCACCTTCCCCACCGCTCCTTCTTTGACTGGCCGAAGCCTCAGCAACTCGTTGTCCAGGACCAGGAGTTTGTAACCTCCCAGTCTCTGGGAACGCGTTGCACAGACCTTTCTGCAAGGCCTCCCGGAGTTGTCTCATCCTCTGCTCCCTCTGCGACGGTAACATAAGGTCCGCAACCTTACCCTTGTACCGTGGATCAAGGAGAGTGGCCAGCCAGTAATGGTCCCTCTCCTTGATCCGAAGAATACGAGGATCCTTCCGCAGACTTTGCAGGATCAGGGAGGCCATGCAGCGTAGGTTTGCTGAGGCATTCGCTCCGGAGTCCTCTGGGTCACTAAGGACGACATGATCCGCAGCCACCTCCTCCCAGCCACGTACAAGTCCACTGGTTTCTTGGGACTGTAAATCATCCCTAAAAGACTGCTGCTGATGATGCTGAGTGCCAGCCTCCACCTCCATGCTGACACAATCCTCCTCCTCCTCCTCCTCCTCCTCCTCTTCCTGTGCGATGGGTGGGACAGAAGGAACACTGTCTGGGTAAAGGGGGCCTTGAGAGGCAAGGAAGTCCTCCTCTTCCTGCCTCTGTTCTGCCTCAAGTGCCCTGTCCATTATTCCACGCAGCGTGTGCTCCAACAGGTGGACAAGAGGTACAGTGTCACTGATGCATGCACTGTCACTGCTCACCATCCTCGTGGCCTCCTCAAATGGTGCCAGGACAGTGCATGCATCCCTGATCATGCCCCACTGGCGTGGAGAAAAAAAACCAAGCTCCCCTGACCCTGTCCTGGTGCCGTAGTCGCACAGGTACTCATTGATGGCCCTCTGCTGCGTGTGCAGCTGCTGCAGCATGGCCAACGTTGAGTTCCACCTGGTGGGCATGTCACATATAAGGCGGTTCTTGGGCAGGTTCAACTCCTTTTGCAGCTCAGCCAGGCGAGCACTGGCATTATAAGATCTGCGGAAATGCACACAGACTTTCCTGGCCTGCCTCAGGACATCCTGTAAGCCCGGGTACCTGCCCAAGAACCGCTGCACCACCAGGTTAAGGACGTGAGCCACACAGGGCACATGGGTCAGTTGTCCCTGTCGGAGGGCGGAGAGGAGGTTGGTGCCATTGTCGCAAACCACCATTCCTGGCTTAAGCTGGCGTGGCATCAACCACCTCTCGGCCTGGCCCTGCAGAGCAGACAGGACCTCTGCCCCAGTGTGGCTTCTGTCCCCCAAACACACCAGCGCAAGCACGGCATGGCATCTTTTTGCCTGCGTACTTGCGTAGCCCCTTGAACGCCTACGGAGCACCGCTGGTTCCGAGGACAAACCACAGGAAGAGGCCATGGAGGAAGAAGAAGAGGAGGGGGTGGAGGAGAGAGGTGTGTCACAACCAGTAGTAGCATTTTGGAGGCGTGGCGGTGGAACAACCTCCAACACTACTGCACCTTGTCCTGCATCCTTCCCAGCTGCCAAAAGAGTGACCCAATGGGCCGTGAAAGAAAGGTAACGTCCCTGTCCATGCCTGCTGGACCATGAGTCAGCGGTAATATGCACCTTACCGCTGACCGCCCTGTCCAGCGAGGCCAAGACATTGCCTTCCACATGCCGGTAGAGAGCCGGAATAGCCTTCCGTGAGAAAAAGTGGCGTTTGGGAACCTGCCACTGAGGAACCGCACATTGCACAAACTCACGGAAGGGGGCCGAGTCTACCAACTGAAAAGGCAGCAGTTGAAGCGCTAGCAATTTAGCCAAGCTAGCATTCAACCGCTGGGCATGTGGATGGCTGGGAGTGAACTTCTTTCGACGGTCCAGCAGCTGGGGCAGGGAAATTTGCCTGCTAGAATCGGACGTCGGTGTACTGCTAGCAGAGTGGCCGCAAGTACTTGGCTGTGACACACCTAATTCTACACCTTCATTCCTCTCAGTGCATGTTTCAGAGAGGACTGAAGTTATAGTGGGGTTGGAGATCCCAGCTGATGCGGTGCAAGGAGAGGTCCGCTTTGTTCTTTGGTTTGCGTCTTTGAGGTAGGCTTGCCAACGAGCTGCATGGCAGGTCAACATATGTCTGGTCAGGCATGTGGTACCCAAGCGGCTGATGTTTTGGCCACGCGATATACGCTTGAGACATATGTTGCAAACAGCAGCTGTGCGATCTGATGCACTAGCCTCAAAAAAGGCCCACACCAAAGAACTTTTTGAATGACGGGCAGAGGCAGCGCCCTGCACAGGCGGAGCTCTGCGGTGTGATTCCGTCGGTGTACTGCCCTTACGCTGGCCACCAAAGGGCATCCTGCCTCGTTGGAGATGTGCCTCCTCCTCATCCTCCTCCTCCTCCTCTCTCCTATTAGGCACCCACGTGGAGTCAGTGACCTCATCATCACCTCCCTCCTCATCACTGGAGCCAATCTGGCAGTATGCTGCAGCTGCTGGAACATGACTGCCAGATTGGTGTCCTTCTTGAGCATCCCCTCTGTCTGCTCTCACGCTACTGCCTTCCTCTAGCTGGGTTTCATCATCAGACCCTTCGAAACGCTGGGCATCCTCCTGGAGCATGTACCCAACACTGTGCTCAAACAGTTCGGGGGACTCCTCAGGAGGAGGACATGGTGGGTCTAGGGAAGGAGTGACTGATGATGAGTCTGACATTGATACCAGGGAAGAGGACGCTTTGGCAGCTGCTTTTCCAGTACCCTGAGCCTGGGTGAGAGAGGATGAGGAGGAGGAGGAGGGCTTGGTCATCCACTCTACCAAGTCTTCGGCATGATGTGGCTCAACATGTCCAGCTGCCGAAAAGAAGGACAAGCGTGTCCCATGGCCATGTGCTGATGACAATGCACCGCGTCCACGACCAGCACTGTTGCCCCCAGACACAGAGCCTGCTTGCCCTCTTTTATTGCCTCCTGACTGTCTGCCTCTCCTTGTTTGCCTTCCAGACATTCTAATAGATGGCCTGCAGGGAGATGGGAAAAAAGCAATAAGGGCTACCTTCAGGTGTCCTTCTCTGTCCCTTTACTTAAGGATTTCTAAATATGGTTGAGGATGATTGCTTTTGCACAGAATAGCACAACGACAATTTCCCTGACTGTCCAAAAAAACAAGGATTTCAAAGATGGTTGATGAGGAATGCTTTAGCACACTATAGCACAATGAGAATTCCCTCACTGTCCTTCCCTGTCCCTAGAAACAAGGATTCGCACAGTAAAAGACACTGACACTCTCCCTACCTATAGTTTTCTGTCCCTAGAAAAAATGTTTTTTTAAAGCACACTATAGCACAAGGAGAATTTCACTCACTTTCCTTCTTTGTCCCTAGAAACAAGGATTATCACAGTGAAAGAAACTGACACTCTTCCTTCCTATAGTTTTCTGTCCCTAGAAAAAATGTTTTTTTAAAGCACACTATAGCTCAAGGAGAATTCCCTCACTGTCCTTCCCTGTCCCTAGAAACAAGGATTCGCACAGTAAAACACACTGACACTCTCCCTACCTATAGTTTTCTGTCCCTAGAAAAAATGTTTTTTTAAAGCACACTATAGCACAAGGAGAATTCCCTCACTGTCCTTCCCTGTCCCTAGAAACAAGGATTCGCACAGTAAAAGACACTGACACTCTCCCTACCTATAGTTTTCTGTCCCTAGAAAAAATGTTTTTTTAAAGCACACTATAGCACAAGGAGAATTTCACTCACTTTCCTTCTTTGTCCCTAGAAACAAGGATTATCACAGTGAAAGAAACTGACACTCTTCCTACCTATAGTTTTCTGTCCCTAGAAAAAATGTTTTTTTAAAGCACACTATAGCACAAGGAGAATTCCCTCACTGTCCTTCCCTGTCCCTAGAAACAAGGATTCGCACAGTAAAAGACACTGACACTCTCCCTACCTATAGTTTTCTGTCCCTAGAAAAAATGTTTTTTTAAAGCACACTATAGCACAAGGAGAATTTCACTCACTTTCCTTCTTTGTCCCTAGAAACAAGGATTATCACAGTGAAAGAAACTGACACTCTTCCTTCCTATAGTTTTCTGTCCCTAGAAAAAATGCTTTTTTAAAGCACACTATAGCACAAGGAGAATTCCCTCACTGTCCTTCCCTGTCCCTAGAAACAAGGATTCGCACAGTAAAAGACACTGACACTCTCCCTACCTATAGTTTTCTGTCCCTAGAAAAAATGTTTTTTTAAAGCACACTATAGCACAAGGAGAATTTCACTCACTTTCCTTCTTTGTCCCTAGAAACAAGGATTCGCACAGTAAAACACACTGACACTCTCCCTACCTATAGTTTTCTGTCCCTAGAAAAAATGTTTTTTTAAAGCACACTATAGCACAAGGAGAATTTCACTCACTTTCCTTCTTTGTCCCTAGAAACAAGGATTATCACAGTGAAAGAAACTGACACTCTTCCTTCCTATAGTTTTCTGTCCCAAAATAAATGTTTTTTTAAAGCACACTATAGCACAAGGAGAATTCCCTCACTGTCCTTCCCTGTCCCTAGAAACAAGGATTCACACAGTAAAACACACTGACACTCTCCCTACCTATAGTTTTCTGTCCCTAGAAAAAATGTTTTTTTAAAGCACACTATAGCACAAGGAGAATTCCCTCACTGTCCTTCCCTGTCCCTAGAAACAAGGATTCGCACAGTAAAAGACACTGACACTCTCCCTACCTATAGTTTTCTGTCCCTAGAAAAAATGTTTTTTTAAAGCACACTATAGCACAAGGAGAATTTCACTCACTTTCCTTCTTTGTCCCTAGAAACAAGGATTATCACAGTGAAAGAAACTGACACTCTTCCTACCTATAGTTTTCTGTCCCTAGAAAAAATGTTTTTTTAAAGCACACTATAGCACAAGGAGAATTCCCTCACTGTCCTTCCCTGTCCCTAGAAACAAGGATTCGCACAGTAAAAGACACTGACACTCTCCCTACCTATAGTTTTCTGTCCCTAGTGTGACAGCAGGAAGGTAAAGTCACCTGGTTGCATCCAGGGGGGTAGATATATTTCGCCCAGATTCAGGCTTTACGCCGATTTGTACAACTAGGTGGAGAGTTGTATAAGGCTAGTGTGCTCATGGATGACTCATACCTCTAGGGAGAGGGCTGGGCGTCGTGCAGACAGGGAGTTGATGAGACCAGCTGAACCTTGTCAGCTCATTTAGGCCTCTATAAGAAAGCCCAGATTCATTAGATGTTAGCTCATGCCTGGAACCAGACCTGTGTGGACTGTCTAGGGAGAGTGAACCCCTGTGCGGTGAGAGAAAGCCTGTGTGGCTATATTTTGCTTGGACATTTAAAACCAGGGACTTAGGGACTAGGACAGCACTAGGCTGATCCCAGTTGTTAGTTAGGAAACCTGTATGTTTAGTCAGAGGTCAAGTTGACCAGGATTTCTTTTGTTTATGTTTTTTTTGCCTTGCTGTGTTTTTGTCACTGTAAATAGAAAATAAACCGCACCTTTTTGATTTTGAAAACCACAACCTCCGTCTGCTGGGCCTGTTTTTGGGTGGGGAGCCCATCCCGGGGGTCACACATACCCGCTGCCGAGCTAACCCCCTCACAGTTGGTGGAGAACCAGTGGCAGTTTTTTTTTAAGCCAGCATGGAGGAGATACTGAAACAGCTGGCTCTAGCAAATGCCAATCAACAGCAGACAAATGCAGGTTTGCAAAGGAGCCTTGCAGCCCAGCAGCAAGCTCATCAACAGAGCCTTGCAACTTTACAACAGAGTCTGGAGGCTCAGCAACAAGCCCAACAGCAATCTGAGGCCCGCTTCATAGACCTGTTGCAGAAGCAAGAGCAGAGACTACAACAACAGATGGAAGCAGTAATGCAGCAACGTCCGCAGACCAGTGAGGAAAGCCGTCCCACTAATACCGCGTCCTTTGGGGTGAGTCGTTTATTGACAAAAATGACTGGAGAGGATGATCCAGAGGTATTTTTGACCACATTTGAAAGGACCGCTGAAAGAGAAAAGTGGCCTGAGGAGCAGTGGGCTGGACTAGTGGCTCCTCTGTTAACTGGTGAATCGCAGAAAGCTTACTATGACCTAGAGCCTAACCAAGCAAAAGACTATGTGATGCTAAAAGCTGAAATATTGGCAAGGCTGGGTGTCACCCTGGCTGTCCGGGCTCAGCGTGTGCATAACTGGACTTTCCAGCTTGGAAAACCCCCCAGGTCTCAAATGTATGATCTCATTCACCTGAGCAGAAAGTGGCTACAGCCAGAGACTTTGTCCGCACCAAAGATTGTGGAACGTGTTGTAATGGATCGGTTTTTGAGAGCTCTTCCTACTGCCATCCAAAAGTGGGTAAGCCATGGAGACCCAGAGACGGCCGATGGTCTTGTGGATCGTGTGGAGAAATACTTGGCTACAGAGAACCTGACGGCCTCTTCCAGAGACACTCGGACTTTCCACCCTAAGACCAGACCATCCCCAGGGGCGGATAAGAGGATTCCAAGGGGTGAGGGTGGAGAGAGTGAGAGGGTGGGAGCTCTACCCCAAGTTTGGCGAGAACAGCCTGGGAAATCAGCGGCTCAAGAGGCCGCAAGAAGGATCGTTTGCTACCGCTGCCGGCAAGCGGGACATATTGCAGCAAATTGCCCGGTTGTGGAGGAACCCATGCAGTGTGACTTTCTGACGGGCAGACGTCAGTCGCTGTGTGCGACAGTCGCATGCACGGCCATTCGGGGAACTGAGAAACATTTATGCAAAATGTGTATTAATGGTAGAAATGTTGTGGTATTGCTGGATTCAGGTAGCCTTGTGACCCTGATAAAGGCTGAGTTAGTTAAAACAGAGGTCTCTGGGAATAGCAAGGTAGCCGTTATTTGTGTGCATGGGGACACCCGAGAGTATCCAGTGACTACAGTGTGTTTCGAGACCCCCAAAGGTACCCTCTCTCATCCAGTGGGCTTAGTATCTCAGTTACCGCATGACGCCATTGTGGGAAGGGATTTTCCGAAGTTCTGGGAACTGTGGGATGATCCTGAGCCCCCCACTGGTGCCCCTATGTACCAGGAATGTGATAGCCAGAACTCCCCTGAGAGTGGTGAGGACTCTCCGGAATTTCCCTTGTCAGTATTGGCAGGGGAGACTCAAGAAACTGGAGAGGAGCCCACCTCCTCAGACGAAAACCTACCGTCTGTGGAGTTTTCTGATCTTGAGGTTCACAGGGAAAACTTTGCCACAGAACAGTTGAAAGACCCCGCCCTAATAAAGGCACGGGAAAACGTAGTGAAAATAGATGGCGAGTTAGTGAACCCAGATAATACCGGCACTTACCCATACTTCAGCGTAGAGAAGGACCTACTGTATCGGGTGGCAAAAAGGGCAGAAGAAACCGTTGAGCAGCTTGTGGTGCCCAAACCTTACAGGAAGTTGGTGTTGGAGTTGGCCCATGGGCACATTCTTGGAGGTCATCTGGGGACAGAGAAAACCCGAGAGAGGGTATTACAGAGATTCTATTGGCCTGGGGTGATGAAGGACATAGAAAATTATTGTTCCTCCTGCCCTGTGTGTCAGAGGTCGGCCCCGATGCCACATTTCCGTAGCCCGCTGGTCCCTCTACCCATCATTGAGGTCCCGTTTGAGAGAATCGCAATGGATTTGGTAGGTCCTATAATCAAGTCCGCTAGGGGGCACCAGTACATATTGGTTATAATGGACTATGCCACCCGTTATCCAGAAGCGATCCCTCTCAGAAATACCTCGGCCAAAACCATAGCCAAAGAGCTATCTCTTGTTTTTAGCCGGGTGGGTATTTGTAAAGAACTGCTTACGGACCAAGGTACACCCTTTATGTCCCGGGTTATGAAAGAGCTGTGTAAATTGTTCAAAGTGACGCAATTGCGTACATCTGTGTATCACCCCCAAACCGATGGGCTGGTTGAAAGATTCAACAAAACCCTAAAACAAATGTTGAAGAAAGTGGTGGATAGAGATGGAAGGGATTGGGACTGTCTACTTCCTTATTTGATGTTTGCTATTAGGGAGGTGCCCCAATCCTCTACGGGATTCTCCCCCTTTGAGTTACTGTATGGGAGACACCCAAGAGGGCTGTTGGATATTGCCAAGGAAACTTGGGAAAGTGAGAGTTCTCCCCACAGGAGTGTGATTGAGCATGTCGCCCTGATGCAAGATCGAATTGCACAGGTAATGCCCATCGTGAAGGAACATTTGGCCCAAGCGCAGTTGGCACAGCAGAGAGTGTACAACCGTGGAGCCAAGACCCGTACCTTTTCCCCGGGGGATAGGATATTGGTACTTGTCCCTACGGTTGAAAGTAAATTCCTTGCCAAATGGCAAGGCCCCTACGAGATAATGGAAAAAGTGAGCGAAGTGAATTACAAGGTCAGACAACCAGGAAGGCGAAAGCCCGAACAGATCTATCACGTTAATCTGTTGAAAGCCTGGAGGGATAGAGAGTCCCTAGTCGCAGACACTTGGTCACCAGCTCAAACTGGTTGCGTGATTCCTGAGGTTGGAATCGCAGCCACCTTGTCACAACCCCAACAACAGGAGGTTAAGGAGTTTGTGCTTCGCAACAAGGAGGTATTCTCTGAGCTGCCGGGACAAACATCTGGGGTAGAGCATGACATTATTACCCCGCCCGGTGAAAGGGTGAAGTTAAAACCCTATCGGATCCCAGAGGCCCGACGGGAGGCAATACGGGAGGAAGTACAGAAAATGCTGAACTTAGGGGTGATAGAGGAGTCCCAAAGTGATTGGTCTAGTCCCATTGTGTTGGTGCCTAAACCGGATGGGAGCTGGCGATTTTGTAACGATTTTCGTCAGTTGAACAAAGTTACAAAATTTGACACCTACCCCATGCCACGTATAGATGAGTTGATCGACCGGCTGGGAACAGCCCGATACATGACGACTCTTGACCTCACAAAAGGGTATTGGCAAATCCCCCTGGCCAAGTCGGCCAAAGAGAAAACCGCATTTGTAACCCCAGACGGGGCGTTCCAATATAAAAGAATGCCGTTCGGGTTACAGAATGCGCCGGCCACATTCCAGCGGAAAATGGACCAGATGCTGAGGCCCCATCGGAAGTATGCTGCGGCTTACCTGGATGACATAATTGTCCATAGCACAGATTGGGCCTCACATCTGCCAAAAGTGCAAGCAGTCCTGGACTCTGTTCGGGAAGCAGGGTTTACGGCTAACCCCAAGAAGTGTACCATTGGGCAGGAGGAGGCCAAATATCTTGGGTACACCATTGGGAGGGGAGTAATAAAACCCCAACTCAACAAAGTCGAGGCCATCCAGAGTTGGCCACGTCCCAACAGCAAGAAGCAGGTACGAGCCTTTCTGGGAATCGCTGGGTATTATCGGCGATTCATTCCCCACTTTGCTTCTAAGGCTGTGCCCCTAACCAACCTGACGAAGGGGAAAGGGTCGGTCATGATTAAATGGACCCCCGAGGCTGAGGCAGCATTCCAATTCTTGAAACAAGCCTTATGTAGCCAGCCAGTGTTGTACTCACCCGACTTCTCTAGAGACTTTGTCGTACAAAGTGATGCGTCAGATGTGGGGTTAGGAGCAGTATTGTCCCAGGTCTGGAACGGGGAAGAGCACCCAGTCATTTACCTCAGCAGGAAGTTGAAGTCCCATGAGGTAAATTACGCCACCGTTGAAAAGGAGTGTTTAGCGGTGAAGTGGGCTCTAGATTCCCTTCGGTACTACCTGCTAGGTAGGCACTTTGACATGGTTACGGATCACGCTCCGTTAAAGTGGATGGCTCAAAACAAGGAAACAAATAGAAGAGTGAATAGGTGGTTCCTGGCCCTCCAGGAATTCAACTTCACAGTAAAGCATCGCCCTGGCGTTCAAATGGGGAATGTGGATGCTTTGTCTCGAGTACATGAATGCCTGATTGCTGGTGTTCCAACCCCGAGGTTAAAACAAGAGGGGGGGGTATGTGACAGCAGGAAGGTAAAGTCACCTGGTTGCATCCAGGGGGGTAGATATATTTCGCCCAGATTCAGGCTTTACGCCGATTTGTACAACTAGGTGGAGAGTTGTATAAGGCTAGTGTGCTCATGGATGACTCATACCTCTAGGGAGAGGGCTGGGCGTCGTGCAGACAGGGAGTTGATGAGACCAGCTGAACCTTGTCAGCTCATTTAGGCCTCTATAAGAAAGCCCAGATTCATTAGATGTTAGCTCATGCCTGGAACCAGACCTGTGTGGACTGTCTAGGGAGAGTGAACCCCTGTGCGGTGAGAGAAAGCCTGTGTGGCTATATTTTGCTTGGACATTTAAAACCAGGGACTTAGGGACTAGGACAGCACTAGGCTGATCCCAGTTGTTAGTTAGGAAACCTGTATGTTTAGTCAGAGGTCAAGTTGACCAGGATTTCTTTTGTTTATGTTTTTTTTGCCTTGCTGTGTTTTTGTCACTGTAAATAGAAAATAAACCGCACCTTTTTGATTTTGAAAACCACAACCTCCGTCTGCTGGGCCTGTTTTTGGGTGGGGAGCCCATCCCGGGGGTCACACATACCCGCTGCCGAGCTAACCCCCTCACACTAGAAAAAATGTTTTTTTAAAGCACACTATAGCACAAGGAGAATTTCACTCACTTTCCTTCTTTGTCCCTAGAAACAAGGATTATCACAGTGAAAGAAACTGACACTCTTCCTTCCTATAGTTTTCTGTCCCTAGAATAAATGTTTTTTTAAAGCACACTATAGCACAAGGAGAATTCACTCACTGTCCTTCCCTGTCCCTAGAAACAAGGATTCGCACAGTAAAACACACTGACACTCTCCCTACCTATAGTTTTCTGTCCCTAGAAAAAATGTTTTTTTAAAGCACACTATAGCACAAGGAGAATTCCCTCACTGTCCTTCCCTGTCCCTAGAAACAAGGATTCGCACAGTAAAAGACACTGACACTCTCCCTACCTATAGTTTTCTGTCCCTAGAAAACATGTTTTTTTAAAGCACACTATAGCACAAGGAGAATTTCACTCACTTTCCTTCTTTGTCCCTAGAAACAAGGATTATCACAGTGAAAGAAACTGACACTCTTCCTACCTATAGTTTTCTGTCCCTAGAAAAAATGTTTTTTTAAAGCACACTATAGCACAAGGAGAATTCCCTCACTGTCCTTCCCTGTCCCTAGAAACAAGGATTCGCACAGTAAAAGACACTGACACTCTCCCTACCTATAGTTTTCTGTCCCTAGAAAAAATGTTTTTTTAAAGCACACTATAGCACAAGGAGAATTTCACTCACTTTCCTTCTTTGTCCCTAGAAACAAGGATTATCACAGTGAAAGAAACTGACACTCTTCCTTCCTATAGTTTTCTGTCCCTAGAAAAAATGTTTTTTTAAAGCACGCTATAGCACAAGGAGAATTCCCTCACTGTCCTTCCCTGTCCCTAGAAACAAGGATTCGCACAGTAAAACACACTGACACTCTCCCTACCTATAGTTTTCTGTCCCTAGAAAAAATGTTTTTTTAAAGCACACTATAGCACAAGGAGAATTCCCTCACTGTCCTTCCCTGTCCCTAGAAACAAGGATTCGCACAGTAAAAGACACTGACACTCTCCCTACCTATAGTTTTCTGTCCCTAGAAAAAATGTTTTTTTAAAGCACACTATAGCACAAGGAGAATTTCACTCACTTTCCTTCTTTGTCCCTAGAAACAAGGATTATCACAGTGAAAGAAACTGACACTCTTCCTACCTATAGTTTTCTGTCCCTAGAAAAAATGTTTTTTTAAAGCACACTATAGCACAAGGAGAATTCCCTCACTGTCCTTCCCTGTCCCTAGAAACAAGGATTCGCACAGTAAAACACACTGACACTCTCCCTACCTATCCTTCTCTTTCCCTAAACTAAAGGAATCCAGGTTAAGCAAGAAAAAAATAAATGTCACTGTCCCTGCCTATGTTTCTCTTTCCCTGCTCCGGAACACACTACACTAGGCCGCCGTGCTGGCGGCCTTTTATAGTGTGGGGCGTGTACTAAACACCCTCAGCAATAATTGGCCACAGGCATCCTGCCTGTGGCCAATCATTGCTCTCCTCGCTGCCGGCGCTGTGATTGGCCAAGCATGCGGGGTCACAGTGCATGCTTGGCCAATCACAGCGCCTGGATGACACTGCGATGGCGTAGTGCATTGTGGGCCGTTCGCGTCACTCGAATTTGGCGCGAACGGCCCAAGTCGTTCGATCTTCGTCGAACGATCGAACAGCCGATGTTCGAGTCGAACGTATGTTCGACTCGAACACGAAGCTCATCCCTACTTACAGTGTTGTGTCAACACCACCACCACCACCACCACCACCAAAGGCCCAATTTTTCAGCCCCTGTTCAACAGGGGCATGCAATTCTAATTATTGATCTAATAATTCACAGCAGGGCCCATTGCTGCGCCCACCAAGAGTAACTGTCATGCCTTACAGTGTTGTGGCACCAGCACCACCATCAAAGGCCCAATTTTTACTACCACTGTTCAACAATTATATGTTATTACAAGTCCTGATATAATAGTTGACAGCAGGGCGTTCCAGCACCCACCAAGAGTAACTGTGAGTGCTTACAGTGTTGTGCCAACACCAACACCTAAGGGGCCAATTTCTGCAGAGTATATACGGCAGGTCCCTACTTTCAAACATCCAACTTACAAACGACTACTACTTGCAAACGGAAGAAGACAACAGGAAGTGAGAGGAAATCTACCCCTTGGAAGGAAAATTCTCTCCTGTAAGAATTAATATGGGAGAAAGGTGTCTCCTCTCTACTGATGCTTTATCACCAATCCTTGTTTCAATAAAAACACCACATTTCAAAAACAGTTGTCATTGGGACGCAAAGTGAGGTGAAATGTTCTGAACAGGGGCACAGACAGCAAAAAAAATGTTACAGGGGTGATAACCCTTCCCTATGTTTTCCAAAAAGCTTAAAAATAGGTATTTGGCCTGGAGCTACACTTAAACAATGTAGCTGTTCAAAATTACAAACAGATTCTACATAAGAACAAACCTACAGTCCCTGTCTTGTATGCACCGCCTGTATACGGCTGTTCAGAGTATATAGGGCCTTTTTTATTTTGTGTGCGGGGTTCCCCTTAATATCCATACAAGACCCAAAGGGGCTGGTAATGGGCTGGGGTGGGGGGGGGGTTGATGGGGTAGCTATGCCATTTTTCTTAAAGATTTTCATCCATATTACCGGGACCAGACATTACATTAAAGCCGCAAGCAGTTTTAAATGGCTTTTTTTTTCCTTTAGAAATGTTATTTTTTGCAGGGACAGTTCTAAACACGGGAAACACGTGGCACTTCACAGGCATACTTTAGATACCCCCCAGGTACAATATTTAAAGGAATATTTGACTTTTTTTTTTCACTTTATGCATCATTAAAATGACTGCTCCCGGAAAACGTCCGTTTTTAAAACTTCTTTTTGCATTGATACATGTCCCCTGGTGCAGAACCCGGGTTCCCAAACTCTGTTTAGGACAATAACATGGATAATAGTCGTTATAATTAGCACTTTAGAATCCGAACGTTCGCATCCATTGTATTTAATAGGGTTCTAATGTTCGTGCGAACTTTCGGTCCGTTCCCGGGTTCTGGTGCGAACCGAACCCGGGGGTGTTCGGCTCATCACTACTTACCGCTCTTTATTTTTTATTTCCTGGTGACTATCCATGGCAGCACACAATACATGCATATGCTACCATGAAGGCACCAGGGTAGACAAATCACACCTGTTTTGTTTTGACATACCAATAAGCATAGTTAAGCTACAGCTGTCACATTTGTTGTATAGAAAACAAAAATAAAAAACATCAAACTTTGCATCAAATTTTATTGGTCAACAAAACAGGACTTGGAAAACACAAAGAGAAGCAAAAAAATAAATAAATAAAAAAGACATGAAGGTAAATTTGAAACATTAGTCACATCTTGAGAAACGTTTAGCAAAATAATGCAGCACAGACAATTAAATCAAAGTGAACAAACGACACACATTAACAACATCAAAAATATTTCAGGGGAACATATCCCCCACACAAAAAAAAACAATCAACAAAAGTAAAACAAACATCTGTTTTGCAAAAACATAACAAATAAAATGCATGTGTTACAAACTCGATAAGGACACCAAAATGTACATTTTGCTGGCCACACGCACAATCTTGCCTCTTTTAAGGGCAAGGGAGAGAATACTATCTGCAAGCTTTATATAACATAGGTTTGTGTGCTAATGAGGCAATTGAAACACATGCACAGTCCATGAAACACCCAAAATGCAAGTTCACCCAATGTAGAGACTGAACTTCAAAGTGGGTACACCTGTTAAGGATGTCCTTCAATTACTAACCCAAAAACAAACACTCTCTTTGAGCATGCCCAGAAATATCCAGGTGCTGTTCACACACAAAAAGCACCAAAAAAAAAAACTAACTGGCTGGGCATGTGCAGAACAACACCAATGCAGCTAGCAAAAAATAACCCCCCCCCCATCCAAAATTAAGCACATCATCCAGCATGCTACAAAATTAGAGATGGGACAATCACCCCTCCCCCACCAACAAATACCATTGCAGTCTATGGGAACTGACTTGCTAAGTTATACAACAAAACGGAAAATTGTATCATACTTACCAGTAATTTTCCTTTCCTGGTGCCTATCCATGGCAGCATACCTGTGATAGAGCTCCGCCTCGACTCCTCCTTCAGGACTAGTGAATAGCATAAATTAAAGGCATAGTCCCTCCCCCAACATTCTCCGTAATATAGAATACAGAGGGTGGGAGCGTATGCTGCCATGGATAGGCACCAGGAAAGGAAAACTACTGGTATGTATGATACAAGTTTCCGTTTTCCTGGTGCCTCCATGGCAGTATACCTGTGCTAAATAGTGGGGGGTAAGAGAAATTCCATAATTTGCCCCCATTGAATTGTTGACAGAACCCAGTGGTCGCGGCAGTGGGTAGCCCAGACTGGGATACATTTTTTTAACCTGGCTCCCACCGGCAGTGCCTGGGTTACTTTGGCATCAAAAAGACCGCTTCTGCTCCTGTGGAGCCGGAAGGGCTTTCATCTTCCTGTTCAAAAAGGATCCCTGAGAACCTTTCCAAGGTCTTTTGTTGTCCCTGGGCTGTCTCAACTGCCTAAAATTCCTGGGATTTGACTGGCGGAACCTAGAGGAACCGCCTCTGAATCTTCGCATCCTTCTGTCCTGTGGAAGCATACCAGACTTCCCTCCTGACAGCCTGGAGATAGCTTTATCCATTTTGTCTCCGAATAGGGCTTTACCATCGAACAGGATTTTGCACCAATTTTGTTTGGAAGATAAATCAGCCGTCCAGGGTTTCAGTCACAAGGCCCTCTTTGCCATTACTGAATGCAACATGGATCTTGCCGAGCACCTGATCGTGTCAATGGCCGCTACCCCAACAAAGTCTGCCGACAATCTAAGCTCTTCCAAGGCTTTAATTATATCCTCCATGGGGACATCCTGACGCAAAGCCTTCTCAATATTATCTGTCCAAGATCTTATAGCATTTGATACTGATGTGAGGGCAAAAGCTGGCTTACACGCTGCTCCCGCGGCTAAGTAGCTCCTCTTCAGCTCCAGGTCGATTCGCCTGTCTAGAGGGTCTTTGAAGGAAGCTGAATCTTCCATTGGTAAAGTAATATTTTTTGCGAGTCGCACCACCGATGCGTCTACCACTGGCATGGAGTTTAGTGACTGCGTTCCCGACTCTGGTAAGGGGTATAGTTTATTAAACCGGCCCAATGAAAGCTTTCTATCCGTCTTTGACCATTCACTCTGAATGACTTGGCTAATTTCGCCCATCAACGGGAAGAGAATTCCTCCTTTTGAGGAATGGAAAGTAGTTTGTAGACTCTATGGGAGGCTCTTCTGCGTCTTTCCAGGCGATTGCAGATTTGACTGCCTGGATGAACGGCTTTACCAAGGAGAGACTGAAGCCGGAAGGTTCTGACTCCTCTGAAGAGTCCCCTGAAGAGTCTTTAGATGGTGAATCTCTAGCTGGTCGGCCTGACGGAGGCAGAGGTGTACTGACTGCTGACGGACCAGGGAGATTAGGTTCTGTATCCTGAACCTGGGATATCTGCTGAAGTGGTTGAGCGGGGACCGAAGTCAAAAGCTCAGAGAAGGAGTCCTTCATTGTTCGCTTGAGCAGATCTACAGCGTGCTGATTTTCTAGCTCGCGGTTGGACGCATAGTCCGTAAAACAGTCCTTACAGACCACTCTGTCTGGTAGTGGTGTAACCCCACATGTCCAGCATTTCTTCTTTCTATAGGTCCTAGGAGAGGGGGACCGATCACGTCCTCTGGATCTTGACCTTCAGGCCCTATGCCCTGATGAGCGGGACCGGTGGTATGAAGAATGAGACCTGCGGTCTGGGCTGTCGTCATCCCGGTGTCTTGAAGATTTTCTGGACCTCTTGGAGTGGGCAGGGCTACGATGTACGGAACTCACGTTAGACCAGTGAGCGCACTTTTATTTTTTAGTTTTATACTCACGTATAGTTGGTCACATACCTAATAGAAGTGTTAGGATCTTTGTTACGAGATGAATGACTCATTGCGGAGTTGGGCAGAAGGATCAGCTGCGGAAAATAGATAGAGAAAAAGCTATGGGATCATGGAAATAGACAACACAGAACCACCTGTCTGAACCCATACAGGTGAGCGTAAAAAAAAATACTGCCACTTTGTTTTTTTTGTTTTTTAAAACCTACCACAGAGCTGGGTCAGGAGAACCTTGCAGGGCGTAGCTGAAATGGCTCTGACAGCCATAACCAGGGCCGGACTGGCCTACCGGGATACCGGGAAAAATCCCGGTAGGCCGCCTGCACTCAGTGCCCTGGGGCTGCTTTTGCCTGCTGTCAGTGAAATACAAAGCACTGCAGCGGCGGGCCGCGGCCGCCATTGCCGCCGCACTTTCTAATTATGCAGGGGTGGAGCGCCTGCACTCAGTGCCCTGGGGCCGCTTTTATCTAGCTGTCATGTTGTCATAAAGCAGCGGCGGGCCGGCGGGTTGCGGCCGCCATGATCGCTGCCGCACTTTCCTTCTCATCTGATCCGTCTGCGGACTCAGAGAGACAGTGATCATGTGCCTGAGGGCCGGGGAGGAGCCGAGCAGGAGAATGTCAGAACGCCGTGGTGGCGGTGCTGGCGTGCTGCTTCCCCTTCCAAGTTGTTCCATCGGCCTGTGCAGCGCCAGCAGTACCGCCCACAATGTCTCAGTGTGCAGGCCGGGTCACGAGTGAGGAGGGCATAGGAGAAGTGAACAGCATCGGCCGCCTTTTGAGCATGGAGGAGCACAAGAAGAATTAAGGTGAAATCAATCTCAGTATTTGAATCTCTCGCTCACCATTGCATGGTGCACCCCCCGGCCCCCCTCCTCTCTCTGTCACCTACCTTTGCTGCCCCTGCAAATTGTAATTTGTATAATAATCTCTCTCTCTCAGCAGGTATTGCATGGTGCCCCCCCCTCTGCATGGTGCCCCCTCTCTGTCACCGTTGCTGCCCCTGCAAATTGTAATCTGTATAATAATCTCAGAGAGGGGGGTGCACCATGCAATGGTGAGAGAGAGATTATTATACAGATTACATTTTGCAGGGGCAGCAAAGGTGACAGAGAGAGGGGGGACACCACCCATGCAATGGTGAGAGAGAGAGATTATTATACAGATTACAATTAAATTGCAGGGGCAGCAAAGGTGACAGAGAGAGTAGGGGGGGTGCACTGTGCAATGGTTAGAGACTCTCACCATTGCATGGTGCACCCCCCCTCTCTCTCGGTCACCTTTGCTGCCCCTACAATTTATTTGTAATCTGTATAATCTCTCTCTCTCACCATTGCATGGTGCACCCCCCCTCCTTTCTTTGTCACCTTTGCTGCCCCTCTCTCTCTCACCGTTGCACCCTCTCTCACCGTTGCACCCTCTCTCTCACCGTAGCACCCTCTCTCTCACCGTAGCACCCCCCTCTCTCTCTTCCACTGTTGCACCCTCTCTCTCTCACCGTTGCACCCTCTCTCTCTCACCGTTGCACCCTCTCTCTCTCACCGTTGCACCCTCTCTCTCTCACCGTTGCACCCTCTCTCTCTCTCTCTCACCGTTACACCCTCTCTCTCACCGTTGCACCCTCTCTCTCACTGTAGCACCCTCTCTCTCACCGTAGCACCCTCTCTCTCACCGTAGCACCCTCTCTCTCACCGTAGCACCCTCTCTCTCTATCACCGTTGCACCCTCTCTCTCTATCACCGTTGCACCCTCTCTCTCTATCACCGTTGCACCCTCTCTCTCACCGTTGCACCCTCTCTCTCACCGTTGCACCCTCTCTCTCACTTTTGCACTCTCTCTCTCTCTCTCACCGTTGCACCCTCTCTCTCACTGTAGCACCCTCTCTCTCACTGTAGCACCCTCTCTCTCACCGTAGCACCCTCTCTCTCTATCACCGTTGCACCCTCTCTCTCACCGTTGCACCCTCTCTCTCACCGTTGCACCCTCTCTCTCACCGTTGCACCCTCCCTCTCACTGTTGCACCCTCTCTCTCACTGTTGCACTCTCTCTCTCTCACCGTTGCACCCTCTCTCTCACCGTTGCACCCTCTCTCTCACCGTTGCACCCTCTCTCTCACCGTTGCACCCTCTCTCTCTCTCTCACCCTCTTTCTCTCACCGTTGCACCCTCTCTCTCTCACCAGTGCACCCTCTCTCTCTCTTCCACCGTTACACCCTCTCTCTCACCGTTGCACCCTCACTCTCTCACCGTTGCACCCTCTCTCTCACCGTTGCACCCTCTCTCTCTCACCGTTGCACCCTCTCTCTCTCACCGTTGCACCCTCTCTCTCACCGTTGCACCCTCTCTCTCACCGTTGCACCCTCTCTCTCTCTCTCTCACCGTTGCACCCTCTCTCTCACCGTTGCACCCTCTCTCTCACCGTTGCACCCTCTCTCTCACCGTTGCACCCTCTCTCTCACTGTAGCACCCTCTCTCTCACCGTAGCACCCTCTCTCTCACCGTAGCACCCTCTCTCTCTATCACCGTTGCACCCTCTCTCTCTATCACCGTTGCACCCTCTCTCTCACCGTTGCACCCTCTCTCTCACCGTTGCACCCTCTCTCTCACCGTTGCACCCTCTCTCTCTCTCTCACCCTCTTTCTCTCACCGTTGCACCCTCTCTCACCAGTGCACCCTCTCTCTCTCTCACCGTTGCACCTTCTCTCTCACCGTTGCACCCTCTCTCTCACCGTTGCACCCTCTCTCTCACCGTTGCACCCTCTCTCTCACTGTTGCACCCTCTCTCTCACTGTAGCACCCTCTCTCTCACCGTAGCACCCTCTCTCTCACCGTAGCACCCTCTCTCTCACCGTAGCACCCCCCTCTCTCTCTCCCACCGTTGCACCCTCTCTATTACGTTGCACCCTCTCTCTCACCGTTGCACCCTCTCTCTCTCACCGTTGCACCCTCTCTCTCACCGTTGCACCCTCTCTCTCACACCGTTGCACCCTCTCTCTCTCACCGTTGCACCCTCTCTCTCTCACCGTAGCACCCTCTCTCTCACCGTAGCACCCTCTCTCTCACCGTTGCACCCTCTCTCTCACCGTTGCACCCTCTCTCTCTCACCGTTGCACCCTCTCTCTCACCATTGCACCCTCTCTCTATCTCTCTCTCTCACCCTCTCTCACTGTTGCACCCTCTCTCTCTCTCACGTTGCACCCTCTCTCTCACCGTTGCACACCCTCTCTCTCACCGTTGCAGCCCCCCTCTCTCTCTCTCACCCTTGCACCCCCTCTCTCTCTCTCACAGTTGCACCCCCTCTCTCTCACTGTTGCACCCCCTCTCTCTCGCTCTCTCTCACCGTTGCATCCTCTCTCTCTCTCTCACCGTTGCACCCCCTCTCTCTCTCTCACCATTGCACCCCCCTCTCTCTCTCTCACCATTGCACCCCCTCTCTCTCTCTCTCACCATTGCACCCCCCTCCTCTCTGGCCCTCTCATGGATTTATTTCTTTCTTTTTTTTCTTAAAGCGGTTGTATACCAATATTTTTTTATTTTTTTTAAATAAAAACCTGCAAGACAAAGGCATAATGAGCTAGTATGACTAGTATACTAGCTCATTATGAAATACTTACCTTAGATCGAAGCCGTCCTTGTCTCCCCCTCCGGCCGCAGACATCTCTTCAGAAGGTTACTTCCGGGTATCGCTGCTCCGGCGCTGTGATTGGCCGGAGCGGCGAAGACATCACCAGCATTGCCGGTTTATTTAATGGCTATTCTCAGTGCGCCTGCGCCGTTGTCTATGGCGCGTATGCACCGTAGACATCGGTGCATTCTTTGTGGCAAATATCTCCTAAACCGTGTAGGTTTAGGAGATATTGCAAACACCTACAGGTAAGCCTTAATCTAGGCTTACCTGTAGGTAAAACATGTCAGAGAGGGTTTACAACCGCTTTAAAGCAGGTAAAAATAAATGTGCATTTATAATTGTTTTGGCCTGCAGAGCAATGCACCCCCTCTCTCTCACCATTGCACCCCCTCTATCTCACCATTGCACCCCCTCTCTCTCACTCACCATTGCACCCCTCTCTCACTCACCATTGCACCCCTCTCTCACTCACCATTGCAGCCCCCCTCTCACTCACCATTGCAGCCCCCCTCTCACCATTGCAACCCCCCTCTCACCATTGCAACCCCCCTCTCTCTCTTACTCTCACCATTGCAGCCCCTCTCTGGCTCTCTCTCACAATTGCAGCCCCCCTCTCTCACCATTGCAGCCCCTCTCTCTCTCTCTCGTGGATTTCTCTTTTTTTTTTTTCATGTAAAATTAAATGTGCTCTTATTGTTTTGGCCTGCAGAGCAATGCACCCCCTCTCTCTCTCACCATTGCACCCCCTCTCTCACCATTGCAGCCCCCTCTCTCTCTCACGATTGCAGCCCCTCTCTGGCTCTCTGGTGGATTTCTCTTTTTTTTTTCAAAGAAATGTGCATTTATAATTGTTTTGGCCTGCAGAGCATTGCACCCCCCCCCCCTCTCTCTTTCTCTCTCTCTCTCTCTCTCTTTCTCTCGTGTATTTATTTATGTATTTGAAAAAAGTTAACTTATTTATTTTAATAATATAAATAATAATAAAAAGTTAACTCATTTATTATCATAATAAATGAACATTTTTTGCAGGTAAAAAAAAAAAAGGTGCATTTATTCGTTTTTTTTTGCCTGCAGCGCATTGCACCCGGTTGTATTTCCCCTGGGTGGGGAAATACCACCATGTTTTACATTATACGTCCCTATACACTGTGTGCCCTATAAAAAGGAGGTGGGCATTAAGAGACAGAGTAAACACCTCCTAAATTTTGATACACCAGACATGTGTAAAGGGCAATGGTATGCAGGCAATTTATTTTTATTTTTTGTGTGCATTGTAATGCGCATGCACTGGTAGGCCGCCTGCCCTGGGGCCGCTTTGAGCTGTGGCTTCAAGCAGGGCCGATCCTGCGCGGCTGCACTGCGCACTGAAGCATCCGTGCTGTCATCCCCTCCCTCGTCCTCATATGTGGCACACATACACAGCGGGGATCTCCCGCTGTGTCATGGAGCGTCTGAGCTGCTCGGCGGCGCTGTAGGAAAGTCCCGCCTCCTAGACCGGGTTCTGTGATTGACAGAACACTGATCCAATGGGGAATTGCAACAGTGTGACGTGTGTCACAGGAGGGGCAATTTACATCCAAGCTCCATGACACAGGAGATCGTGATCCAGGTACTGGTGGGCACTGCACTGATAGGCACTGCATTTGGTGGGTACTGCAGAGGTGGGCTCCATCTAGTGGGCTTCATTTGGTGTTCTGTATCTTGTGGGCTGCATTTACAGTTTTGCATCTGGTGGGCTGCATCTGGTGGGCTGTATTTGGTGGGCACTGTACAGGTGGGCTGCATCTGGTGGGCTGCATTGGGTGGGCTGCATTGGGTGGGCACTGTACAGATGGGCTGCATTTAGTGGGCTTTGCACAGGTGGGCTGCATCTAGTGGGCTGCATTTGGTGTTCTGCATCTGGTGGGCTGCATTTTGTGTTTTGCATTTGGTGTTCTGCATCTGGTGTTCTGCATCGGGTGTTCTGCATCTGGTGTTCTGCATCTGGTGTTCTGCATCTGGTGTTCTGCATCTGGTGGGCTGCATTTGGTGTTCTGCATTTGGTGGGCTACATTTGGTGTTCTGCATCTGGTGGGCTGCATCTGGTGTGCTGCATTTGGTGTGCTGCATTTATAGTTTTGCATCTGGTGGGCTGCATCTGGTGGGCTGTATTTGGTGGGCTGTATTTGGTGGGCACTGTACAGGTGGGCAGCATCTGGTGGGCTGCACATTTGGTGGGCTGCATCTGGTGGGGTGCATTTGGTGGAAATTGTACTGGTGGGCTACATTGGGTGGGCACTGTACAGGTGGGCTGAATCTGGTGTTCTGCATCTGGTGTTCTGCATCTGGTGGGCTGTATTTGGTGGGCTGTATTTGGTGGGCACTGTACAGGTGGGCTGCATCTGGTGGGCTGCACATTTGGTGGGCTGCATCTGGTGGGGTGCATTTGGTGGAAATTGTACTGGTGGGCTACATTGGGTGGGCACTGTACAGGTGGGCTGAATCTGGTGTTCTGCATCTGGTGTTCTGCATCTGGTGGGCTGCATTGGTGGGCTGCCACTAGGGGTGCTGCATTTGATGGGCTGCATTTGGTGGGCTGTATTTGTTGGGCACTGTACAGGTGGTGGGCTGCATTTGGTGGGAATTGCACTGGTGGGCTGCATTGGGTGGGCACTGTACAGGTGGGCTGCATTTGGTTGGAATTGCACTGGTGGGCTGCATTTAGTGAGCTCTGCACAGGTGGGCTGTGTTTGGTGGGAATTGCATTCGTGGGCACTGCACAGGTGGACATTGCACTGGTAGGCTGCATTTGGTGGGCATTTCACTGGTGGGCACTGTACAGGTGGGCTGCGTTTGGTGGGCATTGCACATGTGGGCTGCATTTGGTGGGCATTGCACTGGTGGTCTGCATTTGGTGGGTACTGCACATGTGGGCTGCATTTGGTGGGCATTTCACTAGTGGGCTGCATTTGGTGGACATTGCACTGATGGGCTGCATTTGGTTGGCATTGCACTGGTGGGCTGCATCTGGTGGGCACTGCACTGGTGGTCTGCATTTGGTGGGTACTGCACATGTGGGCTGCGTTTGGTGGGCATTGCACTGGTGTTCTGCATTGGTGGACATTGAACTGGTGGGCTGCATTTGGTGGGCATTGCACAGGTGAGCTGCATTTGGTGGGCACTGCACAGGTGGGCTGCTTTTGGTGGGCACTGATAAGCTGCATTTGGTGGGCACTGATAAGCTGCATTTGGTGGGCACTGATGAGCTGCATTTGGTGGGCACTGGCAGGTAGCATTTGGTGGGCACTGGCAGGTTGCATTTGATGGGCACTGGTGAGGCTGCATTTGATGGGCACTGGTGAGGCTGCATTTTATGGGCACTGATGAGGCTGCATTGATCTCTTGCATCTCAGAGGAGGTCAGCATCAGTGCCGCCAAGCCAGTCTGAGGGGGGTCAGTGATATAAGGGGAGGAGTGAATACAATAATGTAAGGGGGCACTGATATAAAGGTTTCCCCCTTAAATCAGCCACCTCTTACCTTAGTGTATTCTTTCTGTGGAAAGTGGTCTCTGGTCACCAGAGCCGCCGCCCCCCCCTCACATTCACAGAGTCCCTGGGGTCCCCCTTGCTACACTTTTACCACTTTTAACTGGAATTTTCTCTTATATATCCCTAGCCCTATGTGCTTTCATATCTGTCTTATCTATATATAATACACTCTTCAAATGTGCTTTAAAATGCACGGTTTTCCCTTTTGTGAACAAGAAAATAATGACGCTATGCTGTTGGGCTGGTATAATAATGCTATGGGGCTGGTATGAATTTTTTTCCAGAGCTGGTTATTATTCCCAGTCCGGCCCTGGCCATAACCCTGGCAATAGTGCTTATATGCAATCCAGGTGGGTGGGCTAATACAAAAACTCCACCTCTGGAATAATACTGGAAAGAAAAGAGCAAAACTGACCCTTTTTCCAGGAACAAAAATGTTGTCGCATGTGAAGAAGCCCGGTGTCTGTAACACAGGAATCCCTGTATTAGACTGCCGAGTCCCCCCCGGACCGCGCCTGCGCAATACGGTGGCGGGGACGCCAACCTGCGCCATTCGTCTTCTCCTTGCAAGTGAAAAAAACAGGGGAGAAGGGAAAGAAAAAGTGCACCCGCGGACCCCCGCTGCATACCGGACATGCCGAGCAGCGAGAGGAGAGGTGCCAAAGCATGTCATGAAAACACCTGCCCTGGCAAGATAGACCAGCCCCAAAAGGTGTGTACAAAGGTTTTTTTTTTTGTAAAAGGTAAATAACAGGTATGCTACCATGGAGGGGACAACAGGGAAAGTTACAGGGAAGCTAGAGGGGAAAGAGGGGGACATAACAAAGGGAGAGAGAGAGATCATTATACTTTGATATAATAATAAATGAAAAACTACCAGCCTGGGGACAAACAGTAGCTGATCCTTCTGCGACTCGCTTCACATTCATGATTACATGCGATGGCAGATTGCGTTCCTGTGAGGAAACTCTGCAAGAAGACCCCAACAGATCCACAGAGGGGTTCCCAGTCTTATCAGCGCTGTGAGCGGCCCAAGAACAGGGACTGCGCATGGGAAAGGCTAAACCCGGCGGACGCTGCCGACTGCAGAGGTATGGACATACTGCTACTCTTCACCAGCACAAGAAGGTATGAGGAAAAAAAAGGAGAATGTTGGGGGAGGGACTATGCCTTTAATTTATGCTATTCACTAGTCCTGAAGGAGGAGTGGAGGCGGAGCCATGGAGGCACCAGGAAATACCATTGCAGTCTATGGGAACTGACTTGTTAATTTTGCTAGTCCTCACTTGGTTGGCTTTTCTTCTAGTTATTGGCCTTAAAATGGGGACCCAGGTCCCACCCTAAGGGACATATATCAATGTCACAAATTTGGACAACACCAAAAACAAAACAAGGAGAAGTGCCTTTAAATATGCCAAATTGCTTAAGGGCCATTTCACACCACATGCAGTGCATTGCGTTTTTTATGCATCAAAAATGCATGGAAAGTTGGTTATATGGTTCTAAATGGCAGTGTTTGTTCCAGTGAGTTCCAGTTCCACAAAAAAAGTAGAACATGCTGCATTTTACCTGCACTGAACTGTACTGTAACGCTGCAAAACGCATCAAAAACGCACTGGAACACACCGGAACACACCTAAATGCACTGGAACACACTTGTCCTTATCTATGGTTAATAAAAAAGAGGGGTGAAAAAAAAGCACTGGACTGTATCAAAAACGTACCAAAAATGCACTGGAACGCATCAAAAACACGCATGCAAAAAAGCACCTGGAACACATCCGGATTGCGTTTCTATGGTGTGAACTGGCCCTAAGGGCCAGTTCACACCATAGAAATGCAGTCTGGATGCGTTCCAGGTGCTTTTCTGCATGCACGTTTTTGACGCGTTCCAATGCGTTTTTGGTGCGTTTTTGGTGCGTTTTCGATGCAGTCCAGCGCTTTTTTCCCTCTCTTTTCACTTGTTGCAAGTGTGTTGCAGTGCGTCTTTGGTGCATTTAGGTGCGTTCCGGTGCGTTCCAGTGAGTTTTTGGTACGTTCCGTAGCGTTTTTGATGTGTTTTACTGTGGTCCAGTACAGTTCTGTACATAAAAAATGCAGCATGGCCAATTTTTTTTTCCTTTCTGAAACGCACTGGAACGGACTGCAGTGGTGTGAACCATGCCATTGGCATTAATGTGATCAACTTTCTTTGCGTTTTTCATGCATCAAAAAAACGCACTGCACTGCATCGGGTGTGAACTGGCCCTAAATATCATACCTGGGGGGTGTCTATAGTATGCCTGTAAAGTAGTGCATGTTTTCCATGTTTATAACAGTTCGAGAGCAAAATTACATTTCTAAAGTAAAATAATAGTCATTTTAAAGTACTCGCGGCTGTAATGAATTGCTGGTTCCCGACAATACAGATAAAAGTCATTGAAAGTCTTGGAAAAAAAATAAAAAATGTGTGGGGGTTCCCCCAAATTCCGTTACCAGGCCCTTCAGGTCTGGTATGGATATTAAGGGGAACTCTGCGCCAAATAAAAAAAATGGCGTGGGGGTTCCCCTCAAAATCCGTACCAGGCCACACGCCCCCCCTCCTGAACCGTACCAGGCCACATGCCCTCAACATGGGGAGGATGCTTTGGGGGTCTGTGACCCTTCAAAGCACCATGTCCCCATGTTGATGGGGACAAGGGCCTCATCCCCACAACCCTTGCCCGGTGGTTGTGGGGGTCTGCGGGCGGGGGGCTTATCGGAATCTGGAAGCCCTCTTTAACAAAGGGGACCCCCAGATCCCCCCCTGTGTGAAATGGTAATGGGGTACAAATGTACCCCTACCATTTCACAAAAAAAGTGTCAAAAATGTTAAATATGACAATAGCCGGTTTTTGACAATTCCTTTATTAATGTCTTCTCCTTTCTTCCATCTTCTTCCATCTTCTTCTTCCACCTTCTTCTTCCATCTTCTTCTTTTCTCCATTCGGGTTTCTTCCTCCATCTTGTTCTTCATCTTCATCTTCCTTCTTCCTTCGGTGTTCTCGTCCGCATCTTGCTCCAGCTTCTTGTTCCCTTCTTCTTTCTCCGGCCGATCCGCTTGAATTCGAGGTTCACGCTGTGTGACGCTTCAGTTCTTCAGTTCTCCTTTGGGTCCGCTGCCACCTGGTGACCCCGCCCCCCTCTGATGCACATGGATTTCACGGGGACTTTCCCCGTGGTGTCAGAGAGGGGCGGGGTCACCGGGTGGCAGCGGACCCCGAGGAGAACTGAAGAACTGAATCGTCACACAGCGGGAACCTCGAATTCAAGCGGATCGGCTGGAGAAAGAAGAAGGGAACAAGAAGCCGGAGCAAGATGCGGACGAGAACACCGAAGGAAGAAGGAAGATGAAGAACAAGATGGAGGAAGAAACTCGAATGGAGAAAAGAAGAAGGTGGAAGAAGAAGGTGGAAGAAGAAGATGCAAGAAGATGGAAGAAACGAGAAGACATTAATAACGGAATTTTGCTAAAAAAAAATAATCTCAAGAAGCGTATTTTTTATTTTTTTTATATATATAATCTTTATTTTCATATTTTTGTTTGTAAAACATGTAAAATCACAATAACTGGGGAAGCATGGGGAGGGGAATGGGGAGTGGAAAAAAAAAAAACTATATCATTGCAATGCATAGAGAAAGTACCATCCCGGTGATCCCAGCAGGGGCCTGCACCTCATTATAGCTCTCAGCCAGAGTGCTGGGGCACAACTCCGCCCCTTGGCCAGCGGGGACCCGACAGCCACCCCCCCAGGAGGGGGGCTAAAAAAGCCTCCTTCATACCTCCATCTAGAGCCCGTGCCCCCTCCGCAGCCTGCTCAGGTGTAGGTCCCACTGGGGCACCAGGGTTACAAGATGAGTTCTCTAACCAGTGTAAAATTAACAAAAATAAATCAACTAAAGGGAAGCAGAACAACAGGTTGCAAAGAACGTGGTGCACCATAGGGTAGGTCTCCAATATTGGCCATATAGACCGTGGAGGGGGAGAGATAGAGGGGTACACGTTACACATCTGCAAGCAGGGTGTATGAGAGGACACAATCAGGTATGTGCATCACCACTAGCAGGTCTCTTCAGCTTCAGTGAGGGCTCCGCTAACTCCAGCAGCGCAACATCCAGGCTAGATGGCATAAGGTCTGGGTCAGCAGCATAGGTCTGCCACTGTGCCCAGATCCCATCAAAATGTTCATTCCTGTCTTTGCACCTCGCCACCCACTCCTCGGCCTCTCTAATGTCTTTTACCTTCTTCAGCCACTCTGTGATAGTAGGAATCTGCGGGCGTTTCCAGTAGAGAGGTATAAGCCGTTTAGCAGCGTTCAAGAGATGAGGGAGTGTGCTTTTCTTGTAGCGGCTCAGAGGAAGGGCAGGGAAGTGCAGGAGAAAGTGAGTTGGGGAAAACGGGATGTCAATCTCCAGGGCATCTTTGATATGGTAGCGAACCTTGAGCCAGAATGGTCTGACCACTAGGCAATCCCACCAAATATGGAGGAGAGTGCCTTTCTGGCCACATTCACGCCAGCAGCGGTCTGTAACTGAAGGGTATATACGTGATAGTGCCGCAGGTACGCGGTACAAATGGGTCAGCAGTTTGTAATTAGTTTCCTGCGCCTTGGAATCAATGGAGCTGGAGTGTGCGAGTCTATACATGTGTGCCCGTTGCTCTGCTGAGAACTCGGCTCCTAAGTCCCGCTCCTATTCTCGCATAAAGGCCGGTTTGGTGACAGCAGAGGCTGATCCCAGAAGCTGATACAGTTCGGAAATCAGATGGGGAGTGGGCTCCTCTTCCACGAACAGCCGTTCAAGGGGGGTAAGAGTGTCTAACCCTCTTATAGAAGCACCATGGGTTGCAATGAAGTGTTGGAGCGGCTTGTGCCTCCACAAGTCCATTGGGAATCGACCATGTCTGTCCCTCAAGATGTCTAGGGGTATCAGCCCGTCCCTATCCAAGAATTTGCCGCAGCTATAGTTACCATCCGTGACCCAGGAGCCAAAAAAGGCTGGCTGTTCCCCAGGAGGGAACCACATGAATCTTCCCAGCGGTGCTAGTGGGGAGCCGGGGGGTGCTAGGGCATACAGAGCATTAGTACGGCCCCAGACACGGAGGGCATGAGTGGTCAGTGGGGAAGCTGTCTGTGAGAGCCCTCTGTGTTCATTAGACTTTGAAGCTGTGTGAAAAAGCTTTTGGGGAGGGGGATAGGCAGCATCTGCAGATAGAAAAGGACCCTTGGGAGGACATTCATTTTGAGTATGTTAACTTTGCCTAGCCACGTGAAAGAGGTCTTGGTCCAGTTTTGCAGGTCTTTGCGCACTGTGCCCAGAAGAGTAGGGAAATTAGCTGAGTAGAGTGTGTCAAATTGGTCCGTGAGTTGAATTCCTAAATATATAATAGAGGATTTGGCCCAACGAAATGGGAAAGCTTGCTGTAAGCTAACGGCCAGCGCTTTGGGTATAGTAATGGGCAGGACCTCAGATTTGGTGCAATTGATCTTAAAATGTGATATTTGTCCAAAAATGTTAAGTTCTCTCATAAGGTTTGGCAGCGAGACAAGGGGGTTGGTCAGGTGAAAAAGCACATTGTCAGCATAGGCTGAGAGTTTGTGTTCCATGGACCCTACCGTCACCCCTCTGATATCATTACTTGCCCGTACTGTTCTAAGAAGAGGCTCCAGAACTAAGGCGAACAGGAGGGGGGAGAGGGGACACCCCTGCCTCGTGCCATTCCGCAGGACAGATAGCTGTTAACCTTGACCTTTGCACTGGGGGACGTGTAGAGGGCCATAATCCATTGGAGCATGTGAGGACCTAATCCCAGTGTTTCCAGAACCGCCTTGAGGTACGACCAGTCTATTCTGTCAAAGGCCTTTTCGGCGTCCGTGGACAGAATGAGGTAGGGGGTAGAGTCGCGGTGGGAGCGGGCCCACTGAATGAGCTGCATGGCCCGGATGGAATTATCTCTGGCCTCCCTACCCGATATTAATCCCGTCTGATCGGGGTGAATGATAGATGGTATAATGTGTTTTAGTCGGTTTGCCATAATTTTTGCAAAAGTTTTTGCGTTGAAATTAGGTAACGATATTGGTCGATTGCTTTGCGGGAGGTCGGGGTCCTTGCCGTCCTTTGGAAGCACTGTGATATGGGCCAGCAGGGCTTCGGGTGGGATCGGGTGGCCTTTGGTGAAGGAGTTGAAATACCTGCACATGTGGTTTTGGAGTAGAAATTTTATGTAATATGCCTTGGTATATCCATCCGGGCCAGGGCTATTTCCATTCGGCAGAGCCTTCACCATTCCAATAATCTCCTAAGGGGACATGGGTGATTTGAGGTCTAGTCGTTGCTCTGGTGTCAGAGAAGGGAGCCCGGCCGAAGCGAGGTAGTTGCCAATAGCATGTAGTTTAGCTGTCCGGTCCGCGTGGGAGATATCTTTGTCTAAGTGATATAAGTCTGCGTAGTAATTTCGAAATATTGAAGCAATCCCAGAAGAGTGCAGGGTCGCTGAACCGCTGTGAGACCTAAGCGTGTGCACATGAGCAGTTATTCGTCACTTTCGGAGTGCTCTGGCCAGAATTCTGCCGCACTTATTACCGTGTTCGTAAAATTTATGGGAAAGATAGCGTAGTTGTCTGCGGGCGCGACAGTCAAGGTGGCGTGAGAACAACTCCCTCAGCTCAGTTAGTCGTTTGCGGGCCTCAGCGTCTCCCTGGCGTTTATGTCGAAGTTCTTCCTGTTGTAAAGTTGACAGCACCCTCTGAAAGTCTATCTGTCTTTCCTTCTTAAGTCTAGAACCCAAGGAGATCAGTTCTCCCCAGAGTACCTTTTTATGGCTCTCCCAAACGACTCCCTCTGGCAAGTCCTCAGACACATTTTCAGCAAAAAAGTGGGTTATGGTTTCTGAAACCTTAGCTATCACTGAGGCATCGTCCAGGAGACTTTCATTGAGTCTCCAAGACCATGCCTTCGGGGACCCACCTGGGACCCTGATCGTAGCGAAAACGGGGGCATGGTCAGATATGGTGATATTCCCTATGTCAGCTGACTGCAGTAGTTCTAGAGTATCATGATCTACACACATGAGGTCTATGCGTGTATAGACATCATGCACCCCTGAGTAATACCTATAATCTCTGTCCAAATTGTGCAGAGCTCTCCACGCGTCGATGAGAAAATAATTTTGCAGCGATTTCCGAAAATGCTTAAGGTAGGCCTGGGAGTGTGTGGGGTGGCCACGGGATGTATCCAGAAGTGGGTCCGGACTAATATTGAAGTCACCTCCAAGGATTAGAAGGCCTTCTCTGAAATCAGTCAGCTTTTCTAGTTCTGAGTCTATAAAGGAAAGTTGTTTGGTGCGTAGAGGGTCGCAAATGTGAGTTTAGTGTTGGCTATGACCCCCTTCACAAAGGCAAAGCGGCCGTGTGGATCTACATGGCTTTCTGAAGGTTTGAACGGGCAGGATTTGTGAAATGCGATGGCTGTACCGCGTGATTTAGCTACCGGGGAGTTGCTAAAGAACCATTGAGTATAGAGATGCATGGGTATCTTGGGGAGGGACTTCTGTCTAAAGTGAGTTTCCTGCAGGAATACTACTTGGGCCCCCAGGCGCTTCAGCTCGAGCCATAGTTTGTTGCGCTTGTGTGGAGAGCAGAGCCCCCTAACATTATAAGACAGTACCTTTAGTGATGGCATATCTGAAGCCGATGACAGTCGGTCCGTCTGTACCCCTCAGTGAGTCCCTCGTGGGTGGTGACAGATGAGTACACAACCTGAAGGCTAAAAGCAACAAACAGTTAGCTATCAGAGACAATAAGGAGGACACTGATAAAGATACAGGAAAAAGGAAAAGAAAAGAAGAGGAGGGGGAGGCGGGTGGGGAAGGAAAGGGAAGGGAGGAAAGAGGGGGAGGGAGGAGAGGAGGGTTAGAAGAAGGGGGGTAATAAGGCACAAAAGTAAAATAAGGGCCAGACCTTAGCTAGGAGGTCTGGCGCACCATACAGTAGTGAACTAAAAAGTCAGTCCAGGGGGGTTAACAAACCCAAAAACCACCTGGGCTTGAGCTTGGTGTCCTGCTAGGGACAGCCACCTAGGTAGGTGAGGCCTAAGTGGGGTCGTGGGCAAACACCAAGGGGACGCGGGACCCGACGCCCCGTCCAGTCCATGAAAACAAATAAACAGGGTGGTGAATAAGGAGTATTCGAACATGTACCCCTAAGAAGTGCAAACAAAAAAACAGAAAACACAACTCGGCATCCAAACACTGGGTTGCATACCAAACCCGCTAGTCCAGTATGTAGCAGTAGGATCAGCTGAACGCTAGGGAACCTCACAGGGGCCCCAAGTTTCAGTGTCATACATGGTGTGGGTCTGTGACGGCAGCATTGCATCTATTAGCTCCAATGCCCAGTCCAGGGAGCCATTAGAGAGAAGAGGGTGGGCTCGGACCCTCTAAGGGACTGTAGATAAGTTCATCCACGATATGGGCAGTCTCTAGTAGCAGAGGGGCCTGGAGAAGGACCCTCGGTCTGCCACGGGATCGATGTCCACCGGCCCCCGGGATCCATGGTTGAGGTAGCTGGGGGAGCAGAATATCAGGAACAGAGCGACAATCTGGGAAGTCAACCTGGTTAAGTTCCAGGGTGTGCAGGAAGCGGGGGAGGTCATCTTTAGTGTGCAGCACAGCCCATCTGCCCCAGTGGTATGTGAGGCCCGCAGCTTGGATTTCTGCCAGGAGTGGGCGCAAGGCCCGTCGCTGCATTAGTGTGTGTCTGAAGAGGTCCTGGTAGAAGGACAGCTGGGCTCCATCGAAGTCAAAGACCGGTCGGTTGTGCATCTTTTGCATGATGCGTTCTTTCAGGGTATATTTTGTGGAGCCTGCAAATAATATCCCTGGGGTTCCCCGGGTCATCTGACGGGGGCCTGAGTGCCCTGTGGGCCCTGTCTATCTTGATCGGGGTCGAGGGTGTTAGGCTCTGGATTTCACGGAACACCCCCTGCAGCCTAGGTATAATGTTCTTAGGCCCAGTGGCTTTGGGAATGTTTGTTCGCCTGCTGCGGTTTTCCATATCATCTAATTGGCATAGGAGGGCCTCAATTTGGTTACCGTGGGCAGAGGACTGGTCCCTGAGCTGAGAGATGGTGGGCACAGTGTCATCAAGCTTCTGCTCCAAAGTCTCTACTCTGTGTCCCAGCTCAGTAGTGTCTGTTTTTAACTGTTCAATGTCCTGCTTAAAGGCCCTTTCAATCCAGCTGGTAAAATGCTCCAGGTCCTCTTTAGTGGGGAGAGACCACAGATGCAGTCTGATGTCCCTATCGGCTGCCAGGTCTGCTATCCCTGTACCCTGATCCTGTGATGAGGTGGAGCGGGGGGAGGCAGGGGGGGTGGAGTCACTTTCCACCCTGGGAAAGGGGATAGGAGACAATGCTGGTGGCGCAGGCTGAGCCTTGTGTTGCTGCTGTGAGGCCGTTCGATCTTGGATCTTCCCCTCTGCTGGCGGGGGGTGTCGGAGAGGAACGAATCCAGCAATCTCTGGCCCTGCTGGTATGCAGTTTTGGGCTGTGATGATGCCCGACGTCGTTGTGACATGCCCTGGATGACAAACGGGGGAAAAATCACCCCTGTAGCTGCTGATAGTGCTGCGGACCGGACGGAGCTCAGGCACAGCACGTCCTTACTCCTCCATAGTCAGACCACGATTGGTTTGCGCAAAAGTTCTAGCATCTACAAAATAGGGAATAGATTTATGGCATTTTTTAATTTTTTTATTTTTACTAGTAATGGCGTCGATCTGCGATTTTTATTGTGACCGTGACATTGCGACGGACATATCAGACACTTTTGACACGTTTTTGGGACTATTCACATTTATACAGCGATTAGTGCTATAAAACTGCACTGATTACTGTGTAAATGTGACTGGCAGGGAAGGGGTTAACACGAGGGGGTTAAATATGTTCCCTAGTGAGTGATTCTTACTGTAGGGGGAGGGGACTCAGAAGGGGAGGAGACTGATGTGTGTTCCTCTGTACTGGGAACACACATTGGTCTCCTCACCTCTGACAGAACATGGATCTGTGTGTTTACACACACAGATCCACGGTCCTGCCGTGATTGTGGGCAATTGCGGGTGTCCGGCGGACATCCCGGCCGCTGGACACCCATACCGGGTCCAGGGCTTTCTCCTTTGCGCAAGGAGAAAGCCGGGGTTACCCAATGACGTGGACGGGTGACCCCACCCCCTCTTACGCGTCACGGGGCGGGGTCACCCGTCCACATCATTGGGTAACCAATGAAAAAGCTTGGGGGTTACCCAATGATGTGGACGGATGACCCCGCCCCCTCTTACGTGTCACGTGGCGGGGTCACCCGTCCACGTCATTGAGTAACCAAGGAGAAAGCCCGGGGGTTACCCAATGACATGGACGGGTGACACCGCCCCCTCTTACACGTCACGTGGCGGGGTCACCCGTCCACGTCATTGAGTAACCAAGGAGAAAGCCCGGGGGTTACCCAATGACGTGGATGGGTGACCCCGCCCCCTCTTATGCGTCACGGGGGTTTTGTTCCTCGCTGGAGAGTGGAGAGCATCACTGGAGAATAGATCATCGCTGGAATGTTTTTTTAATATTTTTTTTATTTTTATTAAAGGACTTGTCCCAAGCCGTCTTCTGTAATTTTTAACATTTTCACCCTTTTTCTTTGTGAAATGGTAGGGGGACAATGTACCCCTTACCAATTCACATAGGGGGGGCCGAGATCTGGGGGTCCCCTTTGTTAAAGGGGCTTCCAGATTCCGATAAGACCCCCGCCCACAGACCCCCACAACAATCGGGCAAGGGTTGTGGGGATGAGGCCCTTGTCCCCATAAACATGGGGACATCCTCCCCATGTTGAGGGCATGTGGCCTGGTACAGTTCAGGGGGGGCGCTCTCTTGTCCCCCCCTCTTTTCCTGTGGAATGGTATGGATTTTTGGGGGGAACCCCACGCCATTTTTTTATTTTGGTGCGGGGTTCCCCTTAAAATCCATACCAGACCTGAAGGGTCTGGTATCGATTTTTTGGGGGGAACCCCACACCATTTTTTAACCAAAAATGGCGCAGGGTTTCCCTTAATATCCATACCAGACCTGAAGGGCCTAATATGAAATTTGGGGCGAACCCCCACGCATTTATTTTTTCAAATTTTGGTTTGGGGTTCCCCTTAATAGTCATACCAGACCCAAAGGGCCTGGTAATAGACTGGGGGGGAAGTGAACCCCTGACATTTTTTTCAATGACTTTTATCTGTACTGCTGGGACCCGACAATTCATTAATAGCAGCGAGTAGTTTTAAATGACTTTTTTTCCTTTAGAAACTACGTTTCGTGCAGGGACAGTTCTAAACACGGGAAACATGCACTACTTTACAGGCATACTATAGACACCCCCAGGTACGAAATTTAAAGGAATATTTCACTTTTATTGTTTCACTGTAATCATTATTAAAATCACTGCTCCCGAAAAAAATGCAGTTTTTAAAACTTTTTTTTGCATTGATACATGTCCCCTGGGGCAGGACCCAGGTCCCCAAACACTTTTTATGTCAATAACTTGCATATTAACCTTTAAAATTAGCACTTTTGATTTTTCATGTTCGTGTCACATAGACTTTAACGGTGTTCGAACAAATTTTTTGCCTGTTCGCATGTTCTGGTGCGCACCGAACCGGGGGGTGCTTGGCTAATCCCTATTCTTCACCACAGGATCTGCAACGTTACAGAACTGTGCTTACTGTACTTGTGTAACCCTTTTCTTTTCTTTGTGTGTTTGCCTCTCAAGGGTGTTTGCAGCCCAGAAGGAGCTGAGAAGTGCCTGTGTTAAGGGCAGGGCTCAAAATTTCAAGTCCTGAGCTACTAGCCAGGCCTCAAGGGTTACTCGCCACCAGTGCCCCACTCAATCCCTGCCCCACCCCTAAACAGGCCCTCATAAGTTATCTCATGAAATGACACTTAAATGTTTTATGCAAAAATAAGTTACAAAAATAAATATTAACAACAACTTTATCAGTGCAGCCTCACCTGTGCTCATCAATGCAGACTCACCTGTGCTCATCAATGCAGCCTCACTGTGCCCATTATTGCAGCCTCACTGTGCCCACCATTGCAGCCACACTGTGCCCACCATTGCAGCCACATTGTGCCCATTTCAGCCACACTGTGCCCATTACAGCCACACTGTGCCCATTGTAACCACACTGTGCCCATTGCAGCCACACTGTGCCCATATCAGCCTCACAGTGCCCATATCAGCCTCACGGTGCCCATATCAGCCTCACTGTGCCCATTGCAGCCTCACTGTGCCCATTACAACCACACTGTGACCATTGCAGCCTCACTGTGCCTATTGCAACCACACTGTGCCCATATCAGCCTCACTGTGCCCATTGAAGTCTCACTGTGCCCATTGCAACCACATTGTGCCCATTGCAACAACACTGTGCCCAATGCACTCTCACTGTGCCCATTGCAGCCTCACTGTGCTCATTGCAGCCTCGCCTGGGCAGAGGAATGCATGGCTGGAGGAAGAGGATAGCCACCGCATAGCACGCTGTTACTGGCGCTTACATTATAATTGTCTCCGCTCTGCATTCCAGCATTGGACCGGCGTTCTGTCTATCACAGGCGCAGGTCAGGAGGAGGCGGGGCTGTGTCGAGCAGAGCGGAGACAATTATAATGTAAGCGCCGGGTAACAGCGTGCTATCCCGCGGCTCTCCTCTTCCACCCGGGGGGGGTTGCTGGGAGAACGGCTCCAAATAAGCCCCGCCGGCGGTGCTCTCCCCCCCCCCCTCTCCCAGGCAGGCAGCCCAGCTCACAAGCCCTCATTTTCCACTCGCAAAATGCGAGTAGGCGAGTGGAAAATTTGAGGGTTGATTAAGGGTATATATATTACTGCACTTTCTATACCTGCAGTTGCTAAATATTGTTGGTTGTCTTTTCTAATGTATTAGTTATTTGTGTAGCAAGGTTTAACAGTGTTGTAAGTTTCCATATGCTTTAAACCGTGCTAATATATTCAACTTATTTATCTCTACCAGGTGTGTGTCTGTTTTTTGGTGATAATCCACAGCCAGGATAACAGTATTTATCACGTGTCCTTAAATGTGTTTGCAGTAATTTTATTTAACCAGGTGTGTCAGAGGGGCTAAGGTCATTCTTGGAGTTGAGGCGGAGATCAGAAAATCCAAATTCACCAAGTAGCTCCTTTGGGGGTGGTGCTACAAGTGCGGGCTCGTCCGGGATCCGTTTTCTACTAGCAAACCTCCAAGAAAACTCCTTAGAGAGTCTCAAGCTGGACCCTGCCGCTGCAACCCAGTGGTGTGAGGAGGAAAATGGTGAACGGGAGTCAAGTGTTGTAATCGACATCCCTGGGGTGACCTGGACTGAGAAATGGATCAGTCAAGCTGTGAAGACACTAGTCCGAGATCAGAAGGTGTGGGTGATAGACGTCAAGCCGGATCAAGAGAACTCCTGCACGTATGCCCTTATAGAGTGGAGGAAAGGGATCCCTACTTTTTTCCAAAGGGCCAGCGTACATTTGTTTTGCTTTGCGTCTATCTAGCAAGGTTACTCTGTGGTATAACAAGGAAGCTGAGACTTCTGCAGTGTGTAAATGTGCTTTTACTATACAAGATGCTGTACATACAAAACTATTACAATATTAGGAATACACGACAAGACTGACAGATATCTATAACAAGCAAAATGCCTAGCAAATAGAACAGCCTATGGTCTATAACAGTACAAATACATTTAAAGGTTACTTAACTTCTGTTACTCGTGATCTCCATTGGCAATGATTCTTCTTGGAGACCAGGTTCTGTTCTTCTTCATGAGTGGCTTCTCCTGATCTTACAGCAACATAGCTGTTTACTGTAGCTGTATTTCAACAATAGCATTGAAGACAACAATGCTATCTACCTATTGTCTACTCAAAACGAAACCTGTAATCTAAACTGTAATTCTTTTCAGTTTGAGAGCTGAAAGAAATCTCAAACAGGTAATGTACTAAATACAACAATGGTATCTAATCCCATTGCAGTGGCGGCTGGTGCTCAAATTTTTTGGGGGGGCGCAAACAAACTGAAAAAAAAAATAATCATCAATTGCCACCACTGTGCCCATTAAACGCAGCCACTGTGCCCAAACGCCACTAGTTTGTCCCCAAATGCAGCCAGTTTCCCCCCCATATGCAGCCAGTTTCTCCCCCATAATGCAGCCAGTTTCTCCCCCATAATGCAGCCAGTTAATCCCCCATAATGCAGCCAGTTAATCCCCAATAATGCAGCCAGTTTCTCCCCCATAATGCAGCCAGTTTCTCCCCCATAATGCAGCCAGTTTCTCCCCCATAATGCAGCCAGTTCCCCCCCCCATAATGCAGCCAGTTTCTCCCCCATAATGCAGCCAGTTTCTCCCCCATAATACAGCCAGTTTCTCCCCCATAATGCAGCCAGTTTCTCCCCCATAATCCAGCCAGTTTCTCCCCCATAATACAGCCAGTTTCTCCCCCATAATACAGCCAGTTTCCCCCCCATAATGCAGCCAGTTTCCCCCCCATAATGCAGCCAGTTTGTCCTCATAATACAGCCAGTTTGTCCCCTATATGCAGCCATTTTCTCCCCCAAATGCAGCCAGTTTCTCCCCTATATGCAACCAGTTTCTCCCCCAAATGCAGCCAGTTTCTCCCCTATATGCAGCCAGTTTCTCCCCCAATATACAGCTAGTTTCTCCCCCATAATGCAGCCAGTTTCTCCCCCATAATGCGTCCAGTTTCTCCCCCATAATGCAGCCAGTTTCTCCCCCATAATACAGCCAGTTTCTGCCCCATAATACAGCCAGTTTCCCCCCATAATGCAGCCAGTTTCTCCCCCATAATGCAGCCAGTTTCTCCCCCATAATGCAGCCAGTTTCTCCCCCATAATACAGCCAGTTTCTCCCCCATAATGCAGCCAGTTTCCCCCCATAATGCAGCCAGTTTCTCCCCCATAATGCAGCCAGTTTCTCCCCCATAATGCAGCCAGTTTGTCCTCATAATACAGCCAGTTTGTCCCCTATATGCAGCCAGTTTCTCCCCCAAATGCAGCCAGTTTCTCCCCTATATGCAGCCAGTTTGTCCCCTATATGCAGCCAGTTTCTCCCCCAAATGCAGCCAGTTTCTCCCCTATATGCAGCCAGTTTCTCCCCCATATGCAGCCAGTTTCTCCCCCAATATACAACCAGTTTCTCCCCCATAATGCAGCCAGTTTCTCCCCTATATGCAGCCAGTTTCTCCCCCATAATGCAGCCAGTTTCTCCCCCATAGTGCAGCCAGTTTCTCCCCCATAATGCAGCCAGTTTCTCCCCCATAATACAGCCAGTTTCTCCCCCATAATGCAGCCAGTTTCTCCCCCATAATGCAGCCAGTTTCTCCCCCATAATGCAGCCAGTTTCTCCTCCATAATGCAGCCAGTTTGTCCTCATAATACAGCCAGTTTGTCCCCCATAATGCAGCCAGTTTCTCCCCCATAATGCAGCCAGTTTCTCCCCCATAATGCAGCCAGTTTCTCCCCCATAATGCAGCCAGTTTCTCCCCCATAATACAGCCAGTTTCTCCCCCATAATGCAGCCAGTTTCTCCCCCATAATGCAGACAGATTCTCCCCCATAATGCAGACAGATTCTCCCCCATAATGCAGCCAGTTTCTCCCCCATAATGCAGCCAGTTTGTCCTCATAATACAGCCAGTTTCTACCCCATAATGCAGCCATTTTGTCCTCATAATACAGCCAGTTTGTCCCCTATATGCAGCCAGTTTCTCCCCCAAATGCAGCCAGTTTCTCCCCTATATGCAGCCAGTTTCTCCCCTATATGCAGCCAGTTTCTCCCCCAAATGCAGCCAGTTTCTCCCCTATATGCAGCCAGTTTCTCCCCCATATGCAGCCAGTTTCTCCCCCATAATGCAGTCAGTTTCTCCCCCAATATACAGCCAGTTTCTCCCCCATAATGCAGCCAGTTTCTCCCCCAATATACAGCCAGGTTCTCCCCCATAATGCAGCCAGTTTGTCTTCATAATACAGCAAGTTTGTCCCCCATAATGCAGCCAGTTTCTCCCCCATAATGCAGCCAGTTTCTCCCCCATAATGCAGCCAGTTTCTCCCCCATAATGCAGTCAGTTTGTCCTCATAATACAGTCAGTTGCTCCCCCATAATGCAGCCAGTTTGTCCTCATAATACAGCCAGTTTGTCCCCTATATGCAGCCAGTTTCTCCCCCAAATGCAGCCAGTTTCTCCCCTATATGCAGCCAGTTTGTCCCCTATATGCAGCCAGTTTGTCCCCCATATGCAGCCAGTTCCTCCCCCATATGCAGCCAGTTTCTCCCCCATAATGCAGCCAGTTTCTCCCCCATAATGCAGCCAGTTTGTCCTCATAATACAGGCAGTTTGTCCCCCATATTGCAGCCAGTTTCTCCCCCATAATGCAGCCAGTTTCTCCCCCATAATGCAGCCAGTTTCTCCCCCATAATGCAGCCAGTTTCTCCCCCATAATACAGCCAGTTTCTCCCCCATAATGCAGCCAGTTTCTCCCCCATAATGCAGCCAGTTTATCCCCCATAATGCAGCCAGTTTCTCCCCCATAATGCAGCCAGTTTGTCCTCATAATACAGCCAGTTTCTCCCCAATAATGCAGCCAGTTTGTCCTCATAATACAGCCAGTTTGTCCCCTATATGCAGCCAGTTTGTCCCCCAAATGCAGCCAGTTTCTCCCCCAAATGCAGCCAGTTTCTCCCCTATATGCAGCCAGTTTCTCCCCCAAATGCAGCCAGTTTCTCCCCTATATGCAGCCAGTTTCTCCCCCATATGCAGCCAGTTTCTCCCCCATAATGCAGCCAGTTTCTCCCCCAATATACAGCCAGTTTCTCCCCCATAATGCAGCCAGTTTCTCCCCCAATATACAGCCAGTTTCTCCCCCATAATGCAGCCAGTTTGTCCTCATAATACAGCCAGTTTGTCCCCCATAATGCAGCCAGTTTCTCCCCCATAATGCAGCCAGTTTCTCCCCCATAATGCAGTCAGTTTGTCCTCATAATACAGCCAGTTGCTCCACCATAATGCAGCCAGTTTGTCCTCATAATACAGCCAGTTTGTCCCCTATATGCAGCCAGTTTCTCCCCCAAATGCAGCCAGTTTCTCCCCTATATGCAGCCAGTTTGTCCCCTATATGCAGCCAGTTTGTCCCCCAAATGCAGCCAGTTTCTCCCCTATATGCAGCCAGTTTCTCCCCCATATGCAGCCAGTTTCTCCCCCATAATGCAGCCAGTTTCTCCCGCCAATATACAGCCAGTTTCTCCCCCATAATGCAGCCAGTTTCTCCCCCAATATACAGCCAGTTTCTCCCCCATAATTCAGCCAGTTTCTCCCCTATATGCAGCCAGTTTCTCCCCTATATGCAGCCAGTTTCTCCCCCATAATGCAGCCAGTTTCTCCCCCATAATGCAGCCAGTTTCTCCCCCATAATGCAGCCAGTTTGTCCCCCATAATGCAGCCAGTTTCTCCCCCATAATGCAGCCAGTTTCTCCCCCATAATGCAGCCAGTTTGTCCTCATAATACAGCCAGTTTGTCCCCCATAATGCAGCCAGTTTCTCCCCCATAATGCAGCCAGTTTCTCCCCCATAATGCAGTCAGTTTCTCCCCCATAATGCAGCCAGTTTCTCCCCCATAATACAGCCAGTTTCTCCCCCATAATGCAGCCAGTTTCTCCCCCATAATGCAGCCAGTTTCTCCCCCATAATGCAGCCAGTTTCTCCCCCATAATGCAGCCAGTTTGTCCTCATAATACAGCCAGTTTCTCCCCCATAATGCAGCCAGTTTGTCCTCATAATACAGCCAGTTTGTCCCCTATATGCAGCCAGTTTGTCCCCCAAATGCAGCCAGTTTCTCACCCAAATGCAGCCAGTTTCTCCCCTATGTGCAGCCAGTTTCTCCCCCAAATGCAGCCAGTTTCTCCCCTATATGCAGCCAGTTTCTCCCCCATATGCAGCCAGTTTCTCCCCCATAATGCAGCCAGTTTCTCCCCCAATATACAGCCAGTTTCTCCCCCATAATGAAGCCAGTTTCTCCCCCAATATACAGCCAGTTTCTCCCCCATAATGCAGCCAGTTTGTCCTCATAATACAGCCAGTTTGTCCCCCATAATGCAGCCAGTTTCTCCCCCATAATGCAGCCAGTTTCTCCCCCATAATGCAGCCAGTTTCTCCCCCATAATGCAGTCAGTTTGTCCTCATAATACAGCCAGTTGCTCCACCATAATGCAGCCAGTTTGTCCTCATAATACAGCCAGTTTGTCCCCTATATGCAGCCAGTTTCTCCCCCAAATGCAGCCAGTTTCTCCCCTATATGCAGCCAGTTTGTCCCCTATATGCAGCCAGTTCCCCCCCCAAATGCAGCCAGTTTCTCCCCTATATGCAGCCAGTTTCTCCCCCATATGCAGCCAGTTTCTCCCCCATAATGCAGCCAGTTTCTCCCCCAATATACAGCCAGTTTCTCCCCCATAATGCAGCCAGTTTCTCCCCCAATATACAGCCAGTTTCTCCCCATAATGCAGCCAGTTTCTCCCCTATATGCAGCCAGTTTCTCCCCTATATGCAGCCAGTTTCTCCCCCATAATGCAGCCAGTTTCTCCCCCATAATGCAGCCAGTTTCTCCCCCATAATGCAGCCTGTTTCTCCCCCATAATACAGCCAGTTTCTCCCCCATAATGCAGCCAGTTTCTCCCCCATAATGCAGCCAGTTTCCCCCCCATAATGCAGCCAGTTTCTCCCCCATAATGCAGCCAGTTTGTCCTCATAATACAGCCAGTTTGTTCCCCATAATGCAGCCAGTTGCTCCCCCATAATACAGCCAGTTTCTCCCCCATAATACAGCCAGATTCTCCCCCATAATACAGCCAGTTTCTCCCCCATAATGCAGCCAGTTTCTCCCCCATAATGCAGCCAGTTTCTCCCCCATAATGCAGCCAGTTTGTCCCCTATATGCAGCCAGTTTCTCCCCCAAATGCAGCCAGTTTCTCCCCCATAATGCAGCCAGTTTTTCCCCCATAATGCAGCCAGTTTCTCCCCCATAATGCAGCCAGTTTCTCCCCCATAATGCAGCCAGTTTGTCCTCATAATACAGCCAGTTTGTCCCCTATATGCAGCCAGTTTCTCCCCCAAATGCAGCCAGTTTCTCCCCTATATGCAGCCAGTTTCTCCCCCATATGCAGCCAGTTTCTCCCCCATAATGCAGCCAGTTTCTCCCCCAATATACAGCCAGTTTCTCCCCATAATGCAGCCAGTTTGTCCCTCATAATGCAGCCAGTTTCTCCCCCAATATACAGCCAGTTTCTCCCCTATATGCAGCCAGTTTCTCCCCCATAATGCAGCCAGTTTCTCCCCCATAATGCAGCCAGTTTGTCCCCCATAATGCAGCCAGTTTCTCCCCATAATACAGCCAGTTTCTCCCCCATAATGTAGCCAGTTTCTTCCCCATAATGCAGCCAGTTTCCCCCCATTAGGGATGAGCTTCGTGTTCGAGTCGAACATATGTTCGACTCGAACATCGGCTGTTCGATCATTCGACGAAGATCGAACGATTTGGGCCGTTCGCGCCAAATTCGAGTGACGCGAACGGCCCACAATGCACTACGCCATCGCAGTGTCATCCAGGCGCTGTGATTGGCCAAGCATGCACTGTGACCCCGCATGCTTGGCCAATCACAGCGCCGGCAGCGAGGAGAGCAATGATTGGCCACAGGCAGGATGCCTGTGGCCAATTATTGCTGATGGGGTTTAGTACACGCCCCACACTATAAAAGGCCGCCAGCGCGGCGGCCTTGTGTAGTGTGTTCCGGAGCAGGGAAAGAGAAGCATAGGCAGGGACAGTGTCATTTTTTTCCTTTACTAATCCTGGATTCCTTGTGTTTAGGGACAAATAAGGATAGGTAGGGAGAGTGTCAGTGACAGTGTGCTATTCTGTGCTAATCCTTGTTTGTAGGGACAGAGAGGTACAGTGAGGGAAACTGACAGTGTGCTATTCTGTTCTAAAACTATTTTGCTGAACCATATTTTCAATCCTTGAGTTGAGGGACAGAGAGCTACAGTGAGGGAAAGTGTCAGTGTGCTATTGTGTTCTAAAACTATTTTGCTGAACCATATTTTCAATCCTTGAGTTGAGGGACAGAGAGCTACAGTGAGGGAAAGTGTCAGTGTGCTATTGTGTTCTAAAACTATTTTGCTGAACCATATTTTCAATCCTTGAGTTGAGGGACAGAGAGCTACAGTGAGGGAAAGTGTCAGTGTGCTATTGTGTTCTAAAACTATTTTGCTGAACCATATTTTCAATCCTTGAGTTGAGGGACAGAGAGCTACAGTGAGTGAAACTGACAGTGTGCTATTCTGTTCTAAATCAATTTTGCTGTTCCATATTTTCAATCCTTGAGTTGAGGGACAGAGAGCTACAGTGAGGGAAAGTGTCAGTGTGCTATTGTGTTCTAATACTATTTTGCTGAACCATATTTTCAATCCTTGAGTTGAGGGACAGAGAGGTACAGTGAGTGAAACTGACAGTGTGTTATTCTGTTCTAAATCAATTTTGCTGTTCCATATTTTCAATCCTTGAGTTGAGGGACAGAGAGGTACAGTGAGGGAAACTGACAGTGTGCTATTCTGTTCTAAAACTATTTTGCTGAACCATATTTTCAATCCTTGAGTTGAGGGACAGAGAGCTACAGTGAGGGAAAGTGTCAGTGTGCTATTGTGTTCTAAAACTATTTTGCTGAACCATATTTTCAATCCTTGAGTTGAGGGACAGAGAGCTACAGTGAGGGAAAGTGTCAGTGTGCTATTGTGTTCTAAAACTATTTTGCTGAACCATATTTTCAATCCTTGAGTTGAGGGACAGAGAGCTACAGTGAGTGAAACTGACAGTGTGCTATTCTGTTCTAAATCAATTTTGCTGTTCCATATTTTCAATCCTTGAGTTGAGGGACAGAGAGCTACAGTGAGGGAAAGTGTCAGTGTGCTATTGTGTTCTAAAACTATTTTGCTGAACCATATTTTCAATCCTTGAGTTGAGGGACAGAGAGGTACAGTGAGTGAAACTGACAGTGTGCTATTCTGTTCTAAATCAATTTTGCTGTTCCATATTTTCAATCCTTGAGTTGAGGGACAGAGAGGTACAGTGAGGGAAACTGACAGTGTGCTATTCTGTTCTAAAACTATTTTGCTGAACCATATTTTCAATCCTTGAGTTGAGGGACAGAGAGCTACAGTGAGGGAAAGTGTCAGTGTGCTATTGTGTTCTAAAACTATTTGTCCTCATAATACAGCCAGTTTGTCCCCTATATGCAGCCAGTTTCTCCCCCAAATGCAGCCAGTTTCTCCCCTATATGCAGCCAGTTTGTCCCCTATATGCAGCCAGTTTGTCCCCCAAATGCAGCCAGTTTCTCCCCTATATGCAGCCAGTTTCTCCCCCATATGCAGCCAGTTTCTCCCCCATAATGCAGCCAGTTTCTCCCCCAATATACAGCCAGTTTCTCCCCCATAATGCAGCCAGTTTCTCCCCCAATATACAGCCAGTTTCTCCCCCATAATTCAGCCAGTTTCTCCCCTATATGCAGCCAGTTTCTCCCCTATATGCAGCCAGTTTCTCCCCCATAATGCAGCCAGTTTCTCCCCCATAATGCAGCCAGTTTCTCCCCCATAATGCAGCCAGTTTGTCCCCCATAATGCAGCCAGTTTCTCCCCCATAATGCAGCCAGTTTCTCCCCCATAATGCAGCCAGTTTCTCCCCCATAATGCAGCCAGTTTGTCCTCATAATACAGCCAGTTTGTCCCCCATAATGCAGCCAGTTTCTCCCCCATAATGCAGCCAGTTTCTCCCCCATAATGCAGCCAGTTTCTCCCCCATAATGCAGCCAGTTTCTCCCCCATAATACAGCCAGTTTCTCCCCCATAATGCAGCCAGTTTCTCCCCCATAATGCAGCCAGTTTCTCCCCCATAATGCAGCCAGTTTCTCCCCCATAATGCAGCCAGTTTGTCCTCATAATACAGCCAGTTTCTCCCCCATAATGCAGCCAGTTTGTCCTCATAATACAGCCAGTTTGTCCCCTATATGCAGCCAGTTTGTCCCCCAAATGCAGCCAGTTTCTCACCCAAATGCAGCCAGTTTCTCCCCTATATGCAGCCAGTTTCTCCCCCAAATGCAGCCAGTTTCTCCCCTATATGCAGCCAGTTTCTCCCCCATATGCAGCCAGTTTCTCCCCCATAATGCAGCCAGTTTCTCCCCCAATATACAGCCAGTATCTCCCCCATAATGCAGCCAGTTTCTCCCCCAATATACAGCCAGTTTCTCCCCCATAATGCAGCCAGTTTGTCCTCATAATACAGCCAGTTTGTCCCCCATAATGCAGCCAGTTTCTCCCCCATAATGCAGCCAGTTTCTCCCCCATAATGCAGCCAGTTTCTCCCCCATAATGCAGTCAGTTTGTCCTCATAATACAGCCAGTTGCTCCACCATAATGCAGCCAGTTTGTCCTCATAATACAGCCAGTTTGTCCCCTATATGCAGCCAGTTTCTCCCCCAAATGCAGCCAGTTTCTCCCCTATATGCAGCCAGTTTGTCCCCTATATGCAGCCAGTTCCCCCCCCCCCCAAATGCAGCCAGTTTCTCCCCTATATGCAGCCAGTTTCTCCCCCATATGCAGCCAGTTTCTCCCCCATAATGCAGCCAGTTTCTCCCCCAATATACAGCCAGTTTCTCCCCCATAATGCAGCCAGTTTCTCCCCCAATATACAGCCAGTTTCTCCCCCATAATGCAGCCAGTTTCTCCCCTATATGCAGCCAGTTTCTCCCCTATATGCAGCCAGTTTCTCCCCCATAATGCAGCCAGTTTCTCCCCCATAATGCAGCCAGTTTCTCCCCCATAATGCAGCCTGTTTCTCCCCCATAATACAGCCAGTTTCTCCCCCATAATGCAGCCAGTTTCTCCCCCATAATGCAGCCAGTTTCCCCCCATAATGCAGCCAGTTTCTCCCCCATAATGCAGCCAGTTTGTCCTCATAATACAGCCAGTTTGTTCCCCATAATGCAGCCAGTTGCTCCCCCATAATACAGCCAGTTTCTCCCCCATAATACAGCCAGATTCTCCCCCATAATACAGCCAGTTTCTCCCCCATAATGCAGCCAGTTTCTCCCCCATAATGCAGCCAGTTTCTCCCCCATAATGCAGCCAGTTTGTCCCCTATATGCAGCCAGTTTCTCCCCCAAATGCAGCCAGTTTCTCCCCCATAATGCAGCCAGTTTCTCCCCCATAATGCAGCCAGTTTCTCCCCCATAATGCAGCCAGTTTCTCCCCCATAATGCAGCCAGTTTGTCCTCATAATACAGCCAGTTTGTCCCCTATATGCAGCCAGTTTCTCCCCCAAATGCAGCCAGTTTCTCCCCTATATGCAGCCAGTTTCTCCCCCATATGCAGCCAGTTTCTCCCCCATAATGCAGCCAGTTTCTCCCCCAATATACAGCCAGTTTCTCCCCATAATGCAGCCAGTTTGTCCCCCATAATGCAGCCAGTTTCTCCCCCAATATACAGCCAGTTTCTCCCCTATATGCAGCCAGTTTCTCCCCCATAATGCAGCCAGTTTCTCCCCCATAATGCAGCCAGTTTGTCCCCCATAATGCAGCCAGTTTCTCCCCCATAATACAGCCAGTTTCTCCCCCATAATGTAGCCAGTTTCTTCCCCATAATGCAGCCAGTTTCCCCCCATTAGGGATGAGCTTCGTGTTCGAGTCGAACATACGTTCGACTCGAACATCGGCTGTTCGATCATTCGACGAAGATCGAACGATTTGGGCCGTTCGCGCCAAATTCGAGTGACGCGAACGGCCCACAATGCACTACGCCATCGCAGTGTCATCCAGGCGCTGTGATTGGCCAAGCATGCACTGTGACCCCGCATGCTTGGCCAATCACAGCGCCGGCAGCGAGGAGAGCAATGATTGGCCACAGGCAGGATGCCTGTGGCCAATTATTGCTGATGGGGTTTAGTACACGCCCCACACTATAAAAGGCCGCCAGCGCGGCGGCCTTGTGTAGTGTGTTCCGGAGCAGGGAAAGAGAAGCATAGGCAGGGACAGTGTCATTTTTTTCCTTTACTAATCCTGGATTCCTTGTGTTTAGGGACAAATAAGGATAGGTAGGGAGAGTGTCAGTGACAGTGTGCTATTCTGTGCTAATCCTTGTTTGTAGGGACAGAGAGGTACAGTGAGGGAAACTGACAGTGTGCTATTCTGTTCTAAAACTATTTTGCTGAACCATATTTTCAATCCTTGAGTTGAGGGACAGAGAGCTACAGTGAGGGAAAGTGTCAGTGTGCTATTGTGTTCTAAAACTATTTTGCTGAACCATATTTTCAATCCTTGAGTTGAGGGACAGAGAGCTACAGTGAGGGAAAGTGTCAGTGTGCTATTGTGTTCTAAAACTATTTTGCTGAACCATATTTTCAATCCTTGAGTTGAGGGACAGAGAGCTACAGTGAGGGAAAGTGTCAGTGTGCTATTGTGTTCTAAAACTATTTTGCTGAACCATATTTTCAATCCTTGAGTTGAGGGACAGAGAGCTACAGTGAGTGAAACTGACAGTGTGCTATTCTGTTCTAAATCAATTTTGCTGTTCCATATTTTCAATCCTTGAGTTGAGGGACAGAGAGCTACAGTGAGGGAAAGTGTCAGTGTGCTATTGTGTTCTAATACTATTTTGCTGAACCATATTTTCAATCCTTGAGTTGAGGGACAGAGAGGTACAGTGAGTGAAACTGACAGTGTGCTATTCTGTTCTAAATCAATTTTGCTGTTCCATATTTTCAATCCTTGAGTTGAGGGACAGAGAGGTACAGTGAGGGAAACTGACAGTGTGCTATTCTGTTCTAAAACTATTTTGCTGAACCATATTTTCAATCCTTGAGTTGAGGGACAGAGAGCTACAGTGAGGGAAAGTGTCAGTGTGCTATTGTGTTCTAAAACTATTTTGCTGAACCATATTTTCAATCCTTGAGTTGAGGGACAGAGAGCTACAGTGAGGGAAAGTGTCAGTGTGCTATTGTGTTCTAAAACTATTTTGCTGAACCATATTTTCAATCCTTGAGTTGAGGGACAGAGAGCTACAGTGAGTGAAACTGACAGTGTGCTATTCTGTTCTAAATCAATTTTGCTGTTCCATATTTTCAATCCTTGAGTTGAGGGACAGAGAGCTACAGTGAGGGAAAGTGTCAGTGTGCTATTCTGTTCTAAAACTATTTTGCTGAACCATATTTTCAATCCTTGAGTTGAGGGACAGAGAAGGACACTCGTAGAAATTATCAGTGTGCTATTCTGTGCTAAATCTTGTTTGTAGGGAGGGACAGAGTAGGACAGTGAGGGAAAGTGTCAGTGTGCTATTCTGTTCTAAAACTTTTTTGCTGAACCATATTTTCAATCCTTGTGTTTAGGGACAGAGAAGGATAGGCAGGGGACAGTGTCAGTGTCATTGTTGCTAAGCCTCCTGCACAATATACACCTGAAGGTAGCCCTTATTGCTGTTTTTCCCATCTCCCTGCAGGCCATCCATTAAAATGTCTGGAAGGCAACCAAGGAGAGGCAGACAGTCAGGAGGCAAAAAAAGAGGGCAAGCAGGCTCTGTGTCTGGGGGCAACAGTGCTGGTCGTGTACGCGGTGCATTGTCATCAGCACATGGCCATGGGACACGCTTGTCCTTGTTTTCGGCAGCTGGACATGTTGAGCCACATCATGTTGAAGACTTGGTAGAGTGGATGACCAAGCCCACCTCATCCTCCTCATCCTCTCTCACCCAGGCTCAGGGTAGTGGCAAAGCAGCTGCCAAAGCGTCCTCTTCTCTGGTATCATTATCTTCATTAGTCAATCCTTCCCTAGACCCACCATGCCCTCCTCCTGAGGAGTCCCCCGAACTGTTTGAGCACAGTGTTGGGTACATGCTCCAGGAGGATGCCCAGCGTTTGGAAGGATCTGATGATGATACCCAGCTAGAGGAAGGCAGCAGCGTGAGAACAGAGAGAGGGGATGCTCAAGAAGGACACCAATCTGGCAGTCATGTTCCAGCAGCTGCAGCATACTGCCAGATTGGCTCCAGTGATGAGGAGGGAGGGGATGATGAGGTCACTGACTCCACGTGGGTGCCTAATAGGAGAGAGGAGGAGGAGGAGGATGAGGAGGAGGCACATCTCCAACGAGGCAGGATGCCCTTGAGTGGCCAGCGTATGGACAGCACACCGACAGAATCACACCGCAGAGCTCCGCCTGTGCAGGGCGCTGCCTCTGCCCGTCATTCAAAAAGTTCTTTGGTGTGGGCCTTTTTTGAGGCGAGTGCATCAGATCGCACAGCTGCTGTTTGCAACATATGTCTCAAGCGTATATCGCGTGGCCAAAACATCAGCCGCTTGGGCACCACATGCTTGATCAGACATATGTTGACCTGCCATGCAGCTCGTTGGCAAGCCTACCTTAAAGACCCACACCAAAGAACAAAGCTGACCTCTTCTTGCACCGCATCAGCTGGGATCTCCAACCCCACTATACCTTCACTCCTCTCTGAAACCTGCTCTGAGAGGAATGAAGGTGTAGAATTAGGTGTGTCACAGGCAAGTACTTGCGGGCACTCTGCTAGCAGTACACCAACGTCCGATTCTAGCAGGCAAATTTCCCTGCCCCAGCTGCTGGACCGTCGAAAGAAGTTCACTCCCAGCCATCCACATGCCCAGCGGTTGAATGCTAGCTTGGCTAAATTGCTAGCGCTTCAACTGCTGCCTTTTCAGTTGGTAGACTCGGCCCCCTTCCGTGAGTTTGTGCAATGTGCGGTTCCTCAGTGGCAGGTTCCCAAACGACACTTTTTCGCACGGAAGGCTATTCCGGCTCTCTACAGGCATGTGGAAGGCAATGTCTTGGCCTCGCTGGACAGGGCGGTCAGCGGTAAGGTGCATATTACCGCTGACTCATGGTCCAGCAGGCATGGACAGGGACGTTACCTTTCTTTCACGGCCCATTGGGTCACTCTTTTGGCAGCTGGGAAGGATGCAGGACAAGGTGCAGTAGTGTTGGAGGTTGTTCCACCCCCACGCCTCCAAAATGCTACTACTGGTTGTGACACACCTCTCTCCTCCACCCCCTCCTCTTCTTCTTCCTCCATGGCCTCTTCCTGTGGTTTGTCCTCGGAACCAGCGGTGCTCCGTAGGCGTTCAAGGGGCTACGCAAGTACGCAGGCAAAAAGATGCCATGCCGTGCTTGCGCTGGTGTGTTTGGGGGACAGGAGCCACACTGGGGCAGAGGTCCTGTCTGCTCTGCAGGGGCAGGCCGAGAGGTGGTTGACGCCACGCCAGCTTAAGCCAGGAATGGTGGTTTGCGACAATGGCACCAACCTCCTCTCCGCCCTCCGACAGGGACAACTGACCCATGTGCCCTGTATGGCTCACGTCCTTAACCTGGTGGTGCAGCGGTTCTTGGGCAGGTACCCAGGCTTACAGGATGTCCTGAGGCAGGCCAGGAAAGTCTGTGTGCATTTCCGCAGATCTTATAATGCCAGTGCTCGCCTGGCTGAGCTTCAAAAGGAGTTGAACCTGCCCAAGAACCGCCTTATATGTGACATGCCCACCAGGTGGAACTCAACGTTGGCCATGCTGCAGCGGCTGCACACGCAGCAGAGGGCCATCAATGAGTACCTGTGCGACTACGGCACCAGGACAGGGTCAGGGGAGCTCGGTTTTTTTCACCACGCCAGTGGGGCATGATCAGGGATGCATGCACTGTCCTGGCACCATTTGAGGAGGCCACGAGGATGGTGAGCAGTGACAGTGCATGCATCAGTGACACTGTACCTCTTGTCCACCTGTTGGAGCACACGCTGCGTGGAATAATGGACAGGGCACTTGAGGCAGAACAGAGGCAGGAAGAGGAGGACTTCCTTGCCTCTCAAGGCCCCCTTTACCCAGACAGTGTTCCTCCTGTCCCACCCATCGCACAGGAAGAGGAGGAGGAGGAGGAGGAGGAGGATTGTGTCAGCATGGAGGTGGAGGCTGGCACTCAGCATCATCAGCAGCAGTCTTTTAGGGATGATTTACAGTCCCAAGAAACCAGTGGACTTGTACGTGGCTGGGAGGAGGTGGCTGCGGATCATGTCGTCCTTAGTGACCCAGAGGACTCCGGACTGAATGCCTCAGCTAACCTACGCTGCATGGCCTCCCTGATCCTGCAAAGTCTGCGGAAGGATCCTCGTATTCTTCGGATCAAGGAGAGGGACCATTACTGGCTGGCCACTCTCCTTGATCCACGGTACAAGGGTAAGGTTGCGGACCTTATGTTACCGTCGCAGAGGGAGCAGAGGATGAGACAACTCCGGGAGGCCTTGCAGAAAGGTCTGTGCAACGCGTTCCCAGAGACTGGGAGGTTACAAACTCCTGGTCCTGGACAACGAGTTGCTGAGGCTTCGGGCAGTCAAAGAAGGAGCGGTGGGGAAGGTGGCCGTCTGACTGATGCGTTCAGACAATTCTTTAGTCCGCAGCCCCAAAGTATGATCGTTTCCAGCAACCATCGCCAGCGTCTGATATACATGGTGCAGGAATACCTAGGGGAAAGGTCAGACTTGGACACCTTCCCCACCGAAAATCCTCTGGCTTACTGGGTCTTGAGGATGGATCACTGGCCAGAGCTTGCACAGTATGGAATTGAGCTACTGGCCTGTCCTGCATCCAGCGTTCTTTCAGAACGCACATTCAGTGCTGCTGGAGGATTTGTCACGGATCACAGGGTGCGCCTGTCCACCGACTCGGTTGATCGACTGACTTTCATCAAGATGAACCAGTCTTGGATCACCACCAGCTACCACACACCAGATGCTGATATAACAGACTAATTGATTTTAAAATGTCACATCCCTTCAAGACTGATGCTGATGCTGAGTGCCTGTGCTGTTATGTTGTCTGGCTATCCTCCTCCTCCTCCTCAATGATACGATTAACGATGATAGCTTGGAAGATCATTTTGGTTTATGGGTGACGCCACCAGTGGCTAAGGCCCAATTTTTCAGCCCCTGTTTAACAGGGGCGTGTAATTAAAATTTTTGATGCAATACTTTGCAACAGGCCTCATTGCTGTGCTCCAAGTACAGTATCTGTGAGGGGTTGCAGTGTTGTGCCACCAGTGCCTAAGGCCCAATTTTTCAGCCCCGTTCAACAGGGGCATGCAATTATAATTATTGATCTAATAATTCACAGCAGGGCCCATTGCTGTGCCCACCAAGAGTAACTGTCAGGCCTTACAGTGTTGTGCCACCAGCAACACCACCACCACCAAAGGCCCAGTTTTTCAGCCCCTGTTCAACAGGGGCATGCAATTATAATTATTGATCTAATAATTCACAGCAGGGACCATTGCTGCGCCCACCAAGAGTAACTGTCAGGCCTTACAGTGTTGTGGCACCAGCAACACCATCACCACCACCACCACCACCAAAGGCCCAGTTTTTCAGCCCCTGTTCAACAGGGGCATGCAATTATAATTATTGATCTAATAATTCACAGCAGGGACCATTGCTGCGCCCACCAAGAGTAACTGTCAGGCCTTACAGTGTTGTGGCACCAGCACCACCATCAAAGGCCCAATTTTTACTACCACTGATCAACAATTATATGTTATTACAATTCCTGATATTATACTTGACAGCAGGGCGTTCCAGCACCCACCAAGAATAACTGTGAGTGCTTTCAGTGTTGTGCCAACACCAACACCTAAGGGGCCAATTTCTGCAGAGTATATACGGAAGGTCCCTACTTTCAAACATCCAACTTACAAACTACTAATACTTGCAAACGGAAGAAGACAACAGGAAGTGAGAGGAAATCTACCCCTTGGAAGGAAAATTCTCTCCTGTAAGAATTAATATGGGAGAAAGGTGTCTCCTCTCTACTGATGCTTTATCACCAATCCTTGTTTCAATACAAACACCACATTTCAAAAACAGTTGTCATTGGGATGCAAAGTGAGGTGAAATGTTCTGAATAGGGGCACAGACAGCAAAAAAAATGTGACAGGGGTGATAACCGTTCCCTATGTTTTCCAAAAAGCTAAAAAAAAGGAATTTGGCATGGAGCTACACTTAAACAATGCAGCTGTTCAAAATTACAAACAGATTCTACATAAGAACAAACCTACAGTCCCTGTCTTGTATGCACCGCCTGTATACGGCTGTTCAGAGTATATAGGGGCTTTTTTATTTTGTGTGCGGGGTTCCCCTTAATATCCATACAAGACCCAAAGGGGCTGGTAATGGGCTGGGGTAGGGGGGGGGTTGATGGGGTAGCTATGCCATTTTTCCTAAAGATTTTCATCCATATTACCGGGACCAGACATTGCATTAAAGCCGCAAGCAGTTTTAAATGGCTTTTTTTCCTTTAGAAATGTTATTTTGTGCAGGGACAGTTCTAAACACGGGAAACACGTGGCACTTCACAGGCATACTTTAGACACCCCCCAGGTACAATATTTAAAGGAATATTTGACTTTTTTTTTTTTCACTTAATGCATCATTAAAATGACTGCTCCCGGAAAACGTCCGTTTTTAAAACTTCTTTTTGCATTGATACATGTCCCCTGGTGCAGAACCCGGGTTCCCAAACTCTGTTTCGGACAATAACATGGATAATAGTCGTTATAATTAGCACTTTAGAATCCGAACGTTCGCATCCATTGTATTTAATAGGGTTCTAATGTTCGCGCGAACTTTCGATCCGTTCGCGGGTTCTGGTGCGAACCGAACCCGGGGGTGTTCGGCTCATCACTACCCCCCATAATGCAGCCAGTTTCTCCCCCATAATGCAGCCAGTTTGTCCTCATAATACAGCCAGTTTGTCCCCCATAATGCAGCCAGTTTCTCCCCCATAATGCAGCCAGTTTCTCCCCCATAATACAGCCAGTTTCTCCCCCATAATGCAGCCAGTTTCCCCCCATAATGCAGCCAGTTTCTCCCCCATAATGCAGCCAGTTTCTCCCCCATAATGCAGCCAGTTTGTCCTCATAATACAGCCAGTTTGTCCCCTATATGCAGCCAGTTTCTCCCCCAAATGCAGCCAGTTTCTCCCCTATATGCAGCCAGTTTCTCCCCTATATGCAGCCAGTTTCTCCCCCAAATGCAGCCAGTTTCTCCCCTATATGCAGCCAGTTTCTCCCCCATATGCAGCCAGTTTCTCCCCCATAATGCAGCCAGTTTCTCCCCCAATATACAGCCAGTTTCTCCCCCATAATGCAGCCAGTTTCTCCCCTATATGCAGCCAGTTTCTCCCCCAATATACAGCCAGTTTCTCCCCCATAATGCAGCCAGTTTCTCCCCTATATGCAGCCAGTTTCTCCCCCATAATGCAGCCAGTTTCTCCCCCATAATGCAGCCAGTTTCTCCCCCATAATACAGCCAGTTTCTCCCCCATAATGCAGCCAGTTTCTCCCCCATAATGCAGCCAGTTTCCCCCCATAATGCAGCCAGTTTCTCCCCCATAATGCAGCCAGTTTGTCCTCATAATACAGCCAGTTTGTCCCCCATAATGCAGCCAGTTTCTCCCCCATAATGCAGCCAGTTTCTCCCCCATAATGCAGCCAGTTCTCCCCCATAATGCAGCCAGTTTCTCCCCCATAATACAGCCAGTTTCTCCCCCATAATGCAGCCAGTTTCTCCCCCATAATGCAGCCAGTTTCTCCCCCATAATGCAGCCAGTTTGTCCTCATAATACAGCCAGTTTCTCCCCCATAATGCAGCCAGTTTGTCCTCATAATACAGCCAGTTTCTCCCCTATATGCAGCCAGTTTCTCCCCCAAATGCAGCCAGTTTGTCCCCTATATGCAGCCAGTTTGTCCCCTATATGCAGCCAGTTTCTCCCCCAAATGCAGCCAGTGTCTCCCCTATATGCAGCCAGTTGCTCCCCCATATGCAGCCAGTTTCTCCCCCATAATGCAGCCAGTTTCTCCCCCAATATACAGCCAGTTTCTCCCCCATAATGCAGCCAGTTTCTCCCCCAATATACAGCCAGTTTCTCCCCCATAATGCAGCCAGTTTCTCCCCTATATGCAGCCAGTTTCTCCCCATAATGCAGCCAGTTTCTCCCCCATAATGCAGCCAGTTTCTCCCCCATAATACAGCCAGTTTCTCCCCCATAATACAGCCAGTTTCCCCCCATAATGCAGCCAGGTTCCCCCCCATAATGCAGCCAGTTTGTCCTCATAATACAGCCAGTTTCTCCCCCATAATGCAGCCAGTTTCTCCCCCATAATACAGCCAGTTTCACCCCCATAATACAGCCAGTTTCTCCCCCATAATGCAGCCAGTTTCTCCCCCATAATGCAGCCAGTTTCTCCCCCATAATGCAGCCAGTTTCTCACCCATAATGCAGCCAGTTTCTCCCCCAAATGCAGCCAGTTTCTCCCCCATAATGCAGCCAGTTTCTCCCCCATATGCAGCCAGTTTCTCCCCCATAATGCAGCCAGTTTCTCCCCCATAATGCAGCCAGTTTCTCCCCCATAATGCAGCCAGTTTCTCACCCATAATGCAGCCAGTTTCTCCCCCAAATGCAGCCAGTTTCTCCCCCATAATGCAGCCAGTTTCTCCCCCATATGCAGCCAGTTTCTCCCCCATAATGCAGCCAGTTTCTCCCCCATATGCAGCCAGTTTCTCCCCCATATGCAGCCAGTTTCTCCCCCATAATGCAGCCAGTTTCCCCCCCATATGCAGCTAGTTTCTCCCCATATGCAGCCAGTTTCTCCCCCATAATGCAGCCAGTTTCCCCCCAATATACAGCCAGTTTCTCCCCCATATACAGCCAGTTTCTCCCCCATAATGCAGCCAGTTTCTCCCCCATATGCAGCCAGTTTCTCCCCCATAATGCAGCCAGTTTCTCCCCCATATACAGCCAGTTTCTCCCCCATAATACAGCCAGTTTCTCCCCCATATGCAGCCAGTTTCTCCCCATAATGCAGCCAGTTTCTCCCCTATATACAGCCAGTTTCTCCCTCATAATGCAGCCAGTTTATCCCCCATATACAGCCAGTTTCTCCCCCATAATGCAGCCAGTTTCTCCCCTATATACTGCCAGTTTCTCCCCTATATACAGCCAGTTTCTCCCCCATAATGCAGCCAGTTTCTCCCCCATATGCAGCCAGTTTCTCCCCCATAATGCAGCCAGTTTCTCCCCCATAATGCAGCCAGTTTCTCCCCCCCAGACCTGCACTTACCTTCCTCGAGTCAGCGCCGTCCTTCTTCCGTCCTCGATGTCTTCTCCCGCCCTTGATGTCACTTCAGCCAATCAGGTTACCGGTAACCAGACCCGGTGAACCTGATTGGCCAGGGAACGCACCCCTGTGCGTCCTCTCATTAGGTATTTAGAAGCCGATTACAGCCCTCAGGCTGTAGTCGGGAAGCCTATCAGAGCCTGCTGGCTCTGATAGGCACTTCTAAAGGCCAATCAGACGCTGTGACTCAGATGGCCGGCGCTCAAGGGGCCGGCCATCTGAATAGTGGGCGGCAGCAATACATAGGTTCATGCAATGCATGAACCTATGTAATGTTGTGGTGAGTGACGGCCGGGCGCAGAAGCGAGCGGTAGCGGGGCTTCTGCGCCCACTATGGTCGCACCGCCATGTGTAAAAAAAAGACATAAAAAAAACCTCTTAAAGGGCCTGTTTTTATTTAATTTTTTTGGTGACCACAGGAGGGGGGGGTGCGGCGCCCGGGCACCCCCTATGGACAGGCCGCCACTGTCCCATTGTATGAAAAAGCATTTGTTTGAGAAATCTACTCAAACCAAAAGGCTGACAGGTAATGTGACCAACTCACTATTGTAAAATTGTCCCATGTATCCTATGTCTGATTAATATAATAAAAATCATATTTTTAACAAACGCAATACATTCCGCCCTATGATTTTTTTTTCTCTCAGACCACACACAGAAAATCTCTTCATTACTAAAAACTCAATATACACATGAATTTTCCTTAAATGCAACCCCTCCCATATTTCTGTCACTGGGAAGGTGTTTCAGTCTTTGGAGAAAAGTTCATTAGAAAGTCCATTCTAAAGTTCTTTAGAAACAAGTCCAGGCTTGAAATACATCAAAGGCCTTGTTCTCCACAGCTCTTGCGATCTTCCGTCATTCTTTCCATCATGTAACCACTTTTCTCTGGTCTTCCTATGGATCAAATCTGAGACAGCCTGTGGAGTGGAAAACAAAGCAGATTATCTGTTCCTTCTAACAATACATAAACAGTAGATCCTGGCCCTTCAGCTACAATCTCTCCTCTAAATGGCTTCTTGCCTGGATATCTGACCAATACTTTGCCACCTGCCTGTTTGCACCCCTGACCCTCCCAAAGAACATCAATAGGGAAAAGAGGAAATATACTGATATTTCCCAGAAGATCACTGCTGTTTATTTTGGAAGGTTTGATGTTATGTAGCCTCACTTTCCACTCTTGCTGACAAGTATCCACTAACCAGCAGGGATGAGCCGAACACCCCCCTGTTCGGTTCGCACCAGAACCTGCGAACAGACAAAATGTTCGTGTGAACTTTAGAACCCTATTAAATACAATGGACTCGAACGTTCAAAATCTAAAGTGTTAATTATAAAGGCTAATATGCAAGTTATTGTCCTAAAAAGTGTTTGGGGACCTGGGTCCTGCCCCAGGGGACATGTATCAATGCAAAAAGAAGTTTTAAAAACGGCCGTTTTTTCGGGAGCAGTGATTTTAATAATGCTTAAAATGAAAAAATAAAAGTGAAATATTCCTTAAAATTTCATACCTGGGGGGTGTGTATGATATGCATGTAAAGTGGTGCATGTTTCCCGTGCTTAGAACTGTCCCTGCAAAAAATTTCATTTTTGAAAGAAAAAAATGCATTTAAAACTGACTCGCGGCTATTAATGAATTGTCGGCTCCCGGCAATACATTCAAAAGTCATTGATAAAAAATAAATAAAAAAAAAAAAGCGTGGGGGTTCCCCAGAATTCAATTACCAGGCCCTTCAGGTCTGGAATGGATATTAAGGGGAACCCTGCCGCAAATTTAAAAAAAAATTGACATGGGGTTCCCCCAAATATCCATTCCAGGCCCTTCAGATCTGGCATGGATTTTAAGGGGAACTCCACCCCAAATTTAAAAAAAAATGGCGTGGAGTCCCCCTAAAAATCCATACCAGACCCCTTATCCGAGCACGCAACCTGGCCGGCCGCAGGGGAAAAGGGGGGGACGAGAGAGCGCCCCCCCCCTCCTGAACCGTACCAGGCCACATGCCCTCAACATGGGGAGGATGTCCCCATGTTGATGGGGACAAGGGCCTCATCCCCACAACCCTTGCCCGGTGGTTGTGGGGGTCTGCGGGCGGGGGGCTTATCAGAATCTGGAAGACCCCTTTAACAAAGGGGACCCCCAGATCCCGCCCCCCCTATGTGAATTGGTAAGGGATACATTGTACCCCTACCATTTCACGAAGAAAGCGTAAAAAAATGTTTAAAAAAAACACACAAACACCTTGAAAAAGTCCTTTATTAAAAAAAAAACAAAAAAACATTCCAGCGGTGAAATCCAGTGTCCCGAGGCGATCCCGATGTCCAGCGCTGTCCTTCATTGGTTGTGCCTGAGCGGACCTGATGGGGAACTCCCTCTCAGTATTTTAAATGTATAGACCCGCCCCTTCTAAAGTTCCCCATCAGGTCCGCTCAGCGGACCAGATGCGGAACATGAGAAGGGGCGGGTCTATACATGTATTACCAAAGTGAGAGCAGTTCCCCATCAGGTCCGCCCCCTCGGTATGTCGGACCCGCCTACGTCATTGGCTTGAGCGGGGAACTTCCTTCACTATGTAAATTTAAATTACACAGTGAAGGAAGTTCCCCGCTCAAGCCAATCGCCGCGGGACACTGGATTTCACCGCTGGAATGTTTTTTTTTTGTTTTTTTTTTTAAATAAAGGACTTTTTCAAGGTGTTTGTGTGTTTTTTTTAACATTTTTTTACGCTTTCTTCGTGAAATGGTAGGGGTACAATGTACCCCTTACCAATTCACATGGGGGGGGGGCTGGGATCTGGGGGTCCCCTTTGTTAAAGGGGTCTTCCAGATTCCGATAAGCCCCCCGCCCGCAGACCCCCACAACCACCGGGCAAGGGTTGTGGGGATGAGGCCCTTGTCCCCATCAACATGGGGACATCCTCCCCATGTTGAGGGCATGTGGCTTGGTACGGTTCAGGAGGGAGGGGGGGCCGCTCTCCCGTCCCCCCCTTTTCCCCTGCAGCCGGCCAGGTTGCGTGCTCGGATAAGGGGTCTGGTATGGATTTTTAGGGGGACTCCATGCCATTTTTTTTTTATTTGGGGTGGAGTTCCCCTTAAAATCCATGCCAGATCTGAAGGGCCTGGAATGGATATTTGGGGGAACCCCACGTCAATTTTTTTTAAAATTTGCGGCGGGGTTCCCCTTAATATCCATTCCAGACCTGAAGGGCCTGGTAATTGAATTCTGGGGAACCCCCACTCTTTTTTTTTTTTTTTATCAATGACTTTTGTATGTATTGCCGGGAGCCGATAATTCATTAATAGCCGCGAGTCAGTTTTAAATGCATTTTTTTCTTTCAAAAATGACATTTTTTGCAGGGACAGTTCTAAGCACGGGAAACATGCGCCACTTTACATGCATATCATACACACCCCCCAGGTATGAAATTTAAAGGAATATTTCACTTTTATTTTTTCATTTTAAGCATTATTAAAATCACTGCTCCCGAAAAAACGGCCGTTTTTAAAACTTATTTTTGCTTGATACATGTCCCCTGGGGCAGGACCCCGGTCCCCAAACACTTTTTAGGACAATAACTTGCATATAAGCCTTTATAATTAGCACTTTAGATTTCTCCCATAGATTTTTCGAATTTGCCGCGAACACCCCAATTTGTTCGCTGTTCGGCGAACGGGCGAACAGGCAATGTTCGAGTCGAACATGAGTTCGACTCGAACTCGAAGCTCATCCCTACTAACCAGTCAGAGTCCCAGCCACTGTCTTGAAGCTCATCTGCCAATGCAAATATAACTTCAAACCTTCCTGCCAGATTCCCTCTCATTCCTAGATAGGCTTCAGCTTCAGATATGTCACTCTTGGTTTCTATGTCATGGGAAGCAGTAACATGGTATCTGTTAAACCCTGTTCTTTCAGGAACCTTACATAAATATTGAACTCTGCACTCCAGCTGTGGAATCTGGGCCTCAGCCCCTACCATCCTCTCATATGGTGTGCTTTTGGCTATTGGCCTAGAATTTAACAACATGACTGCCTGTGTGAGGACCCGATCCCACCCCCTTAGTGTATGTGTGGGTGTAATTTTGCGTATCTGGTCCTTCAATAGCCCGTTGTATCTTTCAATCAAACCAGCTGCCTGTGGATGGTTTGGGATGTGGCACAACCAGTACACTCCAGAATCTTTGGCCCACTGCTGTACTGTTAATCCGGTGAAGTGTGAGCCATTATCACTTTGGACTTGTTTGGGACAACCATAAGCAACGACAAGTTTCTGAAGCAGTTGAAGCGTTGCGGCTTGATCTGCAGGTTTGCAAGGATGGACAAGCATAAGTCCTGAATAGGTGTCCACTGCAGTGCAACAATATCTCAGTCCATTGTTTCCCTGGGGCAGGGGACCGATGAAGTCAATCTGCCAGATCTCTGCAGGCCTCTCACCCCTCTTAATCGACCCGGTGGAGTACTTTTGCAATGGCCATTGTCGCACTTCTCCACACACTGTACAGTTCCCTATTACAGTCTTTATCATGTCCATGGATATAGGCAATCCTCTCTGCTGTGCCCATTCATATGTTGCTTTCTGCCCCAAGTGTCCAGATTGCTTGTGGGCCCAGTTGGCCAAGTTCATAAAAACAGGATCAATTGGCACAACTGCCTTCACTTTTGCGATTTCATCTGCAAATCTGTTATGGTTCTCAAAGTCTGGTACTAGGGGCACATGTGCATCAACATGCCCCACTTTTATGGCGCGAGAGTGAGCTTCCTTCCAGATGTAGTCCCAGACTTCCTTGCCTCCCCACACCACCTTTCCATGAATCATCCATTCATTGGACTTCCACGTGGGCATCCAAGTTGTCAGTCCTTTAAAAACCGCCCAGCTCTCAGTTTAGATAGTGACATGGGAAGAAGGATCCTCCTGAAGAGTCATCACTACAGTTTTCAACTCTGCATACTGACTGGACCCTCCGATTCCGGACTCCTGCAGGACTGTGTCTGTACTTGGGTTGTAGGCTGCTGCTGTCCATTTACGCCCAGACGAGGTGATTATGGCTGAATCATCAGTGAACCACGCTGACTCCTTCATGTCTTCTGACAGAGACTCAAAGGGTGGAGCCTCTTGAATGGAGGATGACTGCAGCACAGGAATTTCTTCTTCTGGCCGGGTGCTGGTAAAAGTAACAAGCCCTGCCAACTGTTTTGAAATGTCTCTAACATCCCCAGCTGTAATACCCCCTCTTTCTTGAAGGTACCACTTCCATTTCATCAGTGTCTGGTTCTGGGCTACAGCTGCCCTAGTGGTCAGTCCATTATCTCTCACCCATCCTGCTATTGGCAATGCAGTATGGATGGTGACTGTGTCCTTTCCTGAAATGGTCTCTACATGTTGAAGTGCTGTGTAGGCCCCAAACAGGTACTTCTCTAGGGGCGTGTATCTCGTCTGTGCCCCTGTCAGTTGTTTGGACCAAAATCCAATAGGTATTGCTCTCAGTCCTTTCTTTTCATTTGGCTGCCACAGACTCCAAGATATGGTACCATTCTGCTCCACTACATCCAGCTGAAATGGTACTCCTTGTCTCACGGGTCCCAATCCCTGATGCTGCAAAAATAGCTTCTTTAGCAGCCAGGAATGCAGTCCGCTGCTCTGAACCCCATGAGAATTCAGTCTTTTTTCTGGTAACATTGTATATAGGCCTCAGAATCAGTCCAAGATGTGGAATGAACGATCTCCAGAATCCCACAACTCCAATGAACTTCTGTGCCTCCTTTTTGGTAGTAGGGGGCAACAGCGCCTGGATAGTTTGCACAACTGTCTCTGGAATCTTCCTCTGTGGCCCAGTCCACATCATTCCTAGGAATTTCACCTCTGTGGCAGGTCCTTGGACTTTGTCTCTGTTGTCTCTGTTGATAGCCCATCCTCTGTTCTCCAAGTGCTGTATCAGCAGGTGCAGTGCTTAATTTACATCTTCTTTTGTCCCAGAGATCATGATGTCATCAATGTAGTGAAACACAGCGACTTTCAAATTCAGGGTACTTAAATCTCGGGCAATCAGTCCATGACAAATCGTTGGAGAATGAAGATAGCCTTGCGGAAGGATAGTGAAAGTGTACTGGCGGCCGTCCCACACCATGGCAAACTGGTCTTGACAATCTGGGTCTATCAAAATTGAAAAGAAAGCATTAGCCAGGTCTATCACAGCATGATATTCTCCTGCATCTTTAGCAATTTTCTCAACAATTGAGATCATATCTGGTACAGCTGACTTCAATGGAGGTGCCACTTTGTTTAGACCTCTGTAATCCACAGTCATTCTATATGTCCCATCAGGTTTCTTTACTGGGAACACCAGAGACGAGAAAGGACTTACAGCAGGTCTAAGGATCCCTACTCTCAACAGTTCTTGAATAGTCTCCCCAATTTCTTTGTGGCCTCCAGGAAGTCTGTACTGCTTGAGACAGACTGGCTTCTCTGGTGGAGGAATGTAGACATGACCTCTGACCACAGCCTTCACCGCCCTTACCAGATACGCTTTATCAGGATACCCGAATGTGAATGTACCTCTTTCAGTCTGAATTGACTGACCTTGAAGTACATCCATCCCAAGAATATTTTCGGGAAACTCTGATATTAAAACATTTGTCATAAATCCTGATCCCTTGCCAATAGCCAATTTCACCCGTATCCTAACTGCTGGTGTAGTTTGCCCTCCCAAACCTTCTACATAAATCAATTCTCCTTTGTGATGGGAAGGATTTCCTTGCAAAAGTGTAACTTCGGCTGCGCTATCAACTAAAGCCATTACATGTGTAGGAGAAGATGACTTCCACCACCATACAGTGACAGGTGCATATGGGCGTTGGTCTCCTGCTGTCACTGCCCTTGCTGCTATTACAGGAGACTTCATAAAGGATAAGGAACCTCCCAATCCCCTTTTCTGATTCTCTCTAACTCCTCCCCAGGATAAAGGGATTTGGGTTCATGTTCAGTTTTGGGAATTTGTTACTTAACTTCTGTTACTCGTGATCTCCATTGGCAAGAATCATTGCCAATGGAGATCACGAGTAACAGAAGTTAAGTAACCTTTAAATGTATTTGTACTGTTATAGACCATAGGCTGTTCTATTTGCTAGGCATTTTGCTTGTTATAGATATCTGTCAGTCTTGTAGTGTATTCCTAATATTGTAATAGTTTTGTATGTACAGCATCTTGTATAGTACTGTAAAAGCACATTTACACACTGCAGAAGTCTCAGCTTCCTTGTTATACCACAGAGTAACCTTGCTAGATAGATGCAAAGCGAAACAACATTTGACTGGCAATGTCGAAGCTCGTCTGATCCAGCTGAATGCATTGGCTGTGAGCCCAGAAAGTTCGGACCAAGCAGCAGCATCGAAAGATACTACCCCGCCGGAACCTGTAGCAATGATAGGACCAGAGTTTATTGCTGCCTTGAGAGCCTTAGTGGAAAGATGCCAAAAGAGTAACCCAACATACACTGGGTCTGGATATAGAAAACTGAGGGCTTTTTCAGGAAAGCAACAAGTGCCAGCCGGAGAGGACAGCTTTGAGAAATAGCTGGAGCAAGTGACGCAAGCAGTAGATAAATAGGACGTCCCCAAGCAAAAAAATGAGAATTACTGAGAGCTTAAGGGGGCCTGCCTCAGAAGCCATTAGCAATTCAAAACTCAGCAAACAGGATTGTACTGCTCAGGATTACTTGAGTATTCTGCAAGATGTGTTTGGGTGAACCGAAAAGACCTCTGACCTTATGTATCAGTTCAAACATACCTATCAAAATGAAGGGGAGAAGCTATCTGACTATATGAGGTGTCTAGACAAGATAATGCACCAGGTATTACTAAACAAGGGCTTGGATCCCAGGTAAGTAGATGAAGTCTGGGCACAACAGGTTTTGAGGGGGGCTCAACCCCTAGACCCTATCACAATACAGCTGAAAACACGAGAAGGCGGAGGAGTCTTAAAATATATGACTTGATCCGGGTTGTACGAGAAGAGGAGGCCATGCTGGAAAGCAAAAGGTAGACCCAGAAGTCAGAACCTATTGCTGAGGTTAGGGTAGCTAGTGCGACTGATGGCAACACAGAAATAGAGCTTTTGAAAACCCAGGTGTCACAATTAATGGAGATGATGACTCTACTCACAGCCGGAGCCACTGTCTCACCCGGAGTCCAAGCAGTCTGTAAACCCTATGGTTGTCAAGGCCAAGAAGCCAGTGAATCGAGGGGTTTGCTTCAACTGTGGAGGAGTGGGGCACTACCGACTTGTTTGTCCAAGCCCACCAAAGTCTGAAACCCAGCGTTCAAAGCCAGCGGGAAACTTCAGAGGGCCCCGGTGAAGGAGCCAACCGAGTGATCAACTACAAGCGTTAGCGCCATAATCAAAGACGCAAAGAAACCACAGTGGAAGCCAAAATCTTTATTGAGGGCCCCCACTGCTGTTTCTGAGTGACCTTAAAACCCCTTCTCCTTGACCTCAGGTGCCAGGTCACCGAGAGTAGATGCACATCAGCCCTCTGGGGCCCAACAGAGATGCAAGCAAAACCTGAAGCCCATCAAGAAAGGGGCATGAATGCAGACAAAATAATTATCCTACTGCTGGTAGATTCCCTGACAAGCTAGTGGGACCATTCCCCATCATGTCAATTCAAGTAGAAGGCATCTATACAAAGGCCCTTCTGACCACAGGGGCACAAGTTACCCTACTATATAGAGACTTTTACGACCAGCACCTCAAACACTTACCCCTGCAGAGATTGGAGGAATTGGAGATATGGGGTATTGGGACCCAAAATTTACCATATGATGGATACTTACCGGTCCAGTTGACTTTTGGCCACTCTGTGACCAGACAAACAGAAACATTTAATACCCTAGCCGTTGTATGCCCTCGCCCATCAGGAGCCAACAAGAGTTCTCTGATAATAGGAACGAACACTGACCTTGTCAGAAGACTGCTCACTCCTCATGTATTGAAGTCTAACACCCCAACCAAAGGCATACACCCTATGCTGAGATAAGTATATCAGCACCTAGTTGAAGAACAGAGAGCCCCAGCTGAAGGAGTAGGAAAGATTTGGCGATTAGGCAGAAGTGAGAAGATACTACAGCCTGGAGAGGTGGCGTGTCTACAAGCTTCAGTCAAACTCAATTGGGAACAACTGGGCCCCTTTGTTGTCCTTGAAGCTGACTGCCAGGGAGAGGACACTGGAGTGAAGGTAATCTCAGCGGTGATATCAACTAGGGCTTTGCAATAGAGTCGTGGGAAGATCGCTGTCAGCGTCCGCAATGTTACGGCCTCGCCGTTAAAACTGCGGGCCCGAATGCTGTTAGGACAAGTGAGTCCTGCCACCCCAGTCTCACCATTTGATTTGGTGAGACTGGGGTACACATACAACCGTGGGACTTGTAACCAAATTTTCTTCACATGAATTACAGTTACGGAGCCTGGTTGCAAAAAACTGGCACTTCCTTACAGAAGATTACACCATTGTAAAATACGTCCAACCTACCCCGGAGCTCATTTTCAGAAGGGCCACTACCCTCAGACAGAAATTGACCTCAAGTCATTACTTACCATGTAAGAACAGCAACCCTCTTCCACGAGGAACATACCAATGTGGAGAGTGTCCACGATGCCCCCTGATAAAGGAGGGCAAGGGAATTATGCTACCAAATGGTATATGGCACAAATCCAGAACATATGCCGACTGCTCCACAAGGGGGGGTCATTTATTTAATGACCTGCCTTTGTGGGGCTTTCTATGTCGGCAAGACATTACGCGAACTGAGGAAAAGAATTGGTGATCATACCTACCTTTCAGAGAGGGGTAAAATCATCACACCAATAACTAGGCACATTGGCCTCCACCATAGGTATAGCACCAAAATTATCTTTTTTTTTTTTGTCTTGGAAGTCATACCCAGGAACCCCAGAGAGGGCAACTGTGACAAAACTATCTTGCAGCGCGAAACGCTATGGATAGAGCGCCTAAACGCAATGACTCCACCAGGTATAAATGGAGTTAATTCATATAAGCCATTTCTATGATACAATAACGACAATAGAGCAGAGAAGCCCAAATCTCTCATAAAACTGTATATCTATCATGATAGACAATTTTTCCTTTCTATCTTCCTTTTTTGCTTCCCCCCACTTTAATATATACAACTGCCCCCCTGTTTCTCTGCTTTAATGCTCCCCTTCCATCTTCTGTCAGTATGAAGGATACATGTGGGGTCCGTTTCATTAACATGGGCGGATTCATCTGAAATGACCTGTTTTTTCTTTATTATTTATTGTTTTGCAATAATGACTGTATATATACTATGCAAATTTGTAAATTTATTGTATATTTTTATAGATCTGCATCCATCTACTGAGCCCTTTCACCCGGGATGACATGGCGACGAGCATAGTGGAAGTGCAGTTTGGCTGTCTCACCACTGGGGGACCCATCAAGTCCATTGATGTCTCACATTGGGGAAGGGCATTGCCCTTCTCCAAAATGGCACCTCTAGCATCGGCACGGAGCTGCGCCATAGACTGGGTACTTGGATCTATCGTGACCCACCCGGCGGATGCATGTTCCGATGGGGGGTGCCCCGATGGCAGCAGCCGCTTTGGGGCGCCCACTATCCTCACGGTGGAGCATGCGCCACACCGGACCAGATCCGGTGATGTCAGACGCTCGACCTCATGGGCGTCGCCGGATGGGAGCTCTAGGAGACACAATTTAAAAGCAGACACAGCGGTATACACACCAGCTGTGTGCTGTGTGTAAGAGACGTCTGTGCATCCCTATATAGCATCAATGGTGAGTTTAAGCCTTTAATCTTGGTCTCAATCTTTGAACAATTGGGGGTTATATGTAGAACTAAAACAAGTCTATATGTGATTATGAACCACAGAATTTCCATCTCTTGTGAGGCATTTGTCTGATCCAGTTAAGTGGGAGTTTTTTTCCTTATATGGTGTATACGAAGCTTTTGCAATCACCATATAACTTTGAAGGTAAACAATTGACTTCACTGATTATATATAATACCTGACAGACTCCATGGGAGACTACGTGTGGGTTAACCCCCGCCTCCTCTCCACAGCTATAGGACCCCCTACCCATAAATTTGAGCTCACCTCTACAGACAGTGTTCCTTTTTTGTCCTCCTCACATGGACCCTTCATCATGCGATTCTGTGCGGTCCAGGATGTCTGTCGGATCAGGTAGCAGTTGTGCGGTGCACCCAGGGCTCAGCTATGAGCGGGAGAGTGGTTACAGGGCTGGAAATACCCCTATGGTGGAAGGGATGTGGCCCAGAGTACCGGATCGGATGTCGCAGGAATCCCCGGCTGGTAAGGTCTGAAGATCTTTATTTTTTCTTCTCTCATGGCAGACAAGTTTTTGTATGTGCTTTGTCTATTCCCTTGTTGTTTTTACATGCCTCTGCGTCTCCCCGGCATGTGGAACGCTTCTGCGTTCCAGAGAGCTGCGTTCCAGAGAGCTGCATTCCTTCCGGGTCTCCGGCCGTCGCTCGTCTGCGCATGCGCTGAGCCACGGTGAAACCGAGGCTTGGTTTTTGCGCAGTGCGGCAGAGGGGCCCGAGGCCGCACAGGCGCAGTAGGATTGGTCTCCTCGGCGCAGGCCCGCGACGGAGACTGGCCATGATGTCATCCCGGCGGGGAATTTAAACCGCTGGGAGCCCTATACAGGTGGGATACCTGTGGGCGTTCGAGCGGCAGCATCCCGGAGCGCGGTACTACTGTGGGCAAGGTAGGCTTAGCATACTGGACTCCTGAACTTTAGGGGGAGGAGTTAAAAAATATATATATTTTTGTATGTTGTGCAATTAATATACATGTTTGTATAGTATTTGAATGGTATGTCTTTCCTTATGCCTTCCTAGCCCTGGTTGTACTCAGTTCTCGGAGTGTTTGTTTCGTTCTATCATCACCATGGACTCATCTTCACCGTCGTGTGGCCAGCCCTCCCGCACAAGGTATCTGCGGAGGGTGCTGTTAATGTGTTTGCAGCCGGTTGCTAATGGTTACCTTGTTTGCTTTCCTCCTCTTCCCCTGTGTGTATTGTTTCATTGCAGCCCGGCTAGATCTGATCATCCATCACAAGGCAGGATCCTTGCCAGGCCGCATCATCAACATCATTCATCTTCCAGGTCCAGACGCGGCACTACGTCTAGAACCCATCATCATAGGGGACGTTCACATTCCCCCTCTAGGCATAGAAGACGTTCCCATTCCTCCTCTAGTCACCGCCACCACCACCACGATAGTCGCTCTGACCACAGAGCCTGCTGAGGATGTAAGACCAGAGTCCCGGAGGGCAAATCGTTATGCGACCCATGTTATGCCCGAGCGGTCGGTGAGAAAGAGACCGAAAAACAAAATCTTGAGTCTCTTGTGGTACAGCAATCTACAGTAGGTGCCGCCGACATTGTATATTCATTGCGATCCTATCACGGAGATTCTCGGCGACAGGGGTGCCGACATCTCGGCGACAGGGTGGCGACACATCTCGCGCTCGCTGCAATAGCAAGGAGACGCGGCACTGTATTGAACGGGATCCGACGTGGATTCCCGCCAATACCAGGCACTGTGTTTGGTATGAATCCTGAGCGGGAACTCCACGTCAATTTTTAAATCAAAAACAGGCATGTGTTCCCCCTCCAGGAACATACCAGGCCCTTCGGTCTGGTATGGATTTGAAGGGGACTCCCCTAAGCCAGAAAAATCAGCGTGGGGGTCCCCCTCAAAATCCAAACCAGACCCTTATTCGAGCACACAACCTGGCAGGCCACAGGGGAAGAGGGGGGGGGGAGAGAGCGGCCCCCCTCCCTCCTGAACTGTACCAGGTCGCATGCCCTCAACATGGGGGGGGGGGGGGGGGGGGGTTTGGGGCAGGGGGGCGACCTGCGGCCCCCCCACCCCAAAGCACCCTGTCCCCATGTTGATGGGGACAAGGGCCTCTTCCCGACAACCCTGGCCGTTGGTTGTCGGGGTCTGCGGGCGGGGGCTGATCGGAATCCGGGAGCCCCCTTTAATAAGGGGGCCCCCAGATGCCGGCCCACCGCCCTATGTGAATGAGTATGGGGTACATCGTACCCCTACCCATTCAGCTGGTGGAAAAAATGGCAATAAAAAAACACGCACAGCTTTTTAAAGTAACTTATTACACAGCTCCGGGGGTCTTCTTCCAACTCCGGGGGTCTCCGGTGTCGTCGCCGCGCTCTCCGGTTCTTTCTTCCTTCTGCCGGGCCTCCGCTATCTTCTTCCAGCTCTTTTGCTAGCGGGGCCCGGTCTTCTCCGTCGCCTTCTTCCCTCTTCTCCTCCTCTCCAGTTCTTTCTTCCTTCTGCCGGGCCTCCGCTATCTTCTTCCAGCTCTTTTGCTAGCGGAGGCCCGGTCTTCCCCGTCGTCTCGTCAGGCTCTCCGTTGTCCTTCTGCCGGCGACGGGAAGACCGGCCCCTCCACTAGCAAAAGAGCTGGAAGAAGATAGTGGAGGGGCCGGTCTTCCCGTCGCCGTCTTCTTCCCTCTTCTCCTCCTCGATGTTGACTCGTCGCTTCCTCCCGCTGTAATGCTGGCTTTATCGGTCCGCAGCGATTTATATAGGCTTCTCATGACGTCACATGCTCCGGGTGGCCCCGGAGCATGTGACTGTGACGTCATGGGAACATGTGACTATGACGTCATGAGAAGCCTATATAAATCGCTGTGGACCGATGAAGCCAGTATTACAGCGGGAGAAAGCGACGAGTCAACATCGAGGAGGAGAAGAGAGAAGAAGACGCCGACAGGAAGACCGGCCCCTCCACTAGCAAAAGAGCTGGAAGAAGATAGTGGAGGGGCCGGCAGAAGGACAACGGAGAGCCGGACGAGACGACGGGGAAGACCGGGCTTCCGCTAGCAAAAGAGCTGGAAGAAGATAGCGGAGGCCCGGCAGAAGGAAGAAAGAACCGGCGAGCGCGGCGACGACACCGGAGACCCCCGGAGTCGGAAGAAGACCACGGGAGCTGTGTAATAAATTACTTTAAAAAGCTGTGCGTGTTTTTTTATTGCCATTTTTTTCCACCAGGTGAATGGGCAGGGGTACGATGTACCCCATACTCATTCACATAGGGTGGTGGGCCGGCATCTGGGGGCCCCCTTATTAAAGGGGGCTCCCGGATTCCGATCAGCCCCCGCCCGCAGACCCCGACAACCAACGGCCAGGGTTGTCGGGAAGAGGCCCTTGTCCACATCAACATGGGGACAGGGTGCTTTGGGGTGGGGGGGCCGCAGGTCGCACCCCTGCCCCAGAGCACCAAACCCCCCCATGTTGAGGGCATGCGGCCTGGTACGGTTCAGGAGGGAGGGGGGGTGCTCTCTCGCCCCCCCCCCCCCTCTTCCCCTGCAGCCTGCCAGGTTGCGTGCTCGGATAAGGGTCTGGTTTGGATTTTGACCGAAGGGCCTGGTATGCTCCTGGAGGGGAACCCATGCCGGTTTTTTATTTAAAAATTGACGTGGAGTTCCCACTCAGGATTCATACCAAACACAGTGCCTGGTATTGGCGGGAATCCACGTCGGATCTCCATCTACCGGCAATGCGTGCCGCTCATTGCGAAAGGAAAAACAAAATTTTTCCTTTCCCGATGACGAGACAGCTCGGCGCTGGCTCTCACGACGGGGCTCGTAGGGTGTCAATCTCGCCGCTAGAAGAGGCGAGATTGACACAATATCGGGGGCACCTACTGTATGAAGGAAATAGATGCCCCCCACACGAGGAGCCAGTCCACCACCTTGTCTGGCTCCTTGGCTGACGAGGCCCAGGAGGATCCCGGCCAATTCCAGCCCCATGATGCCTTCCATGATTCCTCGCAAGACGAGATGGAGGGAGATGATTCTACAGTGGGATTTGACTACGCTTTAGTCTCTCCACTGATCAAGGCAGTTAAGGAAACCTTAAAGTTGGAAGATACCACTGCCCCCCCCAGAAAAACAAAGGAAACTTTTTAATCAACTGGGGAAAGAACGCTCCAATTTTCCACTTCCCTCTGAGCTGAAAGGCGTGTTTGAGGAAGAATGGAGCAAGGGAGATAAGAAGGTTTCTATGATAAGCAAAACCTCTAGACTGTATCCCTTTAAAGCCGAGGATGTTAAGAATTTGGAAAATGCTCCCCTCGTAGATGCAGCAGTAATGCGCCAAGCGAAGCATGTCACCCTCACGCTAGATGATACTGTATCTTTTAAAGATGCTCTGGAACAAAAGATTGACCAAGACCTCAAAAGAATTTATAGCCTGACTGGAACGGCCTGCAAGCCAGCCTTAGCCCTTGCGGTTACCTCCAAAGCAATGGAGGCCTGGGTGGAAAATGTAGACTCCGTTCTGAAAGGTGTTTCGGAGGAATTAGCTCAAAGTTCAGCAGTGCAAGAACTTAAACTGGCAGTCGCCTTTTTGGGGAAAGCATCAACTGACCTCATCCGTTTACTGGCTAGATCAATGTTGTCTTCGGTCACAGCCAAACGTGGTTACGCCCCTGGCTTGCTGATCCAGCCTCCAAGCAGGCATGGTGCAAAATTCCCTTTGAAGGGACTTCATTGTTTGGGAACAAACTTGATAACGCCATTTCAAAAGCTACAGGTGGAAAGTCGGGTTTCCTTCCCCAGGACAGGCGCCCGTTTAATCAGAGAAGACCTCAATGGAAACGCAGTACAGAGCGTTCGAGGGAGGCACGCTCCTATAGACCCGGACGGCTACGTCTCTTCCGGCACGTCTGGGTGGCCTCGATCTCAGATTATTGGACCATCAAGACGGTCTCAACAGGCCACACGTGGTCCTTCACCAAGATTCCTCCCTGCAGACCAATGCAGACCTCGGTCAGAAGAAAAACAACAAGTTCTTCTATCCTATGTGAATGCCCTGAAAGATCAAGGAGCAGTAGTATCCGTGCCAAAAAGCGAGGAATTCCAGGGGGTATACTCCCCACTCTTTCTAGTACAAAAGAAGAACGGCTCTTGGCGCCCAGTTATAGACCTCACCTTTCTGAACAGCTATATAAAGCACGAGAAGTTCAAGATGGAGTCACTCTCGACTATCCAAAAAGTCATTCAATCAGGCGACTGGTTGATCTCAATAGATCTAAAGGACACGTACTTTCATGTTCCCGTGGCAGAAGATTTCCGCAAATCTCTTTGTTTTCAGGTCGAACGAGAGCACTTACAGTTTATATGTCTTCCATTCGGATTAACCACTTCTCCAAGAGTTTTTTCCAAGGTGCTGTTGGCAATAGTGTCTCTTATCAGAGTACAGGGCGTGCGTCTGTACCATTACCTGGACAATTTGCTAGTACTGTCTCAGGACAAGCAGCAGCTTTTGGTCCACAAAGAACAGGTGATCTCTACACCAATAGAGTTCGGATGGCTCCTAAACCGGGAGAAAAGTCAGCTAGAGCTGACCCAGTGCTTAATCTATCTAGGAGCTCAATTCGACACCATAGAGAATACCATCTCTCTTCCGGAAGAAAAAATCCTGGTCATTCAGGAAAGAATCTCCTTAGCCCTAGACTCTTCACACCTAAGGGTGTCACAGTGCTTGAAGATAATCGGCACGATGGTGGCCACATCCCCTATGGTCAAATGGGCGATGTGGAGACTTCGTCCTTTTCAGTCAGTCTGACCTCCACTGCTGGAGGAAACCTATCTCAATCAGTTGATCCGGATAACACAGTCAATGAGGAACAGTCTCCTCTGGTGGCTTCAACACAAGAACTTGTTAACATTCCCCTCCCTTGCTCCCATCCATTGGGTAACTGTTACATCCGATGCCAGCAATGCGGGCAGGGGGGCCCATTGTGGGGCAGAACTGGCTCAGGGCAAATGGGATGCCCGTCTCCACATTCCAGGTTCAAACATTCTGGAACTATTGGCTGTATGGTGAGCCCTTCAAGCCTTTTCCCACCTCCTGAAAGGGAAGTCGGTCCTACTGAAGATGGACAACACCACTGCGGTGGCATACGTGAAGAGGCAAGGGGGCACTCGGAGCTCCGCCCTTCTCCAAGAGGTCGAGCCCATCATGACCTGGGCTCAGAGGAATCTTCTCAACTTGACAGCAGCCTTCATTCCAGGGGAGCAGAACATTCAAGCGGACTTCCTGTCACACAGCAACCTAGACAACAACGAATGGTCACTGCACCCACAAACATTCAAGTGGATCCTATCGTTGGGAATCAATCCCAAGGTGGATCTGTTTGCATCCCCATGCAACTACAAAATCGACAGATACTACACTCGAGGTCTGTGCAGTCAAGCTTTCGGAGTGGATGCGTTAACGAGCAAGTGGAATTTCAACAGGGCATATGCCTTCTCTCCACCTCCGATCATGTTAAAATTCCTACAGTGGCTTCAGTTGGAGACAGTCGAAGTGGTAACAATAGCACCATACTGGCTGAGCAGGCCGTGGTTGTGGTTTCCTCTCCTGAATCTAATGGGTTCCGGGACCCGTTGCCTCTTCCTCTCAGGCCGGATCTTCTTTCTCAGGGGGCTACCCTGCACCCCTGTCCAGCGATACTGAGACTGATGGTCTGGTTCTTGAAAGGGAGAGGCTAGAGTCTCTTGTGTGGGCTTCAGGGGTAATCTCTACCCTTATGAGCTCCAGAAAGCCTAACACAAACAGAACTTACAATAAAATCTGGGCCAGGTTTTTCAGCTTCACGACTTCTGCAGGAAAATCATCTAGAAATCCTAGTGTTCAAGACATTTTGAGTTTTCTCCAATCAGGCTTGGATCTTCCTTTGTCGATCAGTTCCCTCAGGGTACAAGTTTCAGCCTTATCAGCTTTTTTGGGAACGTCATGGGCAACTCATCCCCTGGTTCAACAGTTCTTTCGGGGGGCACCGAGAATCAGGCCTCAGAGGAAACCCAGGTTCCCCAAATGGGATCTGTAACGACACCCCCCAATATAAAAGGGGTTAACGCTGTTTAGAATATTCCCTCTCTGAACACACAACCACTATCGACCCCCCCCCCCCCCCCCCCACAGCCAGGCGACCACTTCCCATAGGATTAATCCTTCCAGAGATGAGACAACGCTCTGTATTTCAAGTTCCAAAACAGGGAATTACTTTATTTTCAAAACACATGGTAACACATTTCTCTTCAAAACCCTTCCCTCCCATCCTTGGGGGAACAGGGCGGGTTAAACTGTCCAATGACAATGGTGATACAGGTCATGTGTGTTCAAACTTCTCCTTTAGTAAACAGTCTTAGCAGGAGGGGTGATTTCCCCCCCCCCCTCCTCACAGAAGACACTTCAACATCCCATAATATGCAGCCAGACGGTCGACCAGCTCCAATCCACATCATCACAGTAGCAGACTTAATTCATAATAGACAATAGAATGCGATTACACAACCCCCAACCACAGTACACACCCAATCTAGATACAATGTATAAACAGCATTGAATGTGGCTATCATAGGTCATAGTGGGGTTTTTCCATTCACCCTGTGTCCAAAGTGACCCCCTGTCACACAATCACCGATTTATAATGGGGGTTTTCATTCACCCTGTGCCCCTAAGGGAGACACAGGGTGGTTGACACATAAGAGGCATTGGGGAAGCTGAAGCAAGGGTATCCCATACTGTCCAAGAGATTCTGGGTTCCCCGGGCGCTCCCGTTACATCTCTCCCCTTTCGGCAGGGGACGAACACAGGAGGGGACCCCAGACGGGTTGCCTCCGAAGTTAGTCCATAGTTCCATTCTTCTAATGCCAGTATCCCCACAGTACCCCAAATCAATTGCTCCAAGCAGAGCATTACTTACCCAGCCAACCTCTGCCTCTCTCAGAGAACATACCCGCCGCTGGGGAGAAGACAGGGTGACTGGGCTCAGTCCGTCATGCTGTTGGGGATCTGGGCCGACTGCCCAGCCTCCCTGGAGTATACAAGTGGAGACTGAAGTCCCATCCACTTGTAGTAGGTGAAAATCCCCCAGTGTTTGCAAAGCAAGGCTGACATCCTCCGGTCTCAGTGTCACATCATTTTCTGGGGTTGGGTCAGTGAAGACCGAAGTCCCCATCCAGTACCACAGGAACTCCCTCTTCTGTTAGCAACCCAGCAGAAGAGCTGGCAACTATGAGTGGAGACCGCAGTCCCATCCACCGATATCAGCTCAAGCTGCCATTGTGTGCAGAGGCCAGTAGCATTCTGCCCTACTGCCAGTGAATCAGTTGGGGTTAAAAGCTTTACTACCTCAGCTTGTTGCTGGAGAGAGGGGCCAACTGCCCCGGCTCCCTGAAACTCCACAGTTGTTTCCGTGCTGGGCAGAGGTTGCTAGCACTCTGCCCTGTTGCCAGCACTTCTGCTGGGGACTCCACACCATCTGCTCTGGCTAACTGTTGGGGAGGGAAAATGGCTACTTCTCCTCCCTGCATCTCTGAAATCCACTCGGAAAGGGGAACCATCACCTTCTCAACTCGGGCCTCCAAAACTGCCACGGGTGTAGAGCAGGGGTCTGCAGTACTTTGTCCTGCTGCCAGTACTTGAGCAGGCGATGCATAATCCATAACATCCTCTGAACAGTCCCTTAAGTCCATACCTTCTGTAATCTGTAGCTGGGAAGCTGAGCCAACTGCCCTAGCTCCCTGGAACTCCATATCATCCACTTCGGCTTTAGGGATGGCAATCTTCAGATTTTCCACTGCCGATTCTTCAGCCAGGATTTCATAGTTGTCAACTGGTATTTCCTGATAGTCCCAGGCAAAGGGAGCCCCACCCTGCTGCTGAGCAGAGTCTAGCAGCTGTTTGTAGGCAATCTCCAGCTCCCATTCCTGAACGGCCAGAAACTCAATCTTCCTGTGCCCAGTGCCCTTCCGAGACATTCAGTTTTTGCTCTCTGTGCTCCATTATTTCCTCCAAACGCCACTCCTGATCACTCCCAAAGTCAGGGTCACTGGACAGCCTCCAATACAACAATCCCAGGCCATCATAGTCAAAGCCTTCCATGGGGCTGTCATCCGCTGACCATGGGCACTCTTGGGCTACATACCACCGGATGGCTCTGTAGCTCTCGTCCAACCGCATCTCTGCCTGGATCAGCCTGCTTAACTCGGCTGTCCACTCCTGCTTCGGTTGTTCTCCCAATAACAGCATTCGTACTTCATACTGCGACCAGTACCTTACATGGATGGAGGGGAGAACTTTTCCCTGGTGTTGCTGCTCGAGAGACAGCGCTTTCTTCCAGAGTTCGCAGCGGATTGAATCAGACCATCCCAGCAGGACCTCCTCTGATACTGGTCCTCTATGCTGTATCTGCATCTCTCGCAACCTCCTTCTGAATTCCTTTTCCATGTCGGCTGGTATCTGTATCTCTCCTCTCCTTTCAGTTGGTGCTGCTTCTTTAGGTTTTGTCTCCGATTGCCGTATTTCCGCCATTCTCTGCTCATGTTGCCGCTCATCCTGCCGCTGGATGTCTCTAATGGCTTCCTGTATGGCGGTCTCTGATGGGTTAGCACCATATAATGCCAAGCGCTCTCGAACTCGTTGCTGAAACAAATCTTCAACTGACCGGGGTCCTGCATCACCCTCCTTCGGCTGCATAGCTGGTCATTCACTGTCGTGGTTTGGAGTGTCCCAGGAACTGGAGGGAAAATCCCGCTGCTGCCAACTAATGTAACGACACCCCCCAATATGAAAGGGGTTAACGCCGTTTAGAATATTCCCTCTCTGAACACACAACCACTATCGACCCCCCCCCCCCCCCCCCCCCCACAGCCAGGCGACCACTTCCCATAGGATTAATCCTTCCAGAGATACGAGACAACGCTCTGTATTTCAAGTTCCAAAACAGGGAATGACTTTATTTTCAAAACACATGGTAACACATTTCTCTTCAAAACCCTTCCCTCCCATCTTTGGGGGAACAGGGCGGGTTAAACTGTCCAATGACAATGGTGATACAGGTCAGGCGTGTTCAAACTTCTCCTTCAGTAAACAGTCTTAGCAGGAGGGGTGATTTTTCCCCCCCCCCCCCCCTCCTCACAGAAGACACGTCAACATCCCATAATATGCAGCCAGACGGTCGACCAGCTCCAATCCACATCATCACAGTAGCAGACTTAATTCATAATAGACAATAGAATGCAATCACAGCAAGGATTACACAACCCCCAACCACAGTACACACCCAATCTAGATGCTAGGCGATTTCCCCCCCCCCCCCCAAAAAAAATCTGCGATATATTTTTTTTTTTTTTTTTTTATATTAAAGTGCATCAACAAACAAAATTGCAAAGGCAAACCCTTTCTCTAACTGTAAAGTCAGTGTGCAACAAACACACAATATAGTCCAGCGCTCATGGAACATACATTATTAACTAAAACTCTTGAAACTCTGTGTGTGATTCCTTCTGTCCCAGCCTTGCTGCGATCCTGGCTCTGCATCCTTTTGGGTTGGAGGGCCCTCCACACGCTGGTCTGCCTGTTGTCCATCATTCAAGGTACTGTGCTCACACGGAGATCATGCCACAGGCTTTGTTTTGACTTTTTTTAACCCCTTCTTGCTCCACGGATGTCACTGCAAGTTTAACAAGTTTGTCACCACTGGCAACTGGAGAGTTAAGATTCATTTGCCTTCTGCACATTTGGGATTGGATCCCTCTCTTTTATTGTGATTAATAAATGGACTAAGCTTTTTTATCAATTCTTCAAGAGTTTTCAATAGTTAATAATGTATGTTCCATGAGCGCTGGATTATATTGTGTGCATGTTGTGTATTTTGTATTTCTGGGTACGGATTTTTTCTTGCTGCGCTGGATCCTGTTTTTTTCCCCCTTTTGGATACTTTGTACTTCCCAAAATATTGGATTTTTTTATTATTATTATTATTATTATTTATTATTATTATTATTTATTATTATTATTATTATTATATTTTTTTCTTTATCCACCAATTTAGCGCTTGTGACCTTTTTGTTGTTTTTTTGCAGTGTGCAACAAAGATTGTTAAACATCCAAATTATTAATACTGTATTTGGATTTAGCTAATAAAACAACAAAAAATCCTGAGGTTACTCTTAGTTGAATTGTCCATGCCTCACTGTGCCCGTGCCTCACTGTACCCGCGTCTCACTGTGCCCGTGCTTCAATCACTGTGCCCGTACCTGATGCAGATTTTCATGGTATACGGATTTTACTGCTACACCGGTGGCCATTCCAGTATTCAACAGCCGCGCCTCCTCCTCATCTGTGATAGGCGGAACACTCAATTTCCCAGCATTCAGTGTTCCGCCTATCATGGTCATCCTCATAACACAGACGAGGATGAGAGGATGTCCGTGATAGGCTGAATACTGCCTGCTGTGAAATTGAGTGTTCCGCCTATCACAGACGACGAGGACTCGGGAGGCGCGGCTTTTGAACACTGCAATGGCCGCCGTCTGTCTGCATGACACGCTGATCAGGTAGGCAGATGGCGGCTGCAGCGAGTAGATGTAATTGGGGTAACGCTGCCCAGTGCCATTCCGGATACGCCCCCTGCAGTCCTGCTACGGAAACTTTGAAGGGGGAAAAAAAAAAATTATTTTTTTTTTTCAAAAAAATCGATTTTCTTCAAAACTGAATCGATTTGAGCTCAAAACTCGATTCAAGATTAAAATCGATTTTTTTTCCCAGCCCTACTAGATACAATGTATAAACAGCATTGAATGTGGCTATCGTAGGTTTTTCCATTCACCCTGTGTCCAAAGTGACCTCCTGTCACACAATCACAGATTATAGTGGGGGTTTTCATTCACCTTGTGCCCCTAAGGGAGACACAGGGTGGTTGACACATAAGAGGCATTGGGGAAGCTTAAGCAAGGGTATCCCATACTGTCCAAGAGATTCTGGGTTCCCCGGGCGCTCCCGTTACAGGATCTTCCGCTCGTCCTTGATGCTCTTTCAGCACTCAACAACAAGGATCTTTCCATTAAGAACTTATCAGTTAAACTGGCTTTTCTAGTGGCTATTACTTCAGCCAAAAGGGTTTCAGAAATAAGATTCCTGGGTTGTCAAGAACCCTTTTTGACTTTCTTCCCGGAAGGAGTGGTCCTTATTCCCATGCTTGGGTCTAAGCCAAAAGTCATGTCAGTTTACCACGAGAATCAGGAAATAGTCCTTCCTACTTTCAATTCACCGGAATAAGCAGATGCTCATCCCTTGGATGTGGGCGAGACTCTGAAAGAATATTTACGAGTCACTGCATCATTTAGAAACTCTAACCATCTGTTCTTGTTACACACTGGCAGCAATAAAGGAAAACGGGCTTCCTCCAGAACAATAGCGGCCTGGATTGTTCAATCTATCCAGCAAGCCTACAGGGAGAAGGGCTTGGCTCCTCCAGAGGCGGTGACAGCTCATTCCACCAGAGGTATGACAGCCTCATGGGCAGCGGCTCGACACGTGGCTCCTGATGATATATGTAAGGCAGCTTCGTAGTCTTCGATCAACCCTTTTATGTCTCATTACTGTATTGAGCCTGCTTCCCTTTCCTCTGTTAATTTTGGTCGGAGAATCCTGTCAGTTGACGGGAAAGATTAAAATATTTTTTGTTCAGCATACCCTCCCGTGTGGATTGGCTAGTTATTTCCCACACGTAGTCTGCCATGGAGTCTGTCAGAAAAATGGAAAATTTATTACCAAATACTTACCGTAATTTTATTTTCCTGATAGACTCCATGGCAGACGGAATTCTCACCCATGGATAAAAATATGAGAGTTGGAATTTGAGCCGGCTAGTTACGGAACACTGTCTGTAGAGGCGAGCTCAAATTTATGGGTAGGGGGTCCTATAGCTGTGGAGAGGAGGCGGGGTTAACCCACACATAGTCTGCCATGGAGTCTATCAGGAAAGGAAAATTACGGTAAGTATTTGGTAATAAATTTTCCGTTATCACATATAAGTGGTATGAAACACTTACTTCACAATATTTTATAATTCATGATTTGATATATTCACACACATATCTTGTTATATATATATATATATATATATATATATATATATATATATATATTACACACAGTGGGGATCGAAAGTTTGGGCACCCCAGGTAAAAATGTGTATTAATGTGCATAACAAAGCCAAGGAAAGATGGAAAAATCTCCAAATGGCATCAAATTACAGATTAGACATTCTTATAATATGTCAAAAAAAGTTAGATTTTATTTCCATCATTTACACTTTCAAAATTACAGAAAACAAAAAAATGGTGTCTGCAAAAGTTTGGGCACCCTGCAGAGTTAATATCTTGTACTGCCCCCTTTGGCAAGTATCACAGCTTGTAAACGCTTTTTGTAGCCAGCCAAGAGTCTTTCAATTCTTGTTTGAGGTATCTTTGCCCATTCTTCCTTACAAAAGTCTTCCAGTTCTTTGAGATTTCTGGGCTGTCTGTCACGCACTGCTCTTTTAAGGTCTATCCATAGGTTTTCAATAATGTTGAGGTCAGGAGATTGTGAAGGCCATGGCAAAACCTTCAGTTTATGCCTCTTGATGTAATCCCCTGTGGATTTTGAGGTGTGTTTAGGATCATTATCCATTTGTAGAAGCCATCCTCTCTTTAACTTCAGCTTTTTCACAGATGGCATCAAGTTACCATCCAAAATTTTGCTGAAATTTTATTGAATCCATTTTTCCTTCTACTCGTGAAATGTTCCCTGTGCCACTGGCTGCAATACAACCCCAAAGCATGATTGATCCACCCCCATGCTTAACAGTTGGACAGAGGTTCTTTTTATTAAATTCTGTGCCCTTTCTTCTCCAAACGTACCTTTGCTCATTCCGGCCAAAAAGTTCTATTTTAACCTCATCGGTCCACAGAACTTGTTTCCAAAATGCCTCAGGCTTGTCTATGTTCATTTGCAAAGTTCAAACGCTGATTTTTGTGGTGAGGACGTAGAAGAGGTTTTTCTTCTGATGACTCTTCCATGAAGACCATATTTGTACAAGTATCTCATTATAGTGGAATAGTGTACCACAACTCCAGTGTCTGCCAGATCTTTCTGGAGGGATCGTGCAGTCAAACGTGGGTTTTGAATTGCTTTTCTCACAATCCTGCGAGCTGTTCTGTCTGATATTTTTTCTTGGTCTTCCAGATCTTGCTTTAACTTCCACTGTTCCTGATGACTGCCATTTCTTAATTACATTCCGAACAGAGGATATTGACATCTGAAAACGCTTTCTTATAGCCTTCTCCAGCTTTGTGAGCGTCAACTATTTTCAGTTTTCTAGACAACTGCTTAGAAGAACCCATGGTGCTGATTGTTGGGGCAAGGTCAGATGAGTCTGGCCATTTAAAACCTGTGAGATTGACATCACCTGGTCTTCCCAGACGATGATTGAGAACAATCCATGACACCGGCAGGTCTCAGCTTTGCAAAGGGGGCAGTGCATGCTATAAATTCTGCAGGGTGCCCAAACTTTTGCAGACGCCATTTTTTTGTTTTCTGTAATTTTGAAAGATTTTATTTCCATCATTTACACTAACTTTTTTTGACATATTATAAGAATGTCTAATCTGTAATTTGATTCCATTTGGAGATTTTTCCATCTTTCCTTGGCTTCGTTATGCACATTAATACACATTTTTACCTGGGGTGCCCAAACTTTCAATCCCCACTGTGTGTATGTATATGTGTGTGTGTGTATGTATGTGTATGTGTATGTGTATGTGTGTGTGTGTGTGTGTGTGTGTGTGTATATATATATATATATATATATATATATACACACACATTTCTGGCACTATATAATTTTTGAACTCTGTTGGGTTAATAATTATTTCAAATTCGCAGTGTTGTTCTGTAGACTTAGTGAGACACATTTCGGATTTCTTTCCGGCCGAAGGAAATTTGAAGGACTGTTTCCCTGAGCAACAGGAGATATTGCGTTTTTGATTCTAAAGCGTAAATTACTGCACATGTTTTTCCAACAGACCAATGTAGGATTCCCCTGGGTTATTACATTAATTTTCGTTTCGATGCAAATTTGATGTTTTAATAGTGGATGTGTGAAGTGTCAATCACCAGTAAATCTCATTCTGTATAAAATAGTATGAATATACTCGTTACTTAATAAAGTCAAATTATTCACTTGTAAATTTTGTGGGAGATATTTTATACTTTGGTAAGAAAATCCCATAAGTAAATGAACTCAGGAAATAGTTCAGACTGTCAATGCATTGCATACCATAATTAAGTTCACAAAATCACCGTAAGGTTGGAGGCGCTGAGAATAAACATTGAGGTCTTAATAAAGATCCCATACCATACTCAACATAAGTGGCAGGCACTGCTGAGATATTTTAAAAGGGGGAATCTTGCCACATTACAGAACATGTTTGCATATACAGGTACATTGTGAAAAATATCGGTTGTATAATAACATGGCTGGTAGCGATAAGGAATCATGTTCCTCTAGGAACAGCCAGGAGGGCGATACCGCCCCAGCGTTAACCACCCTAAGCCAGAAAAAGGGCACTGAGTTTCAGCAAAATTTAAGGCAATTTCTTAACTATGGTATACCCGAATACATTTGTATAAGATTAAACCTAGGGAGAAATTTGGAGAAGTTTGTCAAGGAGCTAAAAGCAGGTTCAAAGGGCAGTTGAAAATATTTTTACTGGAGATGGCCGGGTTAACCAACTGATTATGGCTTTTGTTGCCACAGATCACAAAAAAAAGCACGATCGGCTCCTCATAGAGTTTTTGCCGTTCATGTATTTTTTGTGTGATGAATTGTCCAAACAACTGCCAGCCCTAAAGAAAGAATTGCTGGAAACCCGTACCATCTTGAATAAAACAAAAAGAGAAGATAGAATCCATGTCAACCGAAAACCAACAGCTTAAGAGTAGACTTAGACAGTATGAAGAAGACAGGAAAGAGTTAGATCACTTACTAAAAAAAAAAGTGAGAGGAAGATCAAAAGAATAAACAGGAAAGAAAAAGCCACATTGAAGCCAATTCCACTACTAGAGATAAAGAATGTAAAGCGGAGATTGAGAGACTCAAACATGAGCAGAGATTAATGGAGGAACAGATAAAAAGATTGATGGGGATGTTCCCCCCAAGTGGGGTTTTTTGGCAGCTCAATTCAAAAATTGATGACAATGTATGTAAGAAAAATAGATTTATTAAAATTCAAAGGAAATTAATGATACAGATTTAAGATATGAGTTCTGGTAACATGTCATTGAACACCGTTGCAAACACTGAAAGTGGTCATACAGCTTAACACAATTGTATGTGAAACTATGTAGCACTTCCTAACGCGTTTCGACCCTTTCCATGGGTCTTTTTCAGAGGTTTCGGTGTTGCTATAAGAAGGTTATATAAAGTAAGTTTCAAATATTTTCACCAATTTTTACAAAATTTCAAAATATATAAGTAACATAATCACCAATTTATCGTGTGTAGACACTGAACATTTTTACCAAAATTTCCAACGGAAGATGCCCCGGGGTCTCAAAACACCCTCCTGGTCGTGTGGATTCCCCACGCACTGGAATGGCGCCGAAAGGGGGTGCAGTTTACAAGAATTCACCATATAGGATGAAGATCCCGGAATGGGGGAGAGAGCCCAGGAGGGGGCTGACACCTGCATCGGAGCATTTTAGGCATGGTTACACAGTGCATGGCATTGTGTCATTTAAATATTAAAACATATAAAACTTTGAGGTGTTGAGCAGACAAAATTATACATCCTCCCAGTTGGGTAAGTTGTCTCAGTTGTTCAATTATATTATTAATTTGTTTATAGTTTCATTATATTTAGAGTAGCGCTGTGACAGAAATTAAGCAATGATGTATGTGATGATAAATGTGATGAAATAATAAAGAAGTAAATTAGTGTGAATGGTGTGATAGGGGTGTCAAATTAAACTAGTGCATATTGTGAAAAAATTCATCAACCCATCACCCCCCCACACCGACACCCCCCCCCCCCCCACTCACACCAACCGCCCCCCTCCCCATTCCAGGAGTCTCCCCAACTGTGTGGCTTATGAGCTCCTCCCCTCCCTCTCCCCCCCCCCCCCACCCCACAGGAAGCAAACCCCCCCCCTCCACAGGGAGATTAAAACAGACAAATATACCATGTGTCAGTGACAAGTGATAAGCTGATAACATATTGAAAAGGTATAGACATATTACCTTGTGATGTGAGTATGTACACAATCCCAGTGAAAATGGAGTCTACACTGAAATGTTCCTTCAAAGTGGGAGATTCAGTTATAATGTGTAGTGGTGATTCTATGAGAAAATGAATAGTAAAATTTTTAATTTTAGTTTAAAGAATGTAGTTACAAAGGAAAAGAATATAAGTATATATAATGAGAATCTTAAATTGTGATGATAAGCTTACCCAGGGGGATTGTTTGTCTGCTCACACTGAGATGCAAGAGGTCATCTGAATGATTGCTCTGCACTCATGGTTTATATGGTGAGTATCTAATTATTAAATTAATTGCCAGCCCCGCAATCTGGAGTCCTCCCCCACCTAATAGCTCTCACCTGGCCATCAAGGTCATCCTGCCGCAATAGCGGCATTCGATTGGTGAAGTCCTCGGCGTCTGTGAGAGGCGTATGTCTCCGACCACCGCCGTTACTTCCGCCGTAATCGTGTGGTATGATGACGTCACGCGCAGCACGACGTAGCCGCGCATGCGCGCATCGCACATCAATACCCGGAAGTAATCACAGATGCCGCCCAGCAGAGGGATTCCTCACTGGTGTGGACAGACCTGCTGCCACCTGTGGGAGTGTTGGAGAGGCACAGGGCCCTGCGTCTCTCCCCCCCCCCCCTGCTGGGGAAACTGCAGACTCCATAATCGGCGATCCAATGTGCGAGTCACGGAAAGGAGAGAAAGAAAGAGGTGGCAGGGAAAAAGAACAGTAAGTTATTAGATTTAGAATTAGTTGCAATCCTACTGTGTTTTGCCGGAAGCAAATCCTTTCAAAAAAGGAGCAAAGGATAAGGAATCATTTAATCCTGGAGATATGGTGGCCCGCAGTCTAAAGATCCACCTTTTGTTCGTGTTGGAGCAAGATTTTGTTCCAATCCCCTCCTCTTACAGGAATGTGAATACGGTCAAGTGCAACAAAGGAAACTTTGGGCACTTTATAATCATGTTTTAGTACGGCGTGTCTTCCAATGGGAAGGTAACGGTTGCCAATCTCCATACTGTAAATATGTTTGGACACCCGCCGCCAAAACTCTTTCCCACGTAAAACGCCCCGCACTCACACTCCATCAAATATACCACGCCACGCGTTTGGCAATTGGTGAAGTGTGAGGGCTTGAATGTCTCTCCATTGGGGAGGCAGAATGTTTTAGCCTTCCGCATGAGTGGGCAATGTGAACAATGTCCACATGGGAAGGTGCCGAAGGCTGGACAGTGTGACTCTCTTTTTTGAGCATTTTTATACTCACTCTGGACCAAACGGTCTTTAACAGAGGTTGCACGTTTGTATATGATGGAGGGATGGTTAGAAACAAATCTGTTAAGTTTAGGATCATCGGTAAGTATCGTCCAATGTTTGTTAATTATGTCCCTTATGGCATGATGCTGTCGTGAAAAACGCATAATGATTCCAATTTGTTCTGAGTTGTAATCTCTGTTAGTTTTTTTGTGAAATAGCTTTCACCCGACACCTTTGAAAAATTCTATACCTTATGGACAATACTTGCGTCTTCGGCGCAATTGTTCAAACAATACCCTCTTTTATGAAGAATCGGGACAACTTCAAACTAGACTTTTTTGGCAAGAGGCTACAGCAGGTCATGCTTACGCAAGGCTTACAATAAAGCCACAGCGAAACTCAGACCAGAACTTCTATTTCACAAAAAAACTAACAACATCTTTAGACTGCGGGCCACCATATCTCCAGGATTAAATGATTCCTTATCCTTTGCTCCTTTTTTGAAAGGATTTGCTTCCGGCAAAACACAGTAGGATTGCAACTAATTCTAAATCTAATAACTTGCTGTTCTTTTTCCCTGCCACCTCTTTCTTTCTCTCCTTCCCCCCCCCCCCCCCCCCCCACCCTTTCTTTTTTTTTTTTTTTTTCCCCCTTTCCATCCTTGGGGACCTATCTAAATGTCCATAAAATCATGCCATGTTAATTGTTAGATTTGAATTACCATTTTCCAGTATGCTGTTAAATATCTTTTTAGATAAATATCATGTTAAATAATAAATATATGTATGTTTATGCAATATAACCATAAGTATGGTAATGTTGTTATTGTTTCCTTTCCCTTTTCTTTTTCTTTTCCATTTCTCCTTCTTTCCAACAGCTATCCCCGATTTCCCCCACACATCTCTTGGTCGGTTGTGACTCGCACATTGGATCGCCGATTATGGAGTCTGCAGTTTCCCCAGCAGGGGGGGAGAGACGCAGGGCCCTGTGCCTCTCCAACACTCCCACAGGTGGCAGCAGGTCTGTCACACCAGTGAGGAATCCCTCTGCTTGGCGGCATCTGTGATTACTTCCGGGTATTGATGTGCGATGCGTGACGTCATCATACCACGCGATTACGGCGGAAGTAACGGCGGTGGTCGAAGACATACGCCTTCTCACAGACGCCGAGGACTTCACCAATCGAATGCCGCTATTGCGGCAGGATGACCTCGATGGCCAGGTGAGAGCTATTAGGTGGGGGAGGACTCCAGATTGCGGGGCTGGCAATTAATTTAATAATTAGATACTCACCATATAAACCATGAGTGCAGAGCAATCATTCAGATGACCTCTTGCATCTCAGTGTGAGCAGACAAACTATCCCCCTGGGTAAGCTTATCACAATTTAAGATTCTCATTATATATACTTATATTCTTTTCCTTTGTAACTACATTCTTTAAACTAAAATTCAAAATTTTACTATTCATTTTCTCATAGAATCATCACTACACATTATAACTGAATCTCCCACTTTGAAGGAGCATTTCAGTGTAGACTCCATTTTCACTGGGATTGTGTACATACTCACATCACAAGGTAATATGTTTATACCTTTTCAATATGTTATCAGCTTATCACTTGTCACTGACACATGGTATATTTGTCTTCTGTTTTAATCTCCCTGTGGAGGGGGGGTTTTTGCTTCCTGTGGGGTGGGGGGGGTTTCGGGGGGGAGGAGGAGGGAGGGGAGGAGCTCATAAGCCACACATTAGTTGGGGAGACTCCTGGAATGGGGAGGGGGCGGTTGGTGTGAGTGTGGGGGGGGGGGGGATGATGGGTTGATTTTTTTCACAATATGCACTAGTTTAATTGACACCCCTATCGCACCCTTCACACTATTTACTGCTTTATTATTTCATCACATTTATCATCACATACATCATTGCTTAATTTCTGTCACAGCGCTACTCTAAGATAATGAAACTATAAACAAATTAATAATATAATTGAACAACTGAGACAACTTACCCAACTGGGAGGATGTATAATTTTGTCTGCTCAACACCTCAAAGTTTTATATGTTTTAATATTTAAATGACACAATGCCATGCACTGTGTAACCATGCCTAAAATGCTCCGATGCAGGTGTCAGCCCCCTCCTGGGCTCTCTCCCCCATTCCGGGATCTTCATCCTATATGGTGAATTCTTGTAAACTGCACCCCCTTTCGGCGCCATTCCAGTGCGTGGGGAATCCACACGACCAGGAGGGTGTTTTGAGACCCCGGGGCATCTTCCGTTGGAAATTTTGGTAAAAATGTTCAGTGTCTACACACGATAAATTGGTGATTATGTTACTTATATATTTAAAAATTGGTGAAAATATTTGAAACTTACTTTTATATAACCTTCTTATAGCAACACCGAAACCTCTGAAGAAGACCCATGGAAAGGGTCGAAACGCGTTAGGAAGTGTTACATAGTTTCACATACAATTGTGTTAAGCTGTATGACCACTTTCAGTGTTTGCAACTGTGTTCAATGACATGTTACCAGAACTCATATCTTAAATCTGTATCATCAATTTACTTTGAATTTTAATAAATCTATTCTTCTTACATACATTGTCATCAATTTTTGAATTGAGCTGCCAAAAAACCCCACTTGGGGGAACATCCCATTCATCTGACATCGGGGTGAGCAGCAGTGTCCCTCTCCCATTGTGTCTTATCCATTCCACAGATAAAAAGATTAACATCCCCGGTAGACTACGAGCCCATGAGCCGAGGTCGCTTAGAGGAACGGGAGATGCTAAGCTTCAAAGATATTCCCTAGAGTACACCGATGAGGAAGTAGAGAGGGCTTCAAATAGGCAGAAAAAGAAGCATAGGATCCCAGCCAAAAGGTATGACACCCCCAAAGTGATAAAATTCTTAAAAGAAACTGTTCCCGCTTTTTCCAAGAAAGGATCCCCAACCATCACTGACCATTTAGGGACATACGAATGTACCTTAAAAATACTAGACATTCAGGACGATCGCACCAAAATTGAGTTACTACCATGGATATTTGAAGAAAAGTATAGACAATTCTTTGATTCACTACAAGCCCTGTATGGTCAGTCATGGAGGGAGATTAAACATAGGCGCCAAATGGAGTTCGGACCATGCAAAACTGTCACCGCTGCAAAAGCAGCGGCCTACAATTTAAAATGTGGTCAGAATCAATGTCCCACAGAATTCCTGGCCGTATTGAAAAGCGCTTACTTTCTGGCTGAAAAGGATCCTAATCCGGACCAGCCAGAATTCCAGACTCTATATTATGAAGCATTACCGGCATCCATAAAATTGGGGCTGGCAAGTGAGTTTAAAAAGGGATGTTCCCTGGATTGGTTAGTCAGAGAGAGTGATCGCCTGTACGCAATCCAACAATCTAGCGAAGTTGGGGTAAAAAGAGACACCAAGCCCATACTCAAAGCTGTAGCAGCCACTACCATGACCCCTCAATCTCTCGATCTGCAAACAGATAGAAAATCATATGCTGAGGCAGTCCGAGATGGCAAACCCACGGGAACTTCCGAAGTTGCGCCTCAACCACAGTAGATGATGGGGGGATAGACGAAGGTTGCCAGGATACAGTAGTGAGGGTAAGAGGGGCCCCAGGTACAGAAATAGCCAGAGGGGATATCTGCAGGGATCCCAAAACAACCAACAATTAAATTTGGAATCAAAATCCCACTGCTACTAGGTACCCCTACTATAATAAGAACCCCAACTTTGGGAGAAATCAAAATTTTAACAGATCCCAATTTTCATGGGTACCTGCGCTTTAACAGGAATCCAAACTTTCACAGTCACTCTGGTTACTACAGGGACCCCAACTTTATAAGAGATCCAAATTCTAATGAGAATCCCGATAATCGCAGAACACCTCCCAATCAGGAACAGGTAAATCACCCCAGGGTTGGGGCAGCCCCTCAAATTCCCCCAAATCAGAGGGGACCACAGGAAACCCAGGGAGAAAGGCCACAGCACCAAGAACCGAGGAGTGGCGATGAATCTGATGCATCAACACAGTCCCGTCCTGAACGCCACCGGTTCAGGCGAAATCGGGCAAATCGCCAGGACACCATGGGCCAGCGAATCGAACAGGTAGAGGCGCAAATTAATCAGATGTATGAACGAATGACCCATCTGATCAATTGCCAATCTACCGACCTCTTTTTTTTTTAGGGGCCGCTCCTGTGACCAACGCAAGGTCACAGAATGCTTAGAACCCCAGATAATTCTCCTGCAAGGAGCAACCCTGGATGCGATGGCAGGAGATATACACAACATACCCCTGACATGCCCCTAAAAAGAGGGAATCAGGGTGGGATTGTTAATTCTGCTCCTATTTTTCAGTATCCTCCAAACCCCTCTAACGTAGCTGAACCACTGAGAGCCGGTATAAGTGACCAAACGGGCGGGATGCCTCACGCTCCATGTGCTTCCGTCTCCAGTAAGCCCCGCAGGCCATCCCGCAGGAATCGTAAACACAAAGAAGCTGTGACACGCAGTGAGATAAATGCCAAAGGTAAATTGTTGGAAATCCCACAGATCCTCAACCACGCTAATTTCATGTGTGAATTGACTGAATCTGGTGGAAGATATTTCACGACTGTAAAAATACACGAGGCCGGCAATCACCACACTGCAGGTTTAATTGACACGGGATCCCAAGCCACCATCCTGTCGCAGGAACAATTTAATAAAGCAATAAAATCAATGCCCAGCAAACCAATACTTGGGAGCTTTGACTGCTCACTAATCGGGGTGGGGGGAGAGCCACTACAAGTCATGGGTACTGCCTGGCTTAAACTTAAACTAGGTAATAAGGAAATCAGGCACCCTGTTATCATGGCTGATCTCCCACACCATCACATGGATCTCCTCAAGAGGCTCAACACAATTGTTAATTGCGTAAATCAAGTGATGTGGTCACAGGTCAACTCCCCGAGTAAATATGAAAGACTTCAAACTCCCCATTCCCGGCGACACTGCCACCTGGTGGAAGAAAGGCCTGGTTCCCTAGAAATCCACTTCAGGAATAGTCAGTTCCCTGATGTCAAGGTCATCCAACCTGACGATCCTGGCCTGGAAGTAGGAATCGGAACATATTTTTAAAATTCCCCGAGATAAAATAAAAGAGATCTCCCTCCAGAATAACGTACTGACCATATCCTTCCACCAAGAAGACAAAACTAGGATAGGGGGAAATCACGCCCAGTTCCTAACAGAAATAGAAAAGGTTAACAATGACCTCTTTATCCCTATCCAGATAGATGGTCTTAATAGGTCAAAATATGCAAAAGTTGATCTAAAACAAGAGCATAGCTTTGTGAGCCACGGCCTTGTTGGTCACCTTTCTGACCAAGAAATTATCCGTTTCTCCACTCCTCAGACATTGGATGACAGATACCATCGATGACTCTGAGGACCATAACTCTGTTGCAAGATGCCTCTTAAACATCACCATAGGTATTAAGACAATTACCCACGTGTTCATAGTACTGGATAATCCACAATCCCAAATTTACCTCAGCAACGATTTACTGCATCGGTTTGCCACACAAATTGATCTGATAAACGATTGTTTATGGAGTCGACTAAAGGGGGATCCTGAGAAATACAGGATATGACCTCAGCCCTGAAGTTCCAGCAACGGATGCCTTACGCTGTTGAGATTCAGGTAGCTCAAGAAATTATCATCCCTTGGGACATAAAAAATGTCCTACTCCCCATCAACGTCAAAAAGGGACAAAAACTGAAGGGATCGGATGCATTAATATGCCTGTCCCAGAGAATACAAGAGGAGGGAATAAAAATTACCCATACACCCTTGATCAATACGCATCAGTCAATAATGTCCATTTACATACACAACCTCACAAATTGGGATCTTAACCTACCCAAGGGCACCCTTATCGGCCTTGCGGTAGAGATGGGGTATCACACGTTTGGGGTCACTAACCAAGTAATTGGGCTCATACCAGATGAATATTTATCTGAGGAGAAATTGATTGAACAATCGTTCAATTCTACACCTGAGGGCATATTCACAGTAGAATCCATTTACCCCTTTGACTCTAAAGATGGTACCTGTAGAGTTGAAGAAAAATCTCTCATCTTTGAACAACCAATCAAAGAACAGGAGTACCACAAGGGACCTGATTGGGAAAAAAATAAACCTCACACACCTGATGACCTGACCACCAGGCTTGAAGAGGCCTATGAAATAGGGAAACCGGAAAGCTTTCCGGGATTCAAATCTATAATCGAAGAGATCATAGCCCTAGCCAATGCCTGCACCAATGATCTGGAGCGACAATTGCTCTGCGAACTTCTTTTTGAATTCCAGGAAATCTTTGCCCAGGATTCCTATGATTGTGGGAATACTGATCTCCACATCGCAAAAATCCAGACAGACCCTCAAGCCCCACCGGTATTTGTAAAACAGTACAGACTTCCGCTAGCCTCCTATGAGTCTCTCTCTGAGATCATTAGGAAGATATTCGAACAGGGTAAAATTAGGCCCATCCACAGTCCATACAATCACCCCATCCTGGGAATTTTAAAACCCAACGGACAGTGGCGCTTGTGCGCTGATCTCCGACAACTCAATAAGCGTGTCTACATGTCAGGATGGTCCGTACCCTACATAGACCAGTGCCTGGCCCAACTCCAGGGATCTCAGATATTCTCGGCCCTCGATTGTGCCCAGGGATACTGGACCATAAAGGTTAGCGAAGAAGATCAATATAAACTGGCATTCAGCTTTGGAAATCAACAATACTGCTGGGTGCGTATGCCTTTCGGCTATATCAATTCTGGCCACGAATTTGCAGTCTTCATGCATAAGGCCATGCCAGATGCCTTAGAGTGAGGAAAATTGGCATACGTTGATGACATCCTCATTAAAAGTACTGACATGACCAAACACATCACAGAATTCCGACACATTTTAGGCCAGCTAAGGACCTCTGGAGTGAAACTATCACTTCAGAAAGCACAATGGTGCCGCACCCGAGTAAACTTCTTAGGCCATGAAGTTACCTCCAAAAGGGTTAAACCCCCAAAAAAAGAAGGTTGAAGCAGTCTTTAATTGTAAAGTCCCTACTAATCTTAAATTGAGATTGTTTCTAGGAATGGTGAATTATTCTCGCAAGTTCATCGACAATTACGCTGAGATTAACAAACCATTACTTCATCTGTTGAAAAAAGACACTGAGTGGTCGTAGGGCCAGAAACAAACCAACGCTATGAAGGAACTAAAGATACGACTCACCCAAGCTCCCTGCCTTGCGTATCCAGAAGGAGGTAAACCCTTTTTCCTTGAGACAGGGTACACAGAGTTCTGTTCTTTATCAGAGACAGGAAAATGTCAATAAGATTATCGCTTACGCCAGCAAAACGTTGTCCTCAGTCGAGATTACATTTTCTGACTGCGAAAAAGCTCTACTGTCCACTGTCTGGGCATTACAGAATTTCCGCAGTTACATTCAAGGTGAAAGAATCATTGTTGAGACCGCACACCAACCTTTACAGTATTTACAGAGTGAACGTATCAGGGATGGAAATGTGTCAAATAGCCGCATCACTGCTTGGACTCTATCCTTGCATGGCTGGCCCCTGGAAATTCGATATAAACAGAACAAGAAAAGTCCAATAGCCCAGAGCTTTGCTGAGCTGCACAATTGCTCCACCCCTGACCCCTGCACGGGGAACCCGGACACTGACTTTTTAGAAGGACAAATGTTGTCTCCATATAAGGTTTATGATGATGAATACTGTAAACAATTGCCGTGTGTTTTTGTAGATGGTTGTGCCTATCATCACAAGGACTAGGATCAGCTCCAACTAGTGGCTGGCATCGGGATCATATGGACCCAAGGTGTAGCCCCAATCTCTGTGGGATACAAACTGGGGCCAAGAAGCAGCGAAGTTGCTGAACTCACTGCAATCCTGAAAGCCATTGAGATGGCCATAGATTACGGCATCAAAGAATTCGCCATAATAACCGATTCAAATTACGTCAAATTGTTTTGTTGAGTATCTCACCCGATGGAAACGGAACAACATGATAAAAAGCAACCATAAGCCTGTAAAACATGGTAAGTTATTTTGTCAGATCGACCAATTGGTAAGGGAACATGAGATCACTCTGTATTTTAAGAAAACCAAGGGCCACTCCAAAGTCATAGGTGAAGAGAAGGATGGAAATGATCAGGCCAATATTCTAGCCAAAGAAGGGGCCCTAACAGGTGAGTTGCTAGATATAAATCATCTCTTAGGGTCAGTACAGTCGGAAGCTGTTACCAGGCAACAAGCTAAGATGACGGATGATTCAAATGTATTGCAATGGTGTCATGAAAACCCCAGTGAATATTTAATTACGCCCCAAAAAGAAAATCCAATAATTGGCTTGTTTTATAAACATTTGGAATGTCCGAGCCAGAATCCCCCTTAGTCAAGAAAAGTATCCTGGAAAGGAAGACTTTTGTATATTAATGAAATCCAAATCCCAGTTCACGCTGCATCAGGGATTGTTGATCTGCACCTCTAAAGGGGATATCCAACAATGGCTAGTCCCCCTCAAATTCAGAGGTTTAATGCTACAGCATGCCCATGATGCCCCCACGTCTGGGCACCGCAGAGAACTAATCACCTATGAGATACTCCGAGATTATGCCTACTGCCCTCATATGCTGCGTGATGTGAAGGCCTACTATCAAGTATGCCTAATATGTCCTCAATTCCAACCGGCTTCACCCACCCACAGGACACCACTTCAGAAAAGGGGGATATGCATGCCTTGGTCAGACCTTCAAATGGATTTCATTGGGCCTGCAATTAAATCTTCACGTGGGAATCGATATATGCTAACCGTAACATGTTTATTTACCAAATATGTTGAATGCATTCCCGCACCAAACAACAACTCTGACACATGTGCCGCCCTTTTGATAAATCACATATTTTCACACTTTGGCCTTCCACAGAGAATAGAATCTGATAGAGGTACGAAGGAAGTTACACATCGCCTCTAGTGGTGGTGTGGAACGGTACAATCAGACCATTGTCAACATACTTAAGAAATTTGTAAAGGAAACCGGCAAGGACTGGGATGTAAAGCTTCCTTTTAGTCCTGATGGCATTAAGGGCAACACCGAATACCGTCACAAAAATGTCACCCTTCGAACTTATGACCGGAAGGCGAATGGTCCTGCCCCAACACCTCCTATACCGCACCACTGATCATCATTTAATCAATGCCATAACAACTCACCAATATATCGAAGATTTACGGAAGCATTTACAATATGCTTTCTCATTTGCCCAAAAGAACATTTAAAGAGCCACAACTAGCGCCAAAACTTATTATGAGCCTAAAACCACAAAGAAAGAATATGAGATTGGGGACAAGGTATATATCTACAATTTCATGAGAAACCAGGTAAAGGAACAGAAATTTCCTGCCATCCTGGAGAGGTCCATTCCATATAGTGGACAAAATCTCCCCCGTGGCATATAAACTGCATATTCCACAGAATGGTGAAGTCCATGAGAGATGGGTGCACATCAATCAGTTACGCGCTTGCCACCCCAAGTCCCAATTACAGGTGCTGGAGGACTGACCCTCGGCAATATATACTTTCAAGATCAATAAAAAGGGTTACCTCACCTGAACATTAAATTGTGTTTATATGTCTATGTGGTACTCAAACTGTCTATCTTTTCTTTTAACAGTGTCCACATGAGAGAAATGAGACCCCTACCACAATCCAAACCCGGGAACGAAGGTGATAGCAACCAGACATACCAGAGAAAGAACCCAACCATGAGACCGCCCCATGAAACCACCATATGGAAAATCCTTGAAATTATGCTATGGATGTACATACCGGGTCAGGCAAGCCTCATCGCCGGACCCGGACCTTCCTTGGGAATACTAGTCCAAGAAGCCCCCGGATTCATCTTAACAGACAAAAGAATCACCACCCAAAAAGTGTGCATCAGTGTGGACCCATAGACTTCTATAGAAAGACTGTTTAACCCACGAAAGATCCAATCCCCTGAGATCAAGGAATGGTACCCCATGCACTTGAAAGTGGCGAGAACTCGGGTGGACGAAATACTGACCCAAGCTCGAAAACCATTTGTCCCAGTAGCTATAACATGCAAGAAGAGACCACAGAGGTTCATGGGGGAATTGATAGCCAGACTCGTCTTCACCGTTCTCGGAGCTGTAGTGTCCACCACCATATCTGCTGCTAATTCAGTTTCCGTAAAGACTCTTGCAACGGAAATTGAAAATTTACAAATGAATATTCGAGCCATCCACCATGAACTCGAAACACAAAAAACCGAGTTAACAGATTTCTGAACCATCATAAATGACACGGTGGTCACTGTCAACTTGCATTCAGAACTGATCACCCGGTCTATAGACCTCCATCAGAGTCGCGAACTATTCAAGAGAGAACTACTGCTCATCCAGGAACCAATCCTCTTCCACACATTAGCCTATCTGAACGAAATACAGAACGAAATGAGCGATCTCTCCCACGGATGCATTCCTCTTTATTTTGTGTCCATTGAGATGGTAAAGACCTTACTCGCCCGGGTCAATGGGGGCAAAGTCGAAGACTTCCAAATCAACCTTTGTTTTCGAAACAGGAAGTGCTATGCTGCTATATATCAACCCAGAAGATCTTGAAGTGTGTTTCTTGTTGGCCATACCCTTCGTCTCCTCTAAAAATATTTTCCAGATGAAAACAATCCATAATGTCGGAACCTGGAGAGGCGATATACACGTACAAATCAAGACCCCCGACCTGATCGCCTATCAACCCTGGGTGCCGGATTTATACGCTATACCCCTTTTAAAGGAATGCACACAATTCAAGGACATTAGTTATGAATGTAACGGAAACCCATTTGTATATGACACAACCCACGCACTGTGCGGCATGGAATATGAAAAACGTGGTTCCGAAAAATGCGAAGTACAAATGCGGAAGACCACAGATACCTCAGAAGTACGGGAAATACTCGTGAAAGACGAATGGCTGGTGAGCACCCTGTTAAAAAACATGAGCATCTTTTATGAAAAACAAATCATGAGCCGCGTCATAGCTCTACCCGCCACTGTATCTATTATCAAAGTCCCGACCAATGCAAGAATCACTATCGGGAGAACCACCTTATATCTGATAGGAACCGAAGTCTGGGAAGGGGAAGTTGAAAGCGTTGATACATTCCAACATCAGGATATACCAATAAACACGGACCTCAAATTCCTGTTGGAACATAAGCCAAACCACACCCTCCAGATGTCTGCTAAAAAGAACAGTCTGTCAATTGAAGATTTTGACTACTCCAAAAAGGACCACATCTTGCTAGAAAACAAATCATATTTTCCTTTGAGAGATATATAATAATTGTAATCTGTATCGGACTGTTAATACTATGGTTAGTGATTCTGACCATCCACTTGGCATAAGTATCCCGAGAAACCCACGGACAATTGCCAATGGTCCTGAGGCTCATGAGCAGAGGATACCAATAACCGTAACCTGTAAAAAGAAAAAAAAAACTACAAACCAACACCGGAATCCCGCCATGTAGTGAAGTGAATCCCCGACACGTTTCCAGGACATACCCGGAATTCAAAAGGGGGATTTTGTCATGACGGAGATACCTCAAAATATCATTTTTTTTTAACAGGAGACAAAACATCATATTTTAATTTAAACCAGTCAAGGTCCAAAAAGGAACATTTCCTCCTCCCAAAAGAAACAAAAACTACAAGAAACTTGCTGACCAGAAATAAAGAAAAAGAATGGGTATTATACCCATTGTGAAGTCAAATCCCTAGCCAAATACAATGTTGATTTTAGCTGGCTGTCAGACAATGAATATGTTGTAAGGTATATGGCACCAAAAAAAATGGACAATCAAATGTATGAACAAGACTAGAGCTATATTGACTAAGAAGTATTGATAAGAAGGATCTGTTTGGGCAGCTGAACTGTTCGCCCAGTTCTCAGTCCAAGGCTGACCCTTAAGAGGAGCTTTTAGACATATATATTTTTTAATTTCTGTTCCTTTCCCTCATATATATGTGGATATAAATATCATAATCATAAGTGACACCTATGCCATGTTTTAGACGTGTTAAGAGAACACTTTTATACATATTGCATTACGAAGACATATGACAATACCTGTTTTATCTGTGTTGTTTTTACATAGGAGATACAGGGACCATGCTGTTGTTCATGCAATTAGCCATCTAGTGTGATTCTAAATAATCAGATCTACACTCAAGAATTATATTATGTACCAATTACTAGGGATCTCTACACAGTATATATTCATATCCCCAAAATATAGATAAATATTCATAAGTAGGGTTGAGCGAACCCGAACTGTAAAGTTCGGGTCTGTACCGAACATTTCAGTTTTTGGGTACCGAACCCGAACAATTGCGTGTATGTTCGGGTCCGGTGTTCGACGATGTAATGGCGCATTTAGAAAAGCTTCAGGGGGCAGCCAATCACCTTTTGTTTAACTGGTGTGCCCTTAGAAGCCATCATAGCCATGCCTACTAATGGCATGGCTGTGATTGGCCAGTGCAACATGTGAGCCAGCTTCTATATAAGCTAGAGGCGCACAGCACAGCACGTCACTCTGCTTTAGACAGGATAGGGAGAGGATCATGGCTGCTGTTGCTTATTAGGGAGAGATTGAAATACTATGAGTTAGTCCTGATTCTGCAATCTGAGAGAAAAGATAGAGAGACAGTTTAGGGCAAGGTTCCTGCTGGTGCTTTCAGGGAGAGAGATTTATATAGGAGTCCAGATTCAGAGATCTAATAACTCAGCGATCTGCATAGGTTTACCTGTTTGTGTTGCAGTGCACAGTCTTCTTACACTGCCATGAGCCCAGTGTCAGAGAAATTGTAACTTTTATCTGCAAGCTCAGTGCACCAGCACTGCATATGTTACGTTGAGAGATACACCCTGTACATACAAAAAGACCCATTTAGGGCAAAAAAATTAAAAATTGCAGTGTTTTCTGCATATATGCAAGTGTGAGATTTACAATTTATATATTTTTCTTGTACTGTGCTATTCCAAAAAAAAAAAATAGGGCAAATTTTTTTTTTTTTTTAATAGCATTTTCTGTATTACTGTAGGTGTGAGATACAGAGTTTACATACTGTGGGTGTGTTGTGTTCTTCCAAAAACACCCATTTAGGGCCACAAAAAATATTTTGCAGTGTTTTCTGTATATCTGGAGGTGTGTGAAATAAACAATTTATATATTTTTCTTCTACTGTGCTATCCTAAAAAAATAATTGTAGGACACAAACATTTTTTTGGAATAGCAATTTCTGCAGTTCTGTAGCTGTGAGATACAGCGTTTACGTACTGTGGGTGTGTTTTGCTCTTCCAAAAACACCCATTTAGGGCAAGATCCTAAATTTGGAAAATATGAGGAGAACGTCAAAGGGACGTGGTGACCCCGGTCGTGGTGCTGCTGGTGGAGCTCCTGTTGCAGGGAGAGGACGTGGTCGATCTGTGCCAGCTACACGCACAAGTGAAACACCTTCCTCAGGTGCGAGCAGGCGACCGAGCCTGCAGCGGTATTTTGTTGCACCTAATGAGGCTGTACGAATGTTGAGGCCAGGACAAGTACAGGCGATAGTAGATTGGGTTGCTGACAGTGCCTCCGGTTCCTTCACATTGTCTCCCACCCACTCTTCTGATGAAAGAACAGAGTTGGCACCTGCAGCCCATGTCCATCAGTCTTTTACCTCACCCCCTTGCAAATCAGCCAAGCAGTCTGAGCCCCAAATCATGCAGCAGTCTCTTCTGCTTTTCGATGACTCTGTTAGCAGGGTTTCCCAGAGCCATCCACCTAGCCCTGCCCCAGAAGTGGAAGAGATTGAGTGCACTGATGCCCAACCACTTATGTTTCATGATGAGTACATGGGAGGACCATCGCAGCACGTCTCGGATGACAAAACACAGATGCCAACTGCTGCTGCTTTCGCAATTGTGCAGACAGACAAGGAGGGCAGGGGTGAAGACTGGGTGGAAGATGATGTGGAGGACGATGAGGTCCTTGACCCCACATGGAATGAACGTTATGCAGGTGACCAGTGTAGTTCGGAGGAAGAGGCGGTGGTCGCACAGAGCCACCAGCACAGCAGAAGAGGGAGCAGGGTGCAAAAGCAGAGCGTCCATCCCCTAGACAGTACGCCTGCTACTGCCCAACGCAGCAAGGGACCAAGCACACCAAAGCCAGGTCCAAGGAGTTCCCTAGTGTGGCAGTTCTTCAGACAATGTGTTGATGACAAGACACGAGTGGTTTGCACGCTGTGCAATCAGAGCCTGAAGCGAGGCATAAACGTTTTCAACCTGAGCACAACCTGCATGACCAGGCATCTAAGTGAAAAGCACGAGCTGCAGTGGAGTAGACACCTCCAAAACAAAGAAAGGTCTCTGGTTCCTCCTGCTTCCTCTTCTGCTGCAGTCTCGGCCTCTTCATCCACCTCTGTAGTGACAGTACCACCTGCCAACCCGCAAACAGAGCATCTGCCAGCAACACTACCACCTGGGTCACCAACCATCTCCACAATGTCCCATGGAAGCGTTCAGCTCTCTATCTCCCAAACACTGGAGTGGAAGAGGAAGTACCCCCCTAGCCACCCGCAATTCCTGGCTCTGAATGCCAGCATTTCAAAATTCCTCGCCTTTGAAATGCTGTCATTCCGTCTGGTGGAGACGCAGAGTTTTAAAAGCCTGATGGCATTGGCTGTCCCACAGTATGTCGTGCCCAGCCGCCACTACTTTTCCAGGCGAGCCATCCCTTCCCTGCACAACCAAGTGGGGGACAAAATCAGGTGTGCACTGCGCAACGCCATCTGTGGCAAGGTCCACCCAACTACGGATGCGTGGACCAGTAAGCACAGTCAGGAACTTTATATCTCCCTAACAGCACACTGGGTAAATGCAGTGGCGGCTGGGCCTGAGGCAGATAGCAGTTTGGCGCATGTCCTTCCACCACTGAGGATTGCAGGGCGCTTCAGTTTGCCTCCTGTTGCTAACTCCTACTCCGCTTCCTCATCCTCTACCGCCTCCTCATCCGGTCAGCGTAACGCCTTCACCACCAACTTCAGCACAGCCAGGGGTAAACGACAGCAGGCAGTTTTAAAACTTTCCTGTTTGGGGGAAAAACCCCACACCGCGCAGGAGTTGTGGGGGGACATGGAACAACAGACCGATGAGTGGTTGCTGTCAGTGAGCCTCAAGCCCAGACTGGTGGTGTGCGATAGCCGGTTTGACGCACATCCCTTGCCTGGCGCATGTGCTGAACTTGGTGGTCCAGAGGTTCCTGAAAAATTACCCCAATATGCCAGAGCTGCTGCAGAAAGTGCGGGCTGTCTGTGCGCACTTTCGGCGTTCTCACCCTGCTGCTGCTCGCCTGTCATTGCTGCAGCGTAACTTCGGCCTTCCCGCTCACCGCCTCATATGTGACGTACCCACAAGGTGGAACTCCACCTTGCACATGCTGGCCAGACTGTGCGAGCAGCAGCAGGCAATAGTGGAGTTTCAGCTGCAGAAATCACGCGTGAGTCACTCTGCGGAACAGCACCACTTCACCACCAATAACCGGGCCTCCATGCGAGACCTGTGTGCCTTGTTGCACTGTTTCGAGTACTCCACCAACATGGCCAGTGCCAATGATGCCGTTCTCAGTGTTTCTATCCCAGTTCTATGCCTCCTTCAAAAAACGCTTCGGGCGATGATGGAAGAGGATGTGGCACAGGAGGAGGAGGAGGCGGGATCATTTCAAAGGCTTTCAGGGCAGTCTTTCACAAGTGACTACGAGGGTGGGTTCCTGCACCAACAAACGCCAGGTACACAATTGTCCGGCAGCAAGGGCACAGTTCTTGAGGATGACGAGGTGGAGGATGAGGAGGAGGAGATGGAGGAGGAGGAACCATGTTCAAAGCAGGGTGGCACCCAGATCAGCTCATGGCCATCACTGGTGCGTGGCTGGGGGGATACAGAGGACACAGACGATACACCTCCCACAGAGGACAGCTTTTCTTTGCCTCTGGGCAGCCTGGCACACATGAGCGATTAAATGCTGCAGTGTTTCCGCAACAACCGCAGAGTTGCCCACATTCTAACTGGTGCTGATTACTGGGTGGCCACCCTGCTGGATCCCCGTTACAAGGACAACGTACCGTCTTTAATTCCCTCACTGGAGCGGGATCGTAAGATGCGTGAGTACAAGCGCTCGCTGGTAGACGCGCTGCTGGTGGCATCCCCACCTGACAGCGGGCGTACGGTGGAAGCACAAGGCAAAGGCAGAGGAGGAGGAAGAGGTCGCCAACACAGCCGGGGCACTGCCAGCACCTCAGAAGGCAGGGTTAGCATGGCCGAAATGTGGAAAAGCTTTGTCAGCACGCCACAACAACCAGCACCACCAGCTGAGATGGAACGTCTTAGCAGGAGGCAGCATTTCACCAAGATGGTTGAGCAGTATGTGTCCACAGGCCTACACGTACTGGATGACGGGTCTGCCCCCTTCAACTTCTGGGTCTCCAAATTGGGCACGTGGCCTGAGCTTACCCTTTATGCCTTGGAGGTGCTGGCCTGCCCTACAGCCAGTGTATTATCTAAACGTGTATTTAGCACGGCAGGGGGCGTTATCACAGACAAGCGCAGCCGTCTGTCCAGAGCCAATGTGGACAAGCTCTCGTTCATTAAAATGAACCAGGCATGGATCCCACAGGACTTGTCCGTACCTTGTGCAGAATAGACATGTATACCGGTGTTCTGACAAAAACTGTCCGGCCCGTACTGCACAGGCGTAGCGCTTGTGCAGTACGGAGGACAAGGAGATTCACAAAATCTCCGAAGATGAACGGCGCCTGCGCAGTGAGTGCAGGTTCAAGCCCCCCCATCCAAGTGGACATACGGTAGCACGTAGTAACAGGGCCCCTCACAGGCTCGCTTCGATCGCCACGCTTCCGGCATGGCCTCGCTTGGCTCGGCTTGAACCTCGGATGGTGTGGCTTGAACCTGGACTCACCGCACAGGCGCTGTTCGTCTTGTGAGATTTTCTAAATCCCCTTGTCCTACGTACTGAGCAAGCGCAGTACAGGGCGGACACTATCCGACGGGGGACAGAATTCGACACATCACTGGCCTTACCCAGCCATTGTTTTATTTTTGAACCAGTGTTGGCTACCTCGTCCTCCTCCACCGCCGCTTCCACCTACACAGCCACATCCACCGCCACTTCAACCTCCATATGGACCTCGTCCTCCTAGGTCAAGATTATAATTTTTATTAAATTTTTTTGTAGCGCACAGATCCTTTCCCCCTTACCTGCCTTTATGTTGTTGGCTCCTCGCAGGAGGGAGAAAGGCGCACCGCACTACCAGCCCGTACAATCCTGTATAAAGAGGTTGAGTGGTGTACTTGACGGGCTGTGTCCACAGCTGGAGTCAAAACTCCTCCAGAGGATGATTCTCACCTCTACTGTAGGTAGAGGCAAGTCCTTGAATTCCCAGTAAAGTCAATGTCCACACCAGCTGAAACTGCTTAGGTTTCTCAAACAGTTTTAGGCGCACAGTCTCTGCCACAGACCGTGAGGTTGGTCTATGCCACAGACCAGGTGTACAAGGCCCCTGCTACGGACCTGGAGAACTTTAGTCTCTGCCACAGACCAGGGTGTATAAGGCCCCTGCCACGGGCTGGGTGAATAAGGCCTCCGATACAGTCAGGATGACCTTGAGCTTCTCCTTCATCGGGCCATCGGAAGGCTCCTCCCTTCCCTGGAACAGGGTCCCCTACACGAGGCGGCACCCAAAGACCCCTCGACCCTTAGCGGACTCCAGATGAAGGCTCTGGAGCCCAGGCTTTACTCCCGCCCCTAGGCCTCCATATCCAGGGCAGCAGGAACTCCAGGATAGTACCTCACCCCGGGCTAAAGGTGCCCGAGATGGAACAGGAACACGTGCACCCAGGCCGAAGGCACCTGGGGTGCGAACCCCACTGGACATCAGCCCCCAGGCCAAAGGTGCCTGGGGCTCAGACCCCGATCAGGAGGCGTCTGCCCCTTTTATATCCTCTACCAGCATGCACAACAGGTTCCCCGCCCCGCTGTACTACTGCCAAGAGGGGACACAAAAGGCACAGCACTGTATCGGCGGTTCAACCCTAGCCTACCATGGCAGCGCCACCTGTAGGCCGCAGGGAACTGCACACTAATACTGTCCCCCGAGGACAAAATGGTTCATGAATCCTACAGAATTAGGGTGTTTGAGCCTATTTACCACTCAAACACTTCCTTTAAATTTAGCACCCCGCTACATTTTTATTTCAAAGTATTTTATTTTCCTACTAGCTTATCCATTAAATTGAATAATTTTTTACAGGAAGGGCGTATTCGGGGGCATTCCCACCATATGTGTGGCATCGTGCCATTGAGTTTCTGAGGTTCTTAATGACTTCCTGTACCTCTTCTGCTGAAAAGGGGGCCTCCAGCATATTATTTAATAATTATTTTTTTTGTATGTTATTTTAAGTTATTTCCCTATCCACATTTGTTTGCAGAGCACTTCACATGCTCTTAACAACATTTTGCTGCCATTTGCAGCCCTCTAGCCCTTTCCATTAATTTTTTAGAGCCTTTTTAGTCTTCAGATGTTCGGGTCCCCATTGACTTCAATGGAGTTCGGGTTCGGGGTCAAGTTCGGTCTCGAACTCAAACTTTTTTCCGAAGTTCGGCCAAACCCGTCGAACCCGAATGTCCGCTCAACTCTATTCATGATAAGGAAACACATTTATTTTAACACAAGAAGTCTAGAAAAAAATAACATTTGTGGTCCTCAGACACCCCCCAGTGGCTGAAGAAAATATCACCTCTGATACCTGGCCGATCGTAAAGAATTTGCAACCAATAGAAAGTGAGCCAAACCTTCTGGGATGAGCTCAAGACAACTTTATGATCCCATTGTTCAAAATGGTATAAAAGTTGTTAAGGCCCAAAGGAAGAGATCACAGACCCATACACCAGATGCACTCCTAGATGTCAAGAAGTCTGCTGATCTCTGACCACTCCCCATCGGGCTGGACCTTGTGACGTGAATCTTCCCCTTTTAAGCTTGGTAAGATACAGATCATATCTCGTCTTCTCTCTCAGAATTGTAGGGATTATATTCTAGGGGTTATGTATTGATGTTCATTTGACTGTCTAGGGGTGCATCCTTATATCTGTGTTTTGGGGAATTCAGGAAAAGATATAAAAAGCTAATTTCTCAAAATTATGTGATTCTAGGGAAGGTTTTATGGCACTATATAATTTCTGAACTCTGTTGGTTTAATAATTATTTCAAATTCGCAGTGTTGTTCTGTAGACTTAGTGAGACACATTTCGGATTTCTTTCCGGCCGGAGGAAATTTGAAGGACTGTTTCCCTGAGCAACAAGAGATATTGCGTTTTTTGATTCTAAAGCATAAATTACTGCAAATGTTTTTCCAACAGACCAATGTAGGATTCCCCTGGGTTATTATATTAATTTTCGTTTCAATGCAAATTTGATGTTTTAATAGTGGATGTGTGAAGTGTCAATCATCAGTAAATCTCGTTCTGTATAAAATAGTATGAATATACTCGTTACTTAATAAAGTCAAAATATTCACTTGTAAATTTTGTGGGAGATATTTTATACTTTGGTAAGAAAACCCCATAAATAAATGAACTCCGGAAATAATTATGGTATGCATTGACATTCTGAACTAAGTTCACAAAATCACCGTAAGGTTGGAGGCACTAAGAATAAACATTGAGGTCTTAATAAAGATCCCATACCATACTCACAACAAGTTTGTTATAGACCACCCAATGTTAATAAGGAGGTGGAGTCTCAGCTCCTTGCACAGATGGAAAGGGCTGCAAGGGCTGGGACGGTGATAATAATGGGGGATTTTAACTACCCAGAAATTGACTGGAGTAATGGCACTGCTGGGACAGTCAAAGGGCAAAAATGTATAAACCTATTGCAGGACAATTTTATGGTCCAGTTTATTGAGGCCCCAACTAGGAATGATGCTCTGTTGGACCTGGTAATCTCAAACCATGCAGAGCGTATTACTAATGTTCAGATAAAGGAACACCTGGGTAGCAGTGACCATAACATGATTTCATTTGATGTTAGCTGTAAGCAAGAAATACATACAGGAAAGATAAAAACACTTAATTTCAAAAAAGCAAATTTTCCAAGGATGAGGGCTGCTCTCCAGGACTTAGACTGAGAGGGAATATTGGCATCGATAAACACAGAACAGAAATAGGAATTCTTCAAAAAGACTGTTTGGGACCTCACTGCAAAGTATATTCCCATGGGCAATAAGTTTAAAAGGCTAAAAATAAAACGCAGCTTGAAAAAGGAGCGCGCACCTCGTACAATTTACTGGTGCGCATGCTCAGAAACTGGTCGCTGTATGCAAACTACGTCACATTGCTGAACTCTGCATCCCAGCCCTCTCTGTGATCGTCAGGCTGCGCTCCAGGCCTCGCTTTGGTTCCTGCCACAAACCCTGGAAGTCTCCTGTGAACAGGATGCTGGCTACTTGGACAAACAGAGCACACCATCATGCTGACTACAGAGATGAAGCGTGACAGTACTGGACTTCCCTGTGCCTGACTACACTTACCTAAATGTGAGTTTTTTAATGCATCTTGTCATTAAATTTGATCAGTCTTACTAAGAGGCGCCTGTTGCTTGTTTTCTTCTCTTCCATATTTGGAGTGGCTTCAACTCCCTTCACAAGGCTGCCCTATCAACAAAAGACTGCATAATTCACACAGAACTGATCCAGTTCAAAGGACTACCATATAATTTGTACATTGCATATCACTATACTATAACCTGTGCCACCACCCATTGTATTAAAAATAAAACCTATGTGGCTCACGGTTAAAGTTAAAAAAGCTATAAACAATAAGAAAAGAGCTTTTAAAAAATATAAAAATGAAGGAACACTAGTGTCGTTTAAATGTTACAAAGAATATAACAGGATATGTAAAAAGGAAATCAAGGATGCAAAAATTCAAAACGAACGACAGATTGCAAAAGATAGTAGGACAAACCCCCAAAAATTCTTCAAATATATTATTAGTAAAAAGGTCAGGTCTGAGCATGTAGGCCCTTTACAAAATAATCTAGAGTGGGTGACTGGGGACAAAGAGAAGGCTAATTTATTAAATACTTTCTTCAGCTCTGTGTATACAATGGAGCATGGGGGAGATCATGTCCACAATGGCTCAAAAGTGATATGGTCCAGAAATATTTAGACAGAATAAAGGTGGATAAAGCACCTGGACCAGATGGCATCCACTAGTGGTGCAACGGATCGGTGGTGATCCGTGATCAGAACGGGTCACCCTGTTCGGATTGGATCACCACGCGAGCCGCGGAGCGCTCCGGAGCCTCAGCCGTAGGAAAGGCCGTGGGTTCGGCCTAGCTCCGGCCATCTTGGTACACCCGGTGGCGGCCGCTGTAGTGAAGTTTCGCCGCCATCTTGCTCCACCCCACACTCCTGCACAGTAATGATAGAGAAGGGTCCAAGCGGATATCTTGTTACACCCAACAGAGTTTTAGATTTCAGTTAATTTCAACACAAAACAGAGCTTATCAGCTTTAATACATTATTTGGAAATCCATCGGACTGTTTACATGTTAAATTTAAAAGCAGCAGCAAACCTTACATGCTTGCTAATGTGACGGAATACCTCCTGATTTTCACATTTAACATTTAGTTAAATGTGAAAATCAGAGGTGTTCTGTCACATTAGCAAGCATGGAAGGTTTGCTGCTGCTTTAAAAATTTAACATGTAAAGAGTCCGTCGGATTTACAAATACTGTATTTAAGCAAATAAGCTCCGTTTTGTGTTGAAAATAACTGAAATCTAAAACTCCAGTTGGTGTAACAAGATTGTCTTTTTTTTTGCTGATCTGAAAAATGATCCGATCCGTGACTCTGATCAGAGGATTGATCCGATTCGGGAGTTTTTTGATCCGTTGCACCCCTAGCATCCACCCACGGATCCTAAAAGAATTGAGCTCTGTAATTTCAAAGCCATTGTATCAAATTTTTAAGGACTCATTAATGACAGGAATAGTACCACTGGATTGGCGCAGGGCCAATGTGGTGCCTGTATTTAAAAAGGGAACAAAGTCTTTAACAAGTAACTATAGACCTGTTAGTTTAACTTCTATAGTTGGGAAGATACTGGAGAGATTAATAAAAGACCACATAGATGAGTTCTTGCTGGAAAAAAACTATTTAAGCAACAGACAGCATGGATTCATGAAAGACAGAAGTTGTCGTCGGAGTCTTCACCCGTAATACGTGGGAACCCCAATGACCATATCTGCGTGATACGTGATAACCCCAACTACCAAGGCCTGCGGTGTGCCTTGGCCTAGCTGGACGGTACGCCTAAAAGAGGGCATACCCTGAGTAAATGTAAGAGAAATGAATGAGTATAAAATGAATGAAATGAGAAAGGGGGAACGGGAGGGTGGGACCAAGAAGACGAGCCGACGAGGGACAAGCCAGAGGAGGAGGGAGATATACTCCCTCAGACTCCTCCCACAAATCCAGGCTGGCCTCCGGCCAGCCTTTCAACTTGTCGTCGGAGTCTTCACCCGTAATACGTGGGAACCCCAATGACCATATCTGCGTGATACGTGATAACCCCAACTACCAAGGCCTGCGGTGTGCCTTGGCCTAGCTGGACGGTACGCCTAAAAGAGGGCAAAAAGACACAAAGATAGGTAAGTAATAAGCTTTAATGAACAGGTAACACTTAATTCAACAACACGGCAAAAGCTCTGCGAACTTCCGTGTGAGGTTCGGGAATGTACCTGCTATAACAGGAGGACCTCCAGCGCCCCATGTGTTTGATGATGTACGAAGGGACCCCCTGCTTAGAAGCTGCTGATGCAGCACCGATCCTGAAAGAATGCCCGGAGAAACGTTTAGGATCCAAATCTAATTTGGCAAGCAAGATCCTGACATGGCTAACAAATTGTTTGGAAGTGATAGGCTGCGTAGGGAAGGGGAGCAGAGGATCATTCACGGGTGTTGAGAATAAACGGCAAAGAGAGTCGAGCACTTCGACCGGGCACCAACCGTTGTGCGTGCGGTAGTACTTAACCACAAACCCCTGACCAATTTGCCTATTCTTATTATTTGGAAGCTGCAGCTCATAATGCTCAGGAAATCTAGAAAGACTACCTCTGAGCAAAACAGGTGCATGACAGCTGGATTTGGACACTTCCCCGGGTCGGAGAAACCCGAAGAAACAGAGGTAAACTGCCGCCTTGAGAACTAAACTGGGACCTGTGCCAAAAGGGGAAGTGGAGAGCATATCCGACATGTCACGGAAAATCTGCCCGGTAATGGGTTGACGAGACAACTGGGAGAACCCCTGATTTCTTTGTATACCCCTCAGTATGGCTTTCAGAGGGTGAGCAGCAAAAATGGATGGACTGTCAGGCGCATGCAGGGACCTGAAATGCTGAATACCTGATAAATACAGTTTGATAGTACTGGCCGATAATGCCAGCTCACAGTGGCAATACGCAGTAAACATCATGATGTACTTGGTATCCTCTGGGGAACTGCAAGGATGTAAGGACATGAACCTAAGGAACGTCTTCCAACCCGTGGTATATGCTCTCAGCGTATTTCTGGACAAGGACCTGTTGGCCAGATTGATCGCCTGAGACCAGAAAGTATTCAATCCATGACTAATAGTGAGTGATGGGGGATTGGCTGGCCCGTCCGATCTGCTGCCGGATGCTGTAAGAAAAATAGCGGCATGTTAAGACGGGACAAAGCATCAGCTGCACCATTGTGATCCCCACTAACGAACTCACCCCGGAAATGGAATTTGTAGGTCAAGCCCAACCATGTCAACTTACGCATGAAGGACATGATTACCAGGGACCCTGATCTTCCTTTATTGATAATTTTGGCTGTAGCCAAATTATCCGTAAAGAAAACGACCGAGTTGCCTGACCAGCCAGGACCCCATGTGACAGCTGCCGCCAAGATTGGGTAAATTTCAAATAGTGCTGACGTGAGGGCAAATTTTGGCAGAAGGAAAACCTCGGGGGGCCAGCGGCTGGCCAACCACTCCTGGCCAAAAATGGCTGAAAACCCGACTGAAGCGGCGGCATCTGAGAACACATGCGGAGAATTACTAGTAGGATGCGGGATGAACATGGAGATGCCATTCCACCCGCACAGGAACCGATCCCACATGACTAAATCGGCACGGGCATCCGCTAGTAATTTGACTGGTGACTCAGAATCATGACACTGGGGGAGAAGAGCCAGCAACCTCGACACAAATGCCCTACCCTGCGGAATGATCCTCATGGCGTGATTCAACATCCCCAAGAGAGACTGTAAGTCCCTCTTGGAAGATACCGGGGAAAGAACAAAGAGATGAATGGAGCGGCGTATCCTGACTAATTTCTCCAAGGGCAGACTAGCAACCATAAGATTGGAGTCAAGCGTAATCCCTAAAAAGGTGATGATTTTTGCTGGACCTTCCATCTTATGCGTAGCTAATGGGACATTCAATTCTGAAAATAGCCCTGTAAGCACCTGCAGATCCCTGGGCGGGACACCGGGATCTTCCAACAGCAGAAAATCATCCAGATAATGAATTACCCTCTGACAACCACCGCAGTAACCCAGAATCCAATGAAGAGCCTGGGCAAAGGTGTCAAACAAGTACGGACTGCTTTTAGACCCAAACGTTAATTTGGTGGCAAAAAAATACTGCCCGCGCCACTTGATGCCATGCCATTGCCAGAGAGCAGGACTGATAGGAAGCAGCTTGAATGCATCAGAGATGTCAGCTTTGGAAAGCCAAGCACCCCTACCTAACTGCAAAATGTGCTGGATTGCCAAATCTACTGATGAATACTTTAGAGAAAACTCCTCGGAGGGGATGAGAGAATTGAGACTAGGAATGTGAGATGAATGAGGAGCGGACAAATCGTAAATCAAACGGAATTTATTTGAGAATTTTCCACAGACAACCCCGACGGGATTGACCCTCCACATGCAAAAAGGTGATGACAGGAACGGACCGATCAAGAACCCCTTGGACAATTCAGCCTGCAGTAACTCATCGACAATATCAGGGTGGTTCTCAGCTGACAACAAATTGTTGCACTCGAACGATTCTGTAGGAAGGGTAATGAGCCCAGTATGGAAACCTGAAGACAACCCTTCCAGCAAAAACTGTCTGAACGCTGGTGAAGGATGATCACTCAGGAAATCCCCCAACAAGGAGACATTAACTCGGCACAGTCATGAGGTACCGACGGCCTTGACCAGGCAAGCGGACTTGGGGTGGGCTCTGAAGCAGTTGGAGCAAACGTGCAACAACCTGCATTGGTTGTAATTGCAACCAGTATAGTTATAATTATTGCACAACTGAGCCTTCCCCAGATACCGGATGGGTCTACCCATTTTGTCCACCTGCCCTGGGAGACCCGCAGATCCACCAGCCGACTGTTTGGAGGTCCCTATCTGACTAGGGGACTCGCAATTCGGACACCAGGCAGTGGTGTGAGCCGATGATTGACAGTTGGCACATACAGGGGATCTTTGACTAGCGAAATGCCTGCAAAATAATTCCATGTCAATGGTGCCCCACCATGACACCACTTGGAACTGAGCCCAAGTGGCCGCCACCTTTGCCGCAAAGGACCGATGATAATCGTAGAAGATTGAACCACCGTACTTATGCGCCAAGTCCACAACCTTGTGAAGGTATAGATCCAATTCTTCCCTCCTCCCTGGACTGACCGAACAGATGATGTCTCTAAAGATGCCGAAGGCCAGCACAAACTCTGGTACACTGAGTTTGCGACTGAGCCTAGGATCTTTGGTCTTGAGCACCACCGACACCTCCCCACAAGCAAATGACTTGTTTTCAGACACATCCTGGGCCGCTATGAGTAGGGAGGCTAGATTGACATCCTTCCCTTCCAAGATATCTTTCTTGATACTGGCAGGGATGAAGTGGGCCGGTGACACCGACGGCAGAGCCGCAGACGGTGAAGGCATCACTGAAGGTAAAGACATATTACCTGTAGCCGGGCTCAGGAGAACAGGGGCTGAGGGGGCCGCAGGCACCTCCGAGCTGGCTGATACTGCTGCACCAGCCGCCCGGGCCTCAATCACCTCCATCCTATCCTGTAACTGCAACATAGAGGTGGAGAAAGAATTTAACATCGCATGGATTTGCGTCAAGGAGTTGTGCACCGAAGCGTGTTCCGCACTGGTAGACGGTACTGGTTCAGCAGAAGGGAAACATAACCTAAAAAGTTCCGCTTTCCTGGCAGTAGATGGGAAAGAAATGCCCTTGCGATGTAGCTCGGCCATAATCCTAGGCACAGTCCAACTCCTTAATGAAGGTGAACTTCCATGATTTGAACCCCTACGCGGAGTAGGCGGGATGAACGGGAACTCGTCGCTTTCTGTCACATGAGACATAACGAAATCTGAGGAAAAACAAACTACAGCAAAATAAGAATGCATGGACCGCACCAACCTAACTAAGTCTGAACACGTGAAACATCAGTGGTAGACCAATAGCGCGTGAATTAAGCTAAGTGACACAACCAATCCTAAGATGTATGGAATGAGTGAGCCCGAGAAACCTGCAGCGCAATAACAGGCAATTAAAAACGAACACTCAGGGCTACGATACCCACAGACCGTGGTGGGTAGATATGAACGTAGAGAATGAAAGGTGCAACGTATGATGAGTGATGTACAGGCGAGAAGATTGTGGTCCAACCAATCACTTAAAAACGAAACCTCAGCCTGTACGGATCTGTAGACGTGACAGACCCTGAAAGCAAGTGAACCTAACTAAAAACTAACTGAAATCCGTGACAGGAAACATACACACGTACCTTGCTACTGAGAGAAAAACTCTGAAATCCACCTGAAATAACACCACATGTACCAGAAATGAGGCAATCGAATGGTCGGAAACCATGAACAGAAGTGAAAGCGGAAAAACAGACAGAAATGACGAACAGAACGGCATACCCCAACGTACGGAGCCTGATGAAATGCCCAATATGACAGGAAACCATCCTATGACAGCAACATGCAAAGGACCTGTGGCCGCCCAAGCTCCACGAACCCCCCCCCCCTCCTGTCAGCCACAGAGCAAGGAGCCTGTGAGACTACCTAGCTGGGAAGTTAACTAGCTGCTGCGCCCACCCAGTAGACCAGACCGATTGCCAAAACAAATGACGAAATTACCCAGAACATGGCAGCAACATAAAATTCCCCCCTTTTTTTTTTTTTTACAACACTTGCATGACAATTTAAGTGCTGACCGGACCGGCCCTGCACCAACCCCACCACAAGATGCCCCCCCCCCCCCCAGTAGCAGCTGAACCAGCCTGCTGCTACATGGCCATACTGAACCGACCCACTAGCCTGCCCCCCCCCCCCCCCTTTGATGTGATGCCGATCAGCAGCATGATAGGACACTTACAAAACCCAGCATGAAGACAGTGACAGAGCAAAGCACCCTTCCCCTCTGCACACGCTACATGCCATGCCTAACATCTAGCCCTTGGTGCTGCAGTACAGGCATGACCGTGAACAGAGGCACCCACCAAACACCCCCGCCCCCCCCGGCCACGCACGTGGCGCCTTGAAGCAGAGTCTCTACAGTACCCTCCTGCGACCTGATGTCCCCCCTATCGCATTGACGTGGCGGCCGACATGCCGCATGCCCCCAAGCGTATGACCAGACGCGTGTGGCCCCCCTATCGAACCGGTGACACCGCTGCCCCCCCCCCCCCCGTACCTGCAGCCCAGCGCTGTGGGCGAAAAAGAAACCCGGAGCTCCCACGCGACGATCCTCTGTGTGCGGACGGCACCCGGAAATGACGACAGCTGGCGGGGCGGAAATGACGCTCGTCGGCTGAAACTACCAAGAAGACGAGCCGACGAGGGACAAGCCAGAGGAGGAGGGAGATATACTCCCTCAGACTCCTCCCACAAATCCAGGCTGGCCTCCGGCCAGCCTTTCAACTTGTCAGACAAACCTGATTTCTTTTTATGAAGAGGTAAGTAAAACCTTGGACAGAGGGGTGGCGGTGGACGTGGTATACTTGGATTTTGCAAAAGCGTTTGATACAGTTCCGCACACACACGGCTCATGTGTAAGGTAAAGTCTACAGGATTGGAAATATCAGTTTGTAAATGGATAGAAAACTGGCTAAAAGACAGAATTCAGAGAGTAGTGGTTAATGATTCTTACTCTGAATGGTCTAAGGTTATCAGTGGTGTACCCCAAGGTTCAGTGCTGGGACCCTTACTTTTTAATATCTTTATAAATGATATTGGGTCTGGGATCAAAAGTACCATTTCAGTCTTTGCAGATGACACCAAGCTATGCAGTGGAATAACGTCCTTACAGGATGTCACCAATTTACAAACCGACCTCAATGCTCTGTCTAATTGGGCGACTATGTGGCAGATGAGGTTTAATGTTGATAAATGTAAAGTTATGCACTTGGGGGCTAAGAATATGAATGCATCATACATACTAGGGGGAGTACAACTGGGGGTATCCGTAGTGAAGGATCTGGGGGTTTTGGTAGATCATAAGCTCAATAATGGCATGCAATGCCAAGCTGCGGTTTCCAAAGCGAGCAAAGTCCTTTCTTGTATTAAGAGAGGTATGGACTCCAGAGAGAGAGATATCATTTTGCCCCTGTTCATATCATTAGTAAGGCCTTATCTGGAATATGCAGTTCAGTTTTGGGCACCAAGGGGGTACTCTTTACGTCTAGAGGAAAAAAGATTTCATCTCCAAATACGGAAAGGTTTCTTCACAGTAAGAGCTGTGAAAATGTGGAACAGTCTCCCTCCAGAGGTGGTTCTGGCGAGCTCAGTAGATTGCTTTAAGAAAGGCCTGGATACTTTCCTAAATGTACATAATATAGCTGAATACTAACATTTATAGGTAAAGTTGATCCGGGGTAAATCCGATTGCCTCTCGGGGGATCAGGAAGGAATTTTTTCCCCTGCTGTAGCAAATTGGATCATGCTCTGCTGGCGTTTTTTGCCTTCCTCTGGATCAACTGTGGGTATAGAATTGGGTATATGGGATTGTACGATATTTTTAATTTTATTTATTTATTTTTTTATGGTTGAACTGGATGGACTTTGTGTCTTTTTTCAACCTGACTAACTATGTAACTATGTAACTATGTTGATGGGGACAAGGGCCTCATCCCCACAACCCTTGCCCGGTGGTTGTGGGGGTCTGCGGGCAGGGGGCTTATCGGAATCTGTAAGCCCCCTTTAACAAAGGGGACCCCCAGATTCCGGCCCCCACCATGTGAATTGGTAGTGGGGTACATTGTACCCCTACCATTTCACCAAAAAAATGTGTCAAAAATTTTAAAAACCACAGTAGACAGCTTGGGACAAGTCCTTTATCAAAAAAATATAAAAAATTCCAACAATGTAATCCATTCTCGAGCGATATGGAGAAAAAAAAAAAAAAGCAGACACGATCCTGCTTCCATGGGAAGCAGCCGACCAATGACGCTCTCCCGCCGTGACAGCTCTTTTATAGCTGAGGACGGGGTCATCTGTCATGTGCGCGGGTGATCCCGCCCCCCTCTGATGCAAGAGGAAATGCCGGGCTTACCCAGTGACATGTACGGGTGACCAAGCCCCCCTCTGAAGCAACGCGGGTTTCCCGGCATTTCCACTTGCGTCAGAGGGGGGCAGGGTCACCCGCACACATGATGGGTGGCCCCGCCCCCAGCTATAAAAGAGCTGTTACGGCAGGAGTGCGTCATTGGTCAGCTGCCTCCCATGGAGGCAGGATTGTGTCCGCTTTTTTTTTTTTCTCCGTATCGCTCGAGAATTGATTATATCGTTGGAATTTTTTTTTTCTTTTTTTTTTTTTCTTTTTAACCTCCTTAGCGGTAATCCCGAGTCAGGCTCGGGGTGAGTTTTTCATGCTAAGAGCGGTAACCCCGAGCCAGACTCGGGATTGCATTGCAGGTTACAGGGAAGTTACTTACCTTGTTCCCTGTATCCTGCGATGTCTCCCTGCAGTGTGTCTCCTCGCTCGATCCACACTGCCGTGTGCCGAGCTCCGTTCCCTGCGACGTTGCGGCGCACAGGGACGGAGTTCGACGCCAAATTCAAAAAGTGGAACACACAGTATTACTTACAGATTACAGTACTGTATCAAATAATTACACACCCCCTTTGTCCCTAGTGGTCTGTCCAGTGTCCTGCATGCAGTTTTATATTATAAAAACTGTTCTTTCTGCCTGGAAACTGGAGATTGTCCATAGCAACCAAAAAGTGTCCCTTTATGTCAAAAGTGGTTTTAGACCAGCTAGAAAACAGCGATAATTAATTAGAATCACTTGCAGAATTGAGCGATAGTGATTTGTGGGGAAATTCGTCATCAAACACTAAATCTAATGACAGCGACAATTCTGCAACTGGGCAAATTTCAGTGTTTTTGATTTGATTACATTAGTGAATAATTTTTATTATAATTAGATTACTATTTGTTATAATTATTTATAGTTATTTATTATATTATAATTTATGATTTTGTGTTTCAAACTTTATCATACCCGGGATGTCTACTAGACTCTAGTTTGGTAAGGTTTAAGTAAGTAATTACTAAGAATTGCAGGCCTACAATACATAACACCAAATTTCCATGCAAAATAATTGTACCGCTTTTGGTACAAAATTCCAGACAGAATTATACCACCAGTGAAGTTAATAAAGGACTTGACCCAAGCTGTCTACTGCGGTTTTTAACATATTTGACACAGTTTTTTGTGAAATGGTAGGGGTACAATGTACCCCGTTACCAATTCACATAGGGGGGCAGGAATCTGGGGGTCCCCTTTGTTAAAGGGGGCTTCCATATTCCAATAAGCCCCCCACCCGCAGACCCCCACAACCACCGGTCAAGGGTTGTGGGGATGAGGCCCTTGTCCCCATCAACATTGGGACATCCTCCCCATGTTGAGGGCATGTGGCCTGGTACGGTTCAGGAGGGGGGGACGCTCTCTCGTCCCCGCTCTTTTCCTGCGGCCTGCCAGGTTGCGTGCTCGGATAAGGGTCTGGCATGGATTTTTTGGGGGAACCCCACGCCATTTTTTTTTAATCTTGGTGCGGGGTTCCCCTTAAAATCCATACCAGACCTAAAGGGTCTGGTATGGATTTTGCGGGGGACCCATACGCCATTTAAAAAAAAAATTGCCGCAGGGTTCCCCTTAATATCCATACCAGACCTGAAGGGCCTGATATGGAATTTGGGGGGACCCCCACGCATTATTTTTTTAATTTTGGTTTGGGGTTCCCCTTAATATTCCTACCAGACCCAAAGGACCTGGTAATGGACTGGGAGGAAATCCCTGCCATTTTTTTCAATGACTTTTCTGTATTGCCGGAACCTGCCAATTCATTATAGCCACAAGTAGTTTTAAATGACTTTTGTCCTTTAGAAATGTCATTTTGTGCACGGACAGTTTTCCGCGGCTTTCCAATTTGCCACGAACACCCCAAATTGTTCGCTTTTCGGCGTACGGCGAACAGTCAATGTTCGAGTCAAACTCATGTTTGACCCGAACATAAAGCTAATCTCTACTGCCGACCCATCCCACTACAGATTTAGTGGAGGGCGACTCCAACTCACCCACTGTCACATCTAGGTGGGCCATCCCAATATTGGTGGCTTGTGAGCAAGACAAATTCACCTCTTATGACAAATGGTGGGAGGTTCCCTTGCCAGGTTCATACATGCATGCAAATTGCTTTTTTTCGTACATATACTAACCTGCTTTGCCTACTGATGTATTTTTGAAAGCACGTAACAGGTTGTGGACATATGTGTGTTGATGGACTCTGTCCGTCCTTTGAGGGAACAAAGGTTCTCTGGTGGGGGAAGTGTGTAGTGGGGTTGCAGATTCCCCCCCGCATTGCAAACATTGTCAAGCAGCTGCAGGCTTTCTCCCCCCCCCCCCCCCCCCCGCCCTCCTGTCAGGAATGGAGAGCAGGGAGCCTCGCAGGGGATTAGAACGCCTGTGATGTGGGCGGCTGCGGTTCCCCCCTGCTCGGAGCACTGCCACAGGGAAGACCAGAGGACCTGCATGTAAAATATAGTGCCTGGGGGGTCTGCCTGTAAAAGTGGCGCATCTGTACCTTGTGTAGAACCTGCTGCAGCAAAACTGACATTTATAAATGTAGCACCACCCCTGAAGGAGCCACTTGGTGAATTTGGATTCTCTGAGTGGTATTTGACTCACTTTTAATATTAGGATAGTGCAGTTTACATTTCTCGTTTTTCGTCATACCACATATGAACTTTTTGCCTTTCTTCCACATTATATATGTTGCCTTTTGAGTTTTTGGACAGTAAAGCAAAACTGTAAATAGGTAATGTAAGTGGGGAGTGGTCAGGAGATGAACGAGGAGTGAGGATACGTGCTATCAGAGCTCCTGATGTCCTCCAGCAAACTAGCAAACTAGCCGATAAAATAACAGCCCTCATGGTATGAGTACCGCAAGAAGGGGGAAGGAAAAAAAGAAGCGCACATCAGCAGCGACATTTCAGCCAGAGATACAGAGCTACTTTCCAAGGACAAGATCTGCCAGCCTACGGAACCGTACCACGGGGGCTCAGTCTGCCTCCTATTCAGAAGCTGTAATGGCTGCATTACCAGCGTCAACTCCCGTAGTGACTACAGAAACTACACAGCAGACTACACAGGAGCAGAGACAGCAAGTTGGTGTACTGTTACCTACCGTGGAGGGAGAAATCAAGGCCCTTAAAGCTCTCACCCAGGCGTTACCTACTCGTGCTGATATGGAGACGCTGATCCTCCGCGTGGAGTAGACACATCATAAAGACTTTCAAGCTATCCAGGTAGAGGTACAATCATTGGCGGAAAGGGTCTCTACTGGAGAAACAGCATCAGCCCTGTTGGAGAGGAGAGTGACTCAGCTGGAGCAGACAGAGGATCAGCAAGCTGTACAGGGGATATACTAAAACATTTAATGTGTAAATGGCTTAATGTAGCTTAACGAGCAATAAAGTGCCTAAAACTCAATCAATTGCCCTGAAACTTTGCACAGCCTGAGATCTCAATATCCCAAACCTATCCTATAAAAAAAAGACCTTAAATGTTAACTAATTTCCCCCAAACTTCACACAATAGAAGATTCTATCCATGCCAATATATTCTGAAAATTTCAGCTCATTTGGTTAATCACACCAAAAGTTATTCACATTAGGCTATATTTTACAATGCTAAAATAGAGCTTAACGTACCATAATGCACCTTAACCTCAATCAATTGTCTTGAAACTTTGCATAGCCTAAGTTGTCAACTTTCCAAACCTATCCAAGAAGTTTCGTGCGATTCGGTGTCCCACAAGGCAAACTAGGGACATTAACTTCCCAAACCTATCCAATAAGTTTTGTGTGATTCGGTGTTCCACAAGGCAAACTAGTGACATTAAGCTTCTTTTTTGGGGAGCTTAATGTAGCTTAATGTACAATAAAGACCTTAAATGTTAACCAATTTCCCCCAAACTTCACACAATAGAAGACTCTATCCATGCCATCATATTCTGAAAAAAGCTATATTTTACAATGCTTAATGTGAAAATGGCTTAATGTAGCTTAATGTACCGCATTTGCCGGCGTATAAGACGGCTCGGCATTAGGGATAAGCTCGGTGTTCGAGTCGAACATAAGTTCGACTCGAACATCGGCTGTTCGACCGTTCGGCGAACATCGAACGATTTGGGCCGTTCGCGCCAAATTCGAGTGACGCGAACGGCCCACAATACACTGCGCCATCGCAGTGCAATCCCGGCGTTGTGATTGGCCAAGCATGCACTGTGACCCCACATGCTTGGCCAATCACAGCGCCGGCAGCTAGGAGAGCCATAATTGGCCACAGGCAGGTTGCCTGTGGCCAATTATAGCTCAGGGGGTTTAGCACACACCCCACACTATAAAAGGCCGCCAGCGTGGCGGCCTTGTGTAGTGTGTTCCGGCGCAGGGAAAGAGTTACATAGGCAGGGACAGTGTCAGTGCTATTTGTACCTCAAACTTGTGTGTAGGGAGAGAGAAGGATAGGCAGGGAGAGTGTCAGTGTCATATTCTTTGCTAAACCTTGTGTGCAGGGAGAGAGAAGGTTAGGCAGGGAGAGTGTCAGTGTCATATACTTTGATAAACCTTGTGTGCAGGGAGAGAGAAGGATAGGCAGGGGACAGTGTCAGTGTCATATTCTTTGCTAAACCTTGTGTGCAGGGAGAGAGAAGGATAGGCAGGGGACAGTGTCAGTGTCATATTCTTTGCTAAACCTTGTGTGCAGGGAGAGAGAAGGATAGGCAGGGGACAGTGTCAGTGTCACATTCTTTGCTAAACCTTGTGTGCAGGGAGAGAGAAGGATAGGCAGGGAGAGTGTCAGTGTCATACTTTGATAAGCCTTGTGTGCAGGGAGAGAGAAGGATAGGCAGGGGACAGTGTCAGTGTCATATTCTTTGCTAAACCTTGTGTGCAGGGAGAGAGAAGGATAGACAGGGAGAGTGTCAGTGTCATATACTTTGATAAACCTTGTGTGCAGGGAGAGAGAAGGATAGGCAGGGGACAGTGTCAGTGTAATTGTTGCTAAGCCTCCTGCACATTATACACCTGAAGTTAGCCCGTATTGCTGCTTTTTCCTGGTGTGTTACACCAACAGGCATTTGCAGGACTTACAGCGGGCGAAGTGTGCCTCCTGATCATATTACACCTGAAGTTAGCCTGTATTGCTGCTTTTTCCTGGTGTGTTACACCAACAGGCATTTGCGGCACTTACAGCGGGCGGAGTGTGCCTCCTGATCATATTACACCTGAAGTTAGCCTGTATTGCTGCTTTTTCCTGGTGTGTTACACCAACAGGCATTTGCGGCACTTACAGCGGGCGGAGTGTGCCTCCTGATCATATTACACCTGAAGTTAGCCTGTATTGCTGCTTTTTCCTGGTGTGTTACACCAACAGGCATTTGCGGCACTTACAGCGGGCGGAGTGTGCCTCCTGATCATATTACACCTGAAGTTAGCCTGTATTGCTGCTTTTTCCTGGTGTGTTACACCAACAGGCATTTGTGGCACTTACAGCGGGCGGAGTGTGCCTCCTGATCATATTACACCTGAAGTTAGCCTGTATTGCTGCTTTTTCCTGGTGTGTTACACCAACAGGCATTTGCGGCACTTACAGCGGGCGGAGTGTGCCTCCTGATCATATTACACCTGAAGTAAGCCTGTATTGCTGCTTTTTCCTGGTGTGTTACACCAACAGGCATTTGCGGCACTTACAGCGGGCGGAGTGTGCCTCCTGATCATATTACACCTGAAGTTAGCCTATATTGCTGCTTTTTCCTGGTGTGTTACACCAACAGGCATTTGCAGCACTTACAGCGGGCGGAGTGTGCCTCCTGATCATATTACACCTGAAGTTAGCCTCTATTGCTGCTTTTTCCTGGTGTGTTACACCAACAGGCATTTGCGGCACTTACAGCAGGCGTAGTGTGATTCCTGCAAAATATACTCCTGAAGCTAGGCCTTATTGCTGGTTTTCCCATTTCCCTGCAGGCCATTAGAATGTCTGGAAGGCAAACAAGGAGAGGCAGACAGTCAGGAGCCAATAAAAGAGGGCAAGCAGGCTCTATGTCTAGAGACAACAGTGCTGGTCGTGGACGCGGTGCATCGCCATCAGCACGTGGCCATGGGACACGCTTGTCCTTCTTTTCGGCAGCTGGACGTGTTGAGCCGCATCATGCCGAAGACTTGGTAGAGTGGATGACCAAGCCCTCCTCATCCTCCTCATCCTCTCTCACCCAGGCTCAGGGTACTGGAAAAGCAGCTGCCAAAGCGTCCTCTTCCCTGGTATCAATGTCATCATCAGTCACTCCTTCCCTAGACCAACCATGTCCTCCTGAGGAGTCCCCCGAACTGTTTGAGCACAGTGTTGGGTACATGCTCCAGGAGGATGCCCAGCGTTTCGAAGGGTCTGATGATGATACCCAGCTAGAGGAAGGCAGTAGCGTGAGAGCAGAGAGAGGGGATGCTCAAGAAGGACACCAATCTGGCAGTCATGTTCCAGCAGCTGCAGCATACTGCCAGATTGGCTCCAGTGATGAGGAGGGAGGGGATGATGAGGTCACTGACTCCACGTGGGTGCCTAATAGGAGAGAGGAGGAGGAGGAGGATGAGGAGGAGGCACATCTCCAACGAGGCAGGATGCCCTCGGGGGGCCAGCGTAAGGAATCACACCGCAGAGCTCCGCCTGTGCAGGGCGCTGCCTCTGCCCGTTATTCAAAAAGTTCTTTGGTGTGGGCCTTTTTTGAGTCGAGTGCATCAGATCGCACAGCTGCTGTTTGCAACATATGTCTCAAGCGTATATCGCGTGGCCAAAACATCACCCGCTTGGGCACCACATGCTTGACCAGACATATGTTGACCTGCCATGCAGCTCGTTGGCAAGCCTACCTTAAAGACCCACACCAAAGAACAAAGCGGACCTCTCCTTGCACCGCATCAGCTGGGATCTCCAACCCCACTATACCTTCAGTCCTCTATGAAACCTGCACTGAGAGGAATCAAGGTGTAGAATTAGGTGTGTCACAGCCAAGTACTTGCGGGCACTCTGCTAGCAGTACACCGACGTCCGATTCTAGCAGGCAAATTTCCCTGCCCCAGCTGCTGGACCGTCGAAAGAAGTTCACTCCCAGCCATCCACATGCCCAGCGGTTGAATGCTAGCTTGGCTAAATTGCTAGCGCTTCAACTGCTGCCTTTTCAGTTGGTAGACTCGGCCCCCTTCCATGAGTTTGTGCAATGTGCGGTTCCTCAGTGGCAGGTTCCCAAACGCCACTTTTTCTCACGGAAGGCGATTCCAGCTCTCTGCCGGCATGTGGAAGGCAATGTCTTGGCCTCGCTGGACAGGGCGGTCAGCGGTAAGGTGCATATTACCGCTGACTCATGGTCCAGCAGGCATGGACAGGGACGTTACCTTTTTTTCACGGCCCATTGGGTCACTCTTTTGGCAGCTGGGAAGGATGCAGGACAAGGTGCAGTAGTGTTGGAGGTTGTTCCACCGCCACGCCTCCAAAATGCTACTACTGGTTGTGACACACCTCTGTCCTCCACCCCCTCCTTTTCTTCTTCCTCCATGGCCTCTTCCTGTGCTTTGTCCTCGGAACCAGCGGTGCTCCGTAGGCGTTCAAGGGGCTACGCAATTACGCAGGCAAAAAGATGCCATGCCGTGCTTGCGCTGGTGTGTTTGGGGGACAGGAGCCACACTGGGGCAGAGGTTCTGTCTGCTCTGCAGGGGCAGGCCGAAAGGTGGTTGATGCCATGCCAGCTTAAGCCAGGAATGGTAGTTTGCGACAATGGCACCAACCTCCTCTCCGCTCTCCGACAGGGACAACTGACCCATGTGCCCTGTGTGGCTAACGTCCTTAACCTGGTGGTGCAGTGGTTCTTGGGCAGGTGCCCGGGCTTACAGGATGTCCTGAGGCAGGCCAGGAAAGTCTGTGTGCATTTCCGCAGATCTTATAATGCCAGTGCTCGCCTGGCTGAGCTGCAAAAGGAGTTGAACCTGCCCAAGAACTGCCTTATATGTGACATGCCCACCAGGTGGAACTCAACGTTGGCCATGCTGCAGCGGCTGCACACGCAGCAGAGGGCCATCAATGAGTACCTGTGCGACTAGGGCACCAGGACAGGGTCAGGGGACCTCTGTTTTTTTTCACCACGCCAGTGGGGGATGATCAGGGATGCATGCACTGTCCTGGCACCATTTGAGGAGGCCACGAGGATGGTGAGCAGTGACAGTGCATGCATCAGTGACACTGTACCTCTTGTCCACCTGTTGGTACATACGCTGCGTGGAATAATGGACAGGGCACTTGAGGCAGAACAGAGGCAGGAAGAGGAGGACTTCCTTGCCTCTCAAGGCCCCCTTTATCCAGGCAGTGTTCCTTCTGTCCCACCCATCGCACAGGAAGAAGAGGAGGAGGAGGAGGATTGTGTCAGCATGGAGGTGGAGCCTGGCACTCAGCATCATCAGCAGCAGTCTTTTAGGGATGATTTACAGTCCCAAGAAACCAGTGGACTTGTACGTGGCTGGGAGGAGGTGGCTGCGGATCATGTCGTCCTTAGTGACCCAGAGGACTCCGGACCGAATGCCTCAGCTAACCTACGCTGCATGGCCTCCCTGATCCTGCAAAGTCTGTGGAAGGATCCTCGTATTCTTCGGATCAAGGAGAGGGACCATTACTGGCTGGCCACTCTCCTTGATCCACGGTACAAGGGTAAGGTTGCGGACCTTATCTTACCGTCGCAGAGGGAGCAGAGGATGAGACAACTCCGGGAGGCCTTGCAGAAAGGTCTGTGCAACGCGTTCCCAGAGACTGGGAGGTTACAAACTCCTGGTCCTGGACAACGAGTTGCTGAGGCTTCGGTCAGTCAAAGAAGGAGCGGTGGGGAAGGTGGCCGTCTGACCGATGCGTTCAGACAATTCTTTAGTCCGCAGCCCCAAGGTATGATCGGTTCCAGCAACCATCGCCAGCGTCTGATATACATGGTGCAGGAATACCTAGGGGCAAGGTCAGACTTGGACACCTTCCCCATCGAAAATCCTCTGGCTTACTGGGTCTTGAGGATGGATCACTGGCCAGAGCTTGCACAGTATGCAATTGAGCTACTGGCCTGTCCTGCATCCAGCGTTCTTTCAGAACGCACATTCAGTGCTGCTGGAGTATTTGTCACGGATCACAGGGTGCGCCTGTCGATCGACTGACCTTCATAAAGATGAACCAGTCTTGGATCACCACCAGCTACCAAACACCTGAAGCTGATATAACAGACTAATTTATTTTCAAATGTCACATCCCTTCAAGACTGATGCTGATGCTGAGAGACTGTCCTGTTATGTTGACTGACTATCCTCCTCCTCCTCCTCAATGATCCGATTGATGATGATAGCTTGGAAGAACATTTTTGTTTCTGGGTGCCGCCACCAGTGGCTAAGGCCCAATTTTGTAATTACAATTTTTTATGCAATGCTTTGCAGCATGGCTCATTCCTGCACTCCAACTAGAGTATCTGGGAGAGGTTGCAGTGTCGTGGCACCAGCACCAGTGGCTAAGGCCCAATTTTTCAGCCCCTGTTTAACAGGGGCGTGTAATTACAATTTTTGATGCAATACTTTGCAACAGGGCTCATTGCTGTGCTCCAAGTACAGTATCTGTGAGGGGTTGCAGTGTTGTGGCACCAGTGCCTAAGGCCCAAATTTTCTGCCCCTGTTTAACAGGGGCATGTAATTACAATTCTTGATCTAATAATTCACAGCAGGGCCCATTCCTGCACCCACCAAGAGTAACTGTGAGGCCTTACAGTGTTGTGTCAACACCACCACCACCACCACCAAAGGCCCAATTTTTCAGCCCCTGTTCAACAGGGGCATGTGATTACAATTCTTGATCTAATAATTCACAGCAGGGCCCATTCCTGCGCCCACCAAGAGTAACTGTGAGGCCTTACAGTGTTGTGTCAACACCACCACCACCAAAGGCCCAATTTTTCAGCCCCTGTTCAACAGGGGCATGCAATTACAATTCTTGATCTAATAATTCACAGCAGGGCCCATTCCTGCGCCCACCAAGAGTAACTGTGAGGCCTTACAGTGTTGTGTCAACACCACCACCACCACCACCAAAGGCCCAATTTTTCAGCCCCTGTTCAACAGGGGCATGCATCTACAATTCTTGATCTAATAATTCACAGCAGGGCCCATTCATGCGCCCACCAAGAGTAACTGTGAGGGCTCACAGTGTTGTGGCAACACCAACATGTAAGGGGCAAATTTCAGCTGAGTATATACGGCAGGCCCCTACTTTCAAACATCCAACTTACAAACGACTCCTCCTTGCAAACGGAAGGATACAACAGGAAGTGAGAGGAAATCTACCCCTAGGAAGGCAAATTCTCTCCTGTAAGAGAGAATTCTCTCCTGTAAGAGTTAATATGGGAAAAAAAGTGTCTCCTCTCCACTGATGCTTTATCACCAATTCTTGTTTCAATAAAAACCCCAAATTTTCAAAAAACATTTGTCATTAGGACGGAAAGTGAGGTGAATTGTTCTGAACAGGTGCACACTGCACAAACAGCAAAACAAATGTTACAGGGGTGATAACCCTTCCCTATGTTTTCCAAAAAGCTTAAAAATAGATTTCTTGGCTGGAGCTACACTTAAACAATGTACCTGTTCAAAATTACGAACAGATTCTACATAAGAACAAACCTACAGTCCCTGTCTTGTATGCACCGCCTGTATATGGCTGTTCAGAGTATATAGGGCAGTGGCGGCCCGTCCATAGGAGGTGTCCGGGCGCCGCCCCCCCTCCTGTGGTCACCAAAAAAACAAACAAAAAAAACGGGCCCTTTAAGAGTTTTTTAAATGTCTTTTTTTTACACATGGCGGCGCGACCATAGTGGGCGCAGAAGCGCCGCTACCGCTCGCTTCTGCACCCGGCCGTCACTCACCACAACAATACATAGGTTCATGCATTGCATGAACCTATGTATTGCTGCCGCCCACTATTCAGATGGCCGGCCCCTTGAGCGCCGGCCATCTGATAACAGCGTCTGGTTGGTCTTTAGAAATGCCTATCAGAGCCAGCAGGCTCTGATAGGCTTCCCGACTACAGCCTGAGGGCTGTAATCGGCTTCTAAATACCTAATGAGAGGACGCACAGGGGTGCGTTCCCTGGCCAATCAGGTTCACCGGGTCTGGTTACCGGTAACCTGATTGGCTGAAGCGGCATCGAGGGTGGGAGAAGACATCGAGGACGGAAGAAGGACGGTGCTGACTCGAGGAAGGTAAGTGCAGGGCTGGGGGGGACAAACTGGCTGCATTATGAGGACAAACTGGCTGTATTATGAGGACAAACTGGCTGTTTTTGGGGGACAAACTGGCTGTATTATGGGGGACACACTGGCTGTATATTGGGGACACACTGGCTGTATATTGGGGACAAACTGGCTGTATATTGGGGGGAAACTGGCTGTATATTGGGGACAAACTGGCTGTATTATGGGGTCAAACTGGCTGCATTTGGGGGACAAACTGGCTGTATACATTGGGGAGAAACTGGCTGTATTATGGGGACAAACTGGCTGCATTTGGGGGACAAACTGGCTGTATATGGGACAAACTGGCTGCATTTGGGGGACAAACTGGCTGTATATGGGGGACAAACTGGCTGCATTTGGGGGACAAACTGGCTGCATTTGGGGGACAAACTGGCTGTATATGGGGGACAAACTGGCTGTATATGGGGGACAAACTGGCTGCATTTTGGGGTCAAACTGGCTGTATATTGGGGACAAACTGGCTGTATATTAGGGGACAAACTGGCTGCATTTGGGGGACAAACTGGCTGTATTATGGGGACAAACTGGCTGTATTATGGGGACAAACTGGCTGTATTATGGGGACAAACTGGCTGTATATTGGGGACAAACTGGCTGCATTTGGGGGACAAACTGGCTGCATTTGGGGACAAACTGGCTGTATATTGGGGGACAAACTGGCTGCATTTGGGGGACAAACTGGCTGCATTTGGGGGACAAACTGGCTGCATATGGGGGACAAACTGGCTGCATTTTGGGGACAAACTGGCTGTATATGGGGGACAAACTGGCTGCATTTTGTGGACAAACTGGCTGTATATTGGGGGACAAACTGGCTGCATTTGGGGGACAAACTGGCTGTATTATTGGGGACAAACTGGCTGTATTATTGGGGACAAACTGGCTGCATTTGGGGGACAAACTGGCTGCATATGGGGGACAAACTGGCTGCATATGGGGGACAAACTGGCTGCATTTGGGGGAAAACTGGCTGTATTATGGGGGACAAACTGGCTGTATTATGGGGGACAAACTGGCTGTATTATGGGGGACAAACTGGCTGCATTTGGGGGACAAACTGGCTGTATTATGGGGGACAAACTGGCTGTATATGGGGACAAACTGGCTGTAGTATGGGGGACCAAACTGGCTGTATATTGGGGGACCAAACTGGCTGCATTATGGGGGAAAAACTGGCTGTATTTGGGGGACAAACTGGCTGTATATGGGGACAAACTGGCTGTATTATGGGGGACCAAACTGGCTGTATTATGGGGGACAAACTGGCTGTATTATGGGGGACAAACTGGCTGTATTTGGGGGACAAACTGGCTGTATATTGGGGGACCAAACTGGCTGTATTATGGGGGACAACCTGGCTGTATTTTGGGGACAAACTGGCTGTATTATGGGGGGGAAACTGTCTGTATATGGGGGGGGGGCGAACTGGCTGCATTTGGGGACAAACTAGTGGCGTTTGGGCACAGTGGCTGCATTTAATGGGCACAGTGGCGGCAATTGATGTTTTTTTTTTTTCAGTTTGTGCCCCCCCAAAAAAGTTGAGCACCAGCCGCCACTGATATAGGGCCTTTTTTATTTTGTGTGCGGGGTTCCCCTTAATATCCATACAAGACCCAAAGGGGCTGGTAATGGGCTGGGGTGGGGGGGTGGGGGGTGATGGGGTAGCTATGCCATTTTTCTTAAAATTTTTCATCCATATTACCGGGACCAGACATTACATTAAAGCCGCAAGCAGTTTTAAATGGCTTTTTTTCCTTTAGAAATGTAATTTTGTGCAGGGACAGTTCTAAACACGGGAAACACGTGGCACTTCACAGGCATACTTTAGACACCCCCCAGGTACGATATTTAAAGGAATATTTGACTTTTTTTTTCACTTTATGCATCATTAAAATGACTGCTCCCGAAAAACGTCCGTTTTTAAAACTTTTTTTTGGATTGATACATGTCCCCTGGTGCAGAACCCGGGTTCCCAAACCCTTTTTAGGACAATAACATGCATAATAGTCGTTATAATTAGCACTTTAGATTTCGAACGTTCGCATCCATTGTATTTAATAGGGTTCGAATGTTCGTGCGAACTTTCGGTCCGTTCGCGTGTTCTGGTGCGAACCGAACCCGGGGGTGTTCGGCTCATCACTACTCGGCATATAAGAGGACCCCCTAATTTTAAATGTTGGTTTTAAGGTATACTCACTGTATAAGACGACCCCCTTCCAACCCTCTTCCGACCAGTCTGTCAACCTGCTAGATGTGTCTCACAGTATACATACAGTATACCGCGCTGAGCCAATCACGGCGAGCGATGCATTCTATTAATGAATACAAAGCCTGCTCGGATTGGCAGAGGCTTTTACATCATCAGCCCGCGCCTCTGACTCTCAAAGCCAATCCGAACAGGCTACTGTATGTAGCCTGCTCGGATTGGCAGAGGTTGTTCCTCCAATCCGAGCAGGCTCTGTATTCATTAATAGTTAATTATTAATTAATTAATCGCTCGCTGGGATTGGCTCAGCGGTGTATACTGTATATATGCAGTATTACCACACATTCAGCGAGGAACAGGAGGGCTGACATCCAGCACCCGGCGTATAAGACGACCCCCGCTTTTTGGACGTTTTTTGTGTGTAAAAGGTCATCTTATACGCCGGAAAATACGGTAGCTTAATGTGTAATAAAGTGCCTAAACCTCGATCGATTGCCCTGAAAATGTCAACAGCCTAAGATCTCAACATCCCAAACCTACCTAAGAAGATTCATGCGATTCGGTGTTCCACAAGGCAAACTAGTGACATTAGGCTTCTTTTTTGGGGCGCTTAATGTGGCTTAACGTACAAAAAAAAACCTTAAATGTTAACCAATTTCCCCCAAACTTCACACAATATAATATTCTATTCATGCCAGCATATTCTGAAAATTTCAGCTCATTTGGTAAATCACAACAAAAGTTAGTCACATTAAGCTATATTTTACAATCTCAAAACATGTGGCTTAAGCCCCATACACACGGTCGGACTTCCATCGAACTTTTCCGTGTTTTTTTGTCCGAACGGAGTTGGTCGGGAACACCCATAGCATACACACGCTCTGACTTTTTTGCAAACTTTCCCCAAACTTTTTGCAACATCACGTGGTTTTTCTGCTCTTTTCTGCTCCTTACCACCACCATTTGGTCAACTTCTGCTATTGTTGGTTGATTTTAACATTTAGTTGTTTTGTCCATCGGACAAAAGTCCGATGGTTTTCTGTACACACGGCCGGACTTTGCTCCATCTGACTTTTTTTGGGAAAAAGTTTGTCCGTTTGCAGACCCAACTTTTGTCCGATGAAAACAAGAAAAAAGCAAAAAAAGTCTGTCCGATGGAGCGTACACTCGGTCGGATTGTTGGTCCAACTTGCTCAAAATGAAGTTTGTTGGCCAAAAGTCCGACCGTGTGTACGGGGCTTTAGTGTAAAAAGAGCCTAATGTACCATAATGTGCCTAAACTTTCTTAAATTGTCTTAAAACTTTGCATAACCTAAGTTTTCTACTTCCCAAACCTATCCTAGAAGAGTTATGGATTTTGGTCTCCCACAAAGAAAATGAGGGTGTTAAGCTTGTATTTTTGGGGAGCTTAATGGGGCTTAACTTACTATAAAGTGTCTAATCCTTAATCAATTGCCTTGAAACTTTGCGCAATGCATTCTATGCATTAAGGTGAAAACCCTCCTGTGATGCAGAAGCCCCCCAGAGCCCCCCTTTTCCTTTCCTGAACCCGGTCTTTCCAGCAACGAGGACGAGCACACCGGCTCCAGGCAGTGTCTTGGGTCCTGATTGGATAGATTTATAGCAGCACAGCCATTTGCTCCCATGGCGTGGGGGCCAGGGCCGTGCTGTCTGTGTCAATGGACTCAGCAGCAGGACACAGGAGTGGAAGAGGAGCCAGGAGCACCGCTGAGGGACCCCAGAAGAGGAGGATCGGTGCTACTCTGTTCAAAACCAACTGCACCGAGGGGGTAAGTATGACATGTTTGTTTAAAAAAAAAAAAAAAAAATTAACCTTTACATATCCTTTAAGCTAAATGTCACTAATTTCCCTTGTGGGAATCCAAAATCCATAAAACTTTCAGGATAGGATTGGGAAGATTAAAACTTTGGTTGTGCAAAGTTTCAAGGCTATTGATTAACCACTTCAGCCCCGGAAGGATTTGCCCCCTTAATGACCAGGGCATTTTTTGCGATACCAGACTGCGTCGATATAACTGACAATTGCCCAGTCATGCGACGTTGTACCTAAACAAAATTGATGTCCTTTTTTCCCACAAATAGATCTTTCTTTTGGTGGTATTTGCTCATTGCTGCAGTTTTTATTTTTTGCGCTATAAACAAAAAAAGAGCGACAATTTTGAAAAACCTTTTTTTTTACTTTTTGCTATAATAAATATCCCCATCCCCCCAAAAAAAAAATCTTCATCAGTTTAGGCCAATATGTATTCTTCTACATATTTTTGGTAAAAAAAAAAAAAAAACGCAATAAGCATACATTGTTTGGTTTGGGCAAAAGTTATAGCGTCTACAAAATAGGGAATAGATTTATGGCATTATTATGGAATTTTTATTATTTATTAATTTTTTTACTAGTAATGGCGGCAAGCTGCGATTTTTTAGCGGGACTGCAACATTGCGGTCGGACAGATCGGACACTTTTGACACTTTTCTGGGACCATTGACATTTATAAATCGATCAGTGCTATAAAAATGCTCTAATTACAGTGTAAATGTCACTGGCAGGGAAGGGGTTAACACTGGGGGCGATCAAGGGGTTAAATGTGTTCCACTAGTGTGTTTCTAACTGTGAGGGGATGGGAATGACTCGAGGAGGAGCCAGATCAATGTTCCGACCTAGTAGAAACAGACAATCTGTCTCTCCTCCCCTGTCAGAACAGAGATTTGTGTGTTTACACAAACAAATCCCCATCCTGGCTCTCATGCATGCGATTGTGGGTTGCCGGTGGCAATCGCGCCTGCTAGCCACGCGCATCGGGTCCCTCCCCGTGCAGCAGGCACGCGCCTGCTATGGCTCTTTAAGGACATTTCTTCAGTGTTGTCACATGAAAAGATATAATAAAATATTTACAAAAATGTGAGGGGTGTACTCACTTTTGTGAGATAGTGTACCTCCTCTGTGCAGTGTTTTTTTCACAGAGCAGCCCTGATCCTCCTCTTCTCAGTTCCCTCCCTGGCGCTCCTGGTCGCTCCCTCCTGCCAAGTGCCCCCACAGCAAGAAGCTTGCTATGGGGCACTCGAGCCAAGCCGCAGCTTTGTGTGTCCATTTAGACACGGAGCCATGGTTTGGCCCCGCCCCCTCTCTCTCCTCGATCTGTCCCTCGGCTCTCGGGTGGAGACGCCGCCATCTTCGGTAAGGGAATCAGGAAGTGAAGCCTTGCGGCTTCACAGCCTGGTTCCCTACTGCGCATGCGTGAGTCACGCTGCGCGATCCCACTGGTCCCTGCTGTCTTCTGGGACCTGTGTGTCTCCCAGAAGACAGCGGGGGGCGGAGGAGGCGCCGGACATGATATCCGCGGTTACTGTGGCTATCTATTCCCGGGAGTGGGAGCAAAATACCTGTATTAGACAGGTATCTGCTCCACCCTCCCCCCTGAAAGGTGTCAAATGTGATTCCTGAAAAGTGGAAGTTCCATTTTTATGTGGAACTCTGCTTTAACCACTTCCCGACCGCGCCATGTACAAAAGACGTCCACAGCGCGGTCGAGTTATCCTGAGTGGACGTCCCAGGGACGTCCTCACAGAATCTTGCTCCCGCGCGCCCCCCGGGGCGCGCTCCAGGATATGTCTGTGACCGCCGGGTCCTGAAGACCCGGCGCATCACGGATCACGGTAGATGGCCGCTAATCGCGGCCGTTTACCACGTGATCGCTCCGTCAAATGACGGAGCGATCACTTGTAAACAGACCGGCGTCATTTGATGACGCCGGTTCCTCCCTCCCCTCTCTGTACCGATCGGTACAGTGTGAGAGGAGAGGGGAGGGAGCGGATCATGTCCGCTCCCTCCCCCATGTCAGCTGTGGGCTGGATCTGTGACAATTGCAGTCACAGATCCAGCCATCCATCCATCCCTGCTCAGCCATCCCTGTGCAATACTCTGCCAATACTCTGCAATACACCCTGTGCAATACTCTGCAATACCCTGTGCAATACTCTGCAATACCCTGTGCAATACTCTGCAATACACCCTGCCAATACTCTGCAATACCCTGTGCAATACTCTGCAATACACCCTGCCAATACTCTGCAATACACCCTGTGCAATACTCTGCAATACACCCTGTGCAATACTCTGCAATACACCCTGTGCAATACTCTGCAATACACCCTGTGCAATACCCTGCCCATACTCTGCAATACCCTGTGCAATACCCTGCCCATACTGTGCAATACCCTGCCCATACCCTGCCATACTCCGCAATACTCCACAATACCCGGCAATACTCCACAATACCCGGCAATACTCCACAATACCCGGCAATACTCCACAATACCCGGCAATACCCGGCAATACTCCACAATACCCTGCAATACTCCACAATACCCTGCAATACTCCACAATACCCTGCAATACCCGGCAATACCCCGCAATACTCGTCAATACCCGGCAATACTTGTCAATACCCGGCAATACTCCTCAATACCCGGCAATACTCCTCAATACCCGGCAATACTCCTCAATACCCGGCAATACTCTGCAATAACCACTTCCCGCCCGCCGGCCGTCATATGACGTCCTTGACTTTGTGCGGAGATATCTGAATGATGGGAGCAGCTACAGGCATCATTCAGATATTCGCTTTTTCAGCTGGCGATTCCCTACACCATAAGAACAATCATAGCGGCTGTTCCACCGCTTGATCGCTCTTACGGAAGGTGAGAGGGGATGCCCCCCCTCCCGCTGCCCTCCGGTGCTTCTACCGACTCACCGCTACGATCAAAGCCAAGATTGTTTTTTTTTTGTTTTGTTTTTTAGGCTTCCCAGCCTAGAGGTGAGATGTGGGGTCTTATTGACCCCATATCTCACTGTAAAGAGGACCTGTCATGCCATATTTCTATTACAAGGGATGTTTACATTCCTTGTAATAGGAATAAAAGTGCTAAAAAAAAAATTTGGGGCGGAAAAACATGTCAAACTAAAATAAATAAAGTAAAATGAACAATAAAATATATATTTTTTTTAAAGCGCCCCTGCCCCCGCGAGCTCGCATGCAGAAGTGAACGCATACGTAAGCCCCGCCCACATATGAAAACGGTGTTCAAGCCACACATGTGAGGTATCGTTGCGAACGTTAGAGCGAGAGCAATAATTTTGGCCCTAGACCTCCTCTGTAACTCAAAACATATAACCAGTAAAAATATTTAAAGCGTTGCCTATGGGGATTTTTAAGTAGCGAAGTTTGGCGCCATTCCACGAGCGTGTGCAATTTTGAAGGGTGACATGTTAGGTATCTATTTACTCGGCGTAACTTCATCTTTCACATTATGCAAAAACACTGGGCTAACTTTACTGTTTTTTTTTCTTTTAGGCACAAAACAGTTTTTTTCCGTAAAAAACGCGTTAGAAAAATTTCTGCGCAAATACCGCGCAAGATAAAAAGTTGCAATGACCACCATTATATTCTTTAAGGTCTTTGCTAAAAAAACATATATAATGTTTTGGGGTTCTATGTAATTTTATAGCAAATAAATGATGATTTTTACATGTAGGAGAGAAATGTCAGAATTGGCCTGGGTGCTCCAGAACGCCTGAAGGTGCTCCCTGCATGTTGGGCCTCTCTATGTGGCCACGCTGTGTAAAAGTCTCACACATGTGGTATCGCCATACTCGGGAGGAATAGCAGAATGTGTTTTGGGGTGTAATTTGTGGTATGCATATGCTGTGTGTGAGAAATAACCTGCTAATATGACAATTTTGTGGAAAAAAAAAAAAGAAAAAAAAATCTTGATTTTTGCAAAGAATTGTGGGAAAAAATGACAACTTCAAAAAACTCACAATGACTCTTTCTAAATACCTTGGAATGTCTTCTTTCCAAAAAGGGGTCATTTGGGGGGTATTTGTACTTTTCTGGCATGTTAGGGTCTCAAGAAATGAGATAGGCCGTCAGTACTTCAGGTGTGATCAATTTTCAGATATTGGCACCATAGCTTGTGGACTCTATAACTTTCACAAAGACCAAAAAATATCCACCAATTTGTACTTATTTTTACCAAAGATATGTAGCAGTATAAATTTTGGCCAAAATGTATGAAGAAAAAATACTAATTTGCAAAATTTTATAACGGAAACAAAGAAAAATTCATTTTTTTACAAAATTTTCAGTCTTTTTTCTCTTATAGCGCAAAAAATAAAAAACCCAACAGTGATTAAATACCACCAAAAGAAAGCTCTATTTGTGTGAAAAAAAGGACAAAAATTTCATATGGGTACAGTGTTGTATGACTGAGTAATTGTCATTCAAAATGTGAGAGCACCGAAAGCTGAAAATTCGTCTGGTTAGGAAGGGGGTTTAAAGGAGTAGTAAAGTTACATGTTTTTTCACCTTAATGCATCCTATGCATTAAGGTGAAAAAACATTCGACAATACCGCCCCCCCCCCGAGCCCCCGTTTTTCTTACCTGGCCCCTCGAAAGTCCCATGCTCGTCCCCGTCATCCTCTTCGTTTTTCAGCCTGGCCGCCGATTGGCTACACTGGATGGATTGAAAGCAGCGCAGCCATTGGCTGGCGCTGCTGTCAATCACATCCAATGACGCGGCGCGCGGGGGGCGGGGCCGAGTGATACAGTCGGCGGCTATGGCCGCCGCTGTATCACGGGAGCGCGCCCGCAATCACTCCACACCATGCGAGCTCACTCGCATTAAGGTGTGGAGTCCTTGCGGGGAGGAGCCAAGACAGCCGCCGAGGGACCCCAGAAGACCAGGATCGGGGGCACTGTGTGCAAAACGAGCTGCACAGTGGAGGTAAGTATAACATGTTTGTTATTTTTAAGCAAAAAAAAGGGAAGCTTTAGTGCTCCTTTAAGTGCCCAGTTGTCAAGTGGTTAAGATAACAATGTAATACATATTTTTTTTTTTTTTTTTTTTAAGGATAAACAAGGCTTTCTTTTTGTGAATATTGTCCTGCAACAATATTTTTTTTTTTTGCAATCCTTGGACAATTAAATGTAATAAAACTAAACAAAAGGCATATTTTTTTATTTTTCAGCAGTAAATATATGTAAAAGGGTGTAAAAAATATTAATAAGCAAAGCAAACAAAAACAGAAAAAAAGTTTAACTATTAGTTAATAATAAAAAGAAGAAATAAATAAATAAAATAAATAAATAAATAAAAAATAAAAATAAAAAAATCACCAGGAAAATTACAATTGAATAAAGGAGAATATAGAGTTAATCAGTACTGATTCAAGAAAACTAAAGGGTTAATAAGGGGTTTAACAGAGGAACATTTAATTTGAAAAAAATAAAACATTTTTTTACTTGTTAAGGTTGCTTTAACTCTCTTCACCTGTTCATCCCTTTGATCTATAGATGCAAAACACAGAAAGTTACAATTGATACAATGTTTCAATGTAAATTTCTGTGATGTGGTTGTTGATAAACTTTGCCAACCTGCTTCTTTTTTTGTTTTTTTTTGACAGCTCCTGCTGAATTGTTGGGTACTGAGACAGGGAAGGGTAAAATATAGCTTAATGTGAATAACTTTTGGTGCGATTAACCCGATGAGCTGAAATTTTCAGTATACGTTGGCATTGACGGAGTCTTCTATTGTCTGAAATTTGCGATTACATGGTTAACATTTAAAGTATTTTTTGTACGTTAACCCCCAAAAAACAAGCTCAATGTCCCTAGTTTGCCTTGTGGAACACCAAATCGCACAAAACTTCTTGAATAGGTTTTGAAAGTTGAGATCTTAGGCTGTGCAAAGTTTCAGGGCAATTGGTTGAGGTTTAGGCACTTTATTACACGTTAAGCTACATTAAAGTGGTTGTAAACCCTTTTAACATTTTTTTTTTAAACTAACTTGCAATACAAAGGCATAATGAGCTAGTATGACTAGCATACTAGCTCATTATGCATCACTTACCTTAGATCGGGGCCCTCAAAGGCGTCCTTGTCTCCCTCTCCAGCCGCAGCTATCGCTGCGGTGATAGCCGGAAGGTTACTTCCGGGTATCGCTGCTCCAGCCAATCACAGCGGCGCTCCGGCGCTGTGATTGGCCGGAGCGGCGAAGACGTGACTCCGCGCATGTGCACGGGAGCCGTCAAATCCGGCTAAGCCGGATTTATGAATGGGATTAACCCTATGAATGCGCCGTTGTCTACGGCGCACATGCGCCGTAGACATTGGTGCATGTCATTTTTAGCAAATATCTCCTAAACCGTGTAGGTTTAGGAGATATTTCTTGCACCTACAGGTAAGCCTTAATCTAGGCTTACCTGTAGGTGCAAGTTGCAAAAGTGGGTTTACAACCACTTTAAGCCATTTTCACATTAAATGTTTTAGCATTGTAAAATATAGCTTAATGTGAATAACTTTTGGTGTAATTTACCAAATGAGCTGAAATTTTAAGAATATGTTGGCATGGATAGAGTCTTCTATTGTGAAGTTTGGTTAACATTTAAGGTTTTTTTTCTACATTAAGCCACATTAAGCTCCCCAAAAAACAAGCTTTATGTCCCTAGTTTGCCTTGTGGAACACTGAATCACATGAAACTTCTTGGAAAGGTTTGGGAAGGTTGTACAAAGTTTTAAGACAATTGATTGAAGTTAAGGCACATTATGATACGTTAAGCTTTTCACATTAAATGTTTTAGCATTGTAAAAAAAAAAAGTGGGTGGAAACTGGATAAAAAAAGATAAAGCACAGTTAAGAGATATTATAAAAAGAGGGAACATTATACTATTTCAGGAATTAAGACATAATAGGGAATTAATGATTTTGGACGAATGGAGGTATCTCCAGCTGAACCACTTTGTACAGAACTTGCCCCAGCCAATTAGGTCGGAGGAGGAGTTGACGCCACTGGAACGGCTTTGCACAGCCAATAACTCAAAAGGAATTATATCAAAACTTTATAAATTGCTGTTGACAGTGGATGAACTGGAGATGTCCCCCTATATAAAGAAGTGGGAAAGGGAACTAGGCACACAAAGAGATAAAATTACTATAGACAAAATGATAAAATTAACTCACTCTTCCGCTATGGACAGCAGGACCGCAGAAATGAATTACAAATGTATCACAGGTTGGTATGCCACGCCAGATAAATTAAGCAAATTTCAAGTAGGACGTGATGAAAAAAACCTCTGTCGTTTGGGGATTTTTAAGGCAACAGAAAAAAAAAATTATATATGTAAAAAAAATATATATTTATTCACAAACATTACAAAATCATTAGCATAGATACAAAAAATATGTTTATGACTATAACCATCTCCCAAAAAAAAATCTGCATTTATGAACAATTTAGAATACAATGCCTAGATCGGTGACTTAAGATTTTGCAGAAATCACTCAGAAACAGGCTTCAACGGACGTGTTTCAAATAATAGTAAAAGACGTTCTTCCTCAGGGATGTTGCATTCATTTATCTAAAGACAGATTATACAGTTCTTATTAATCACAGTATTATCAATCCCACCTCCAAGAAGTATCAAGAAGAAAGGGAAGAAAAAAGAACTTACTGAATCATATTCATTTAAAATACATATGTTCCATGTTCCAATTTATGTACCAGGGGTGCATCTTCCTCCATCTACCCCTCCCAATGCTGCACCCACCATTGCATGTTCACAAAAGGAGTCAGGATAAAGCAACAAGGTGCAATCCAAATGGATGGCGTCTTATGAGAAAGAAGGGAAAAAACAGAATTGTCTATAAATAAAAGAAAAATCGGGTAAGTATAAATGGGAAAAATTATGTATTCCCATTAAAAAAAGAAGGAAACAAATCCATTCAGAATAAACGGAAAGTCCTATATGCTTACCAGTATTCACTAACAACCCAAGAACAAATCGGGATCCTTAAGTTCTTACAAGGTTCCTATATATGGGAGCTTGGTATATTAGATCCTCCGCCTGCGGCAGAGGCAATGGAATGACGCCAATTGACTCCCTGGTGTCCTTTTATATCCCCCTGTGAATTGTGATTGATTCCCTCCCGATCACATGACTCATGGATGGTCATGAAGCCGAGATAACGCCACGTTATCTGTCATAGAGCGTGCCGCGTTAGACGTCAGTGCCCCGACGCCGCCGCACCAAGGGGCGGCATGTCACCAACACTGACAGACGCGGCCGACATGACTAAGACACTGCGCAGTTGGCTAATGATAGCCATCCTGTATCTGATGAAACACAAAACTCCTCATGAGAATATGCTGATTGCATAAATCCAAGAGGTAGTGGTGTGTATGTGTTCGCTCTTACTTGTGAACGTTCCGCATCACAGGAAGTGCGGACACGGCCATCTTGGAAAAGGACAAACAATGGGAAAACTCAATCAGGCAGAAAAAACTACACAGGGCCATATGGCGATATGGAGAAGCAATCACAGTGGGTCAGAATGGAAAAACCGGGATAATGATTCAAAGTATTCCCAAAATAACTTTGGGGTGCTCTGAACCAGGGACGAAAAAACCACCGATGCCTAAAGGGGTGATGGGCCAAAAATTCCACCTGGGTGAACGGCCCCCCCCGGCACCGGATGTGAACAAAAATCAAAAGATGGGACAGCTGGAGAGGAAGAGAGACACCGGAATAGACGCTGATTCCCCATAGAACATAAAAAACAATCTCTGGGTTACAAGGAACATATGTATTACATGTACATTAATCAATGGTCATATATAATTGAAAAACAACACATATAACCATATGAGAAAAAAATCACAATACAAAAATAATAATACTAAATAAAATCCTCATGTTGTGCATTCTTGCGTGTTCCCAACAACCCACACTTCTACAATCCACATGTGAAAGAAAGGGGGGGTGGGTTTTTCTTTGTTTTTGAAAAACAAGAGGGAATATAAATCAGAACCAAAGATGGAAGGATTGGGTCTGAAGATGATGTTAGTGGGAGAAAGAAAGGGAGGCAGAAACACCTCCCATAAAGGAGGGGGACAAGGAGTCCAACCTCGGAAGACAGAGAGCCTAGGCCACCAATTGGGTCTCAGTCCGTCTTGCCAGAACTGAAACCCTCCAAGAAGGGACGAAAACTCTCCACTTCATTGAGTCCCAGTGGCGTTGTTTCCCTCAGGTACCTACTCCAGCGCATTTCGCGCTGGAGTAGGACCTTGTTCCAATCCCCACCTCTGCGTGGAATATGAATCCTCTCCACCACAGAAAAGAGCACCTTTGGCATCCTGTATTTATGTTTCCTGGCCACATGCCTACCAAGGGGTAAATACAAGTTGCCAATCCTCATACTATGCATGTGTTTTTCAACCCTTTTACCTAGTTCTTGACGTGTCTTCCCTATATAGAAGGCCCCACACTGGCATGACATAAAATAAACCACCCCTTGGGTTTTGCAGTTAGCAAAATGTTTGAGAGAAAAATTCTCCCCATTGGGTAGAGCCAGTGTTGGGCCTCCACCGATGACACCACATTGTGAGCAGGCCCCACAGGGATAAGTCCCTAGAGTTTTACAGGGGTCCTTCCTCGACTCGCCCCAGTACTCACTCTGGACTAACATTCCTCCAATGGACCCTGCTTTTCTAAAGGTAATCTGGGGTTTAGATGATACCAGATTTTTAAGGATTGGATCCTCAGTTAGGATAGGCCAATATTTTGTGAAAATCTGTCTGATCTTTGTATGTTCCTTAGAAAAATGTATAATTATTCTCGAGATGTTATTATCTTTGTTCTTATTTTTCTTTATTTTGGATGTTTTAAAGACCAAATCATGCCTATTGGTTTCCCTCACTCTATTGAAGACCTTCTTTAAGGTTGTTCTGCTATAGCCTCTAGCCAATAGACAGTTGCTTAATTCGTTAGATTCAGTTTGAAAGTCAGATTCCAAACTACAGTTCCTTCGAATGCGGAGGAACTGACTGTAGGGTATGGACTTTTTAAGTGCCACCGGATGAAAACTTGCAGCATGCAACATAGTGTTGCCCGCCGTCTCCTTTCTATAGAGTCTGCTATAGATCTTTCCATCTGAATCCTTGGATATTTGAATATCCAAAAAGCTAACCGTGGTTGCATCAAAGGACATTGTAAAGAAAAGATTTTGTGTGTTGGCATTCATGAGTGAAAGAACTTTTTTGAGATCCTCTTCAGACCCGTCCCAGACAATAAATATGTCATCAATGTAGCGTTGCCACATTAAAATGTGGCAGGCATACACTGAAGCATCTTCCCCTAGGAGGAAATCCTTCTCCCATTCCCCCGGGTACAGGTTGGCGTATGAGGGTGCGTCCCCATAGCCACCCCCTGTACCTGGAGGAAATGGGAGCCCTGGAACAGAAAGATATTGTGTTGCAGGATAAAATCCAACATGTGTAGAATAAACTGGTTAAATTTCCAGTCTGTGGTAGGGCGCTGGCGTAACACATTTTGGATAGCACAGATACCTAGATCGTGCGGTATACTGTTATAGAGAGACTCTACATCTATTGTCACCAGTAGGGCTGATGAAGGCACCACAAGATCTTCCAATATCTGTAAAAGATGAATGGTATCTTTTGTATACGATGGAAGATCCATGACATGTGGTCTGAGGTGCTGGTCGATGACACGACTTGCCCCCTCAGAAATGGATACATTCCCTGAAATTATAGGTCTTCCTGGTGGTCTATGTAGATTCTTATGGACTTTAGGCAATGCATACATGGTGGGAGTGCGCGGGTGTCTGGTGCGGATGTAGTCCCAGGTATCTTCATTTATTGCCCCATCTCTAAATGCCTCATCGACAAGCTGGTAAAATTCACCATTCATTTTGTCGACGGTGCATGCAGATATTTTCCGATAACATTTTTCATCTCTTAGTATTTTTGAGACACATTTCCTCGTAGTCTACATTGTCCATAAGGACAATGTTCCCGCCCTTGTCTGATCCCTTTATTGTAATATTAATATTATTTTTCAGACTTTTAAGGGCATGCTCGAGTTCTGGGCTTAAATTGGGATAAGAACTGTCTCTCCTCATATTCTCAATCTCTTTAGATGTTTGTCTGATGAAAAGTGCTAGTGCTGGATTTTGATTAAGGGGCGAACACATACACACCACTACCTCTTGGATTTATGCAATCAGCATATTCTCATGAGGAGTCTTGTGTTTCATCAGATACAGGATGGCTATCATTAGCCAACTGCGCAGTGTCTTAGTCATGTCGGCCGCGTCTGTCAGTGTTGGTGACATGCCGCCCCTTGGTGCGGCGGCGTCGGGCACTGACGTCTAACGCGGCACGCTCTATGACAGATAACGTGGCGTTATCTCGGCTTCATGACCATCCATGAGTCATGTGACCGGGAGGGAACCAATCACAATTCACAGGGGGATATAAAAGGACACCAGGGAGTCAAATGGCGTCATTCCATTGCCTCTGCCGCAGGCGGAGGATCTAATATACCAAGCTCCCATATATAGGAACCTTGTAAGAACTTATGGATCCCGATTTGTTCTTGGGTTGTTAGTGAATACTGGTAAGCATATAGGACTTTCCGTTTATTCTGAATGGATTTGTTTCCTTCCTTTTTTAATGGGAATACATCATTTTTCCCATTTATACTTACCCGATTTTTCTTTTATTTATAGACAATTCTGGTTTTTCCCTTCTTTCTCATAAGACGCCATCCATTTGGATTGCACCTTGTTGCTTTATCCTGACTCCTTTTGTGAACATGCAATGGTGGGTGCAGCATTGGGAGTGGTAGATGGAGGAAGATGCACCCCTGGTACATAAATTGGAACATGGAACATATGTATTTTAAATGAATATGATTCAGTAAGTTCTTTTTTCTTCCCTTTCTTCTTGATACTTCTTGGAGGTGGGATTGATAATACTGTGATTAATAAGAACTCTATAATCTGTCTTTAGATAAATGAATGCAACATCCCTGAGGAAGAACGTCTTTTACTATTATTTGAAATGCGTCGGATGAAGCCTGTTTCTGAGTGATTTCTGCAAAATCTTAAGTCACCGATCTAGGCATTGTATTCTAAATTGTTCATAAATGCAGATTTTTTTTTTTTGGAGATGGTTATAGTAAAACATATTTTTTGTATCTATGCTAATGATTTTGTAATGTTTGTGAATAAATATATATTTTTTTTACATATGTAATTTTTTCTTTTTTTTTCTTTTCTGTTGCCTTAAAAATCCCCAAACGACAGAGGTTTTTTTCATCATATTTACCCGGGATGATGGCAACCATATGTGGGAACGCATGAGTTAACCTAATTTCAAACATTTTTTAGGGTGGACAACACACCCATTAACCTCGCCCAACTCATGCGCCCCTACAGAAACCTCATTTTTTTGTGCTATAATTATGTTTTTTGGACATCATTTTTTCTAAAATACCTACTTTCAGGGATTATCTTGTGAAAGTGGGAGTTTTGATGTCTAAATTTTGATAGCTAATTGTCTATAATATAGACAAAGCAAGTCAACTATACAAAGTTTTGTTTTCGTGTGTCCTCATCTTTCTCTGATCCTTTGCTTTTTGGTATGTCCAATATGGGGGATTTTCGAGGGGATGGGTGGGAGGAACTTATGGCAGGCATTCAGAGAAGTTACCAAGGGACTGAACAACCTATTTCGGATCTATCATCCCTTTTCTTCAATCTTAGGAAAATATTAGAAAAGAAATCAGCATTATATTGGCACATCAATTCCTTTGATAGGTACATTGGGGAACAAATTAACCCAATTGGTCTAAGGATTCAAATATTTCCCATTCTAGATAGCATCAGTAAAACCCTCAAGACAAATTGGGAAGCAAAACTCAATGAATGTTCAAAAAATGTGATGGTATTATTACAGGATGAATATAAACAACAGTTGCTAGCCCTGGATATAGAAATTGATTCCCTGTATGCTCGCCTATCGCCATTGAAAATGCACAAAGAATACAATAACTTTGAAAATAATTTAAAAGAACATTTGGAAACTTTCAGCAAATCCATACTAATCAAGAAAGAAAAAAGTATTGGAGGGATAAAAATGCATTTGGTGAGGGCAGAGCATACAAATGGAACCAAGACAAAAAATTCAGGAATAAACCTAATAGGAATAAAAACAGAGGGGATAACACAAATGTATCCAATGATTACTCATCTGATACTCCGTCTAACTCCTCCTCCTCAGTTTCTTCAAATACAGGTCGTGCCTTTGGGACCAAAAGAAATGGTCCATCTCCTAGATCTAATGGAGCAGAAGGAGAAGTCCAACAATGCAATAAAAAGGCGACAACAGAATCTCAGGTATTCTCGAAACAAAGTGGTAAAGGTAGTGGACATGGTCAGAGTTCACACACTGGGAATCAAAAAGGACCCACCACTAGAGGTAGAACAGCCTCTCTTCGAGAATTGGGGGCGATACCCAAAACTGGGATGAGCTCTAAGGCCCAACAACCGTTAGTGGAGGATTTTTTAGAGAAGGGCAAGATACCTTTGGTATCACCCCTACACATGACTCAACTAGTCATGGAACCGTTTGTAACCAAGACAATACAAGTGGAAAACTCAACATCATAAACCTATCCTCATATACACTATCAGACTTAGAACATGATGTATTATCCTTGGGCCTCTCCTTCTGCCCAACTAGTGGTACAGATAGTTTTGATGTAATAAAAGATATCCATCTTTTTGCTAGGAAGCTCTTTTACAAAAGCTTATTTGCCAAACAAGAGACTCAAGAGTCAGAAGTAGCACCTAATCTTAAGGCAGCGGATTTTAGGGCCATAAGGGACCTAAATCTCCTGCTTGAGGAAAATACCCCTCTAAGCCAAGCCTGGGAGGATAATCTAGAGGAGGAGGAAAGTGATGATGATGAAAATCAGATGACTATTATGTCTAAAAAATTCAAGAGGAAGTCACATAAGTTTCCGCCCCTTAATCAAAATCCAGCACTAGCACTTTTCATCAGACAAACATCTAAAGAGATTGAGAATATGAGGAGAGACAGTTCTTATCCCAATTTAAGCCCAGAACTCGAGATTGCCCTTAAAAGTCTGAAAAATAATATTAATATTACAATAAAGGGATCAGACAAGGGCGGGAACATTGTCCTTATGGACAATGTAGACTACGAGGAAATGTGTCTCAAAATACTAAGAGATGAAAAATGTTATCGGAAAATATCTGCATGCACCGTCGACAAAATGAATGGTGAATTTTACCAGCTTGTCGATGAGGCATTTAGAGATGGGGCAATAAATGAAGATACCTGGGACTACATCCGCACCAGACACCCGCGCACTCCCACCATGTATGCATTGCCAAAAGTCCATAAGAATCTACATAGACCACCAGTAAGACCTATAATTTCAGGGAATGGATCCATTTTTGAGGGGGCAAGTCGTGTCATCGACCAGCACCTCAGACCACATGTCATGGATCTTCCATCGTATACAAAAGATACCATTCATCTTTTACAGATATTGAAAGATCTTGTGGTGCCTCCATCAGCCCTACTGGTGACAATAGATGTAGAGTCTCTCTATAACAGTATACCGCACGATCTAGGTATCTGTGCTATCCAAAATGTGTTACGCCAGCGCCCTACCACAGACTGGAAATTTAACCAGTTTATTCTACACATGTTGGATTTTATCCTGCAACACAATATCTTTCTGTTCCAGGGCTCCCATTTCCTCCAGGTACAGGGGGTGGCTATGGGGACGTGCTGTGCACCCTCATACACCAACCTGTACCTGGGGGAATGGGAGAAGGATTTCCTCCTAGGGGAAGATGCTTCAGTGTATGCCTGCCACATTTTAATGTGGCAACGCTACATTGATGACATATTTATTGTCTGGTACGGGTCTGAAGAGAATCTCAAAAAAGTTTTTTCACTCATGAATGCCAACACACAAAATCTTTTCTTTACAATGTCCTTTGATGCAACCACAGTTAGCTTTTTGGATATTCAAATATCCAAGGATTCAGATGGAAAGATCTATAGCAGACTCTATAGAAAGGAGACAGCGGGCAACACTATGTTGCATGCTGCAAGTTTTCATCCGGTGGCACTTAAAAAGTCCATACCCTACAGTCAGTTCCTCCGCATTCGAAGGAACTGTAGTTTGGAATCTGACTTTCAAACTGAATCTAACGAATTAAGCAACTGTCTATTGGCTAGAGGCTATAGCAGAACAACCTTAAAGAAGGTCTTCAATAGAGTGAGGGAAACCAATAGGCATGATTTGGTCTTTAAAACATCCAAAATAAAGAAAAATAAGAACAAAGATAATAACATCTCGAGAATAATTATAAATTTTTCTAAGGAACATACAAAGATCAGACAGATTTTCACAAAATATTGGCCTATCCTAACTGAGGATCCAATCCTTAAAAATCTGGTATCATCTAAACCCCAGATTACCTTTAGAAAAGCAGGGTCCATTGGGGGAATGTTAGTCCAGAGTGAGTACAGGGGCGAGTCGAGGAAGGACCCCTGTAAAACTCTAGGGACTTATCCCTGTGGGGCCTGCTCACAATGTGGTGTCATCGGTGGAGGCCCAACACTGGCTCTACCCAATGGGGAGAATTTTTCTCTCAAACATTTTGCTAACTGCAAAACCCAAGGAGTGGTTTATTTTATGTCATGCCAGTGTGGGGCCTTCTATATAGGGAAGACACGTCAAGAACTAGGTAAAAGGGTTGAAAAACACATGCATAGTATGAGGATTGGCAACTTGTATTTACCCCTTGGTAGGCATGTGGCCAGGAAACATAAATACGGGATGCCAAAGGTACTCTTTTCTGTGGTGGAGAGGATTCATATTCCACGCAGAGGTGGGGATTGGAAAAAGGTCCTACTCCAGCGCGAAATGCGCTGGAGTAGGTACCTGAGGGCAACAACGCCACCGGGACTCAATGAAGTGGAGAGTTTTCGTCCCTTCTTGGAGGGTTTCAGTTCTGGCAAGACGGACTGAGACCCAATTGGTGGCCTAGGCTCTCTGTCTTCCGAGGTTGGACTCCTTGTCCCCCTCCTTTATGGGAGGTGTTTTTGCCTCCCTTTCTTTCTCCCACTAACATCATCTTCAGACCCAATCCTTCCATTTTTGGTTCTGATTTATATTCCCTCTTGTTTTTCAAAAACAAAGAAAAACCCACCCCCCCCGTTCTTTCACATGCGGATTGTAGAAGTGTGGGTTGTTGGGAACACGCAAGAATGCACAACATGAGGATTTTATTTAGTATTATTATTTTTGTATTGTGATTTTTTCTCATATGGTTATATGTGTTGTTTTTCAATTATATATGACCATTGATTAATGTATATGTAATACATATGTTCCTTGTAACCCAGAGATTGTTTTTTATGTTCTATGGGGAATCAGCGTATATTCCGGTGTCTCTCTTCCTCTCCAGCTGTCCCATCTTTTGATTTTTGTTCACATCCGGTGCCGGGGGGGGGGGGCGTTCACCCAGGTGGAATTTTTGGCCCATCACCCCTTTAGGCACCGGTGTTTTTTTGGGGAATACTTTGAATCATTATCCCGGTTTTTCCATTCTGACCCACTGTGATTGCTTCTCCATATCGCCATATGGCCCTGTGTAGTTTTTTCTGCCTGATTGAGTTTTCCCATCGTTTGCCCTTTTCCTAGATGGCCGTGTCCGCACTTCCTGTGATGCGGAACGTTCACAAGTAAGAGCGAACACATACACACCACTACCTCTTGGATTTATGCAATCAGCATATTCTCATGAGGAGTCTTGTGTTTCATCAGATACAGGATGGCTATCATTAGCCAACTGTGCAGTGTCTTAGTCATGTCGGCCGCATCTGTCAGTGTTGGTGACATGCCGCCCCTTTGTGCGGCGGCGTCGGGGCACTGACGTCTAACGCGGCACGCTCTATGACAGATAACGTGACGTTATCTCGGCTTCATGACCATCCATGAGTCATGTGACTGGGAGGGAACCAATCACAATTCACAGGGGGATATAAAAGGACACCAGAGAGTCAATTGGCGTCATTCCATTGCCTCTGCCGCAGGCGGAAGGATCTAATATACCAAGCTCCCATATATAGGAACCTTGAAAGAACTTATGGATCCCGATTTGTTCTTCGGTTGTTAGTGAATACTGGTAAGCATATAGGACTTTCCGTTTATTCTGAATGGATTTGTTTCCTTCCTTTTTTAATGGGAATACATAATTTTTCCCATTTATACTTACCCGATTTTTCTTTTATTTATAGACAATTCTGGTTTTTCCCTTCTTTCTCATAAGACGCCATCCATTTGGATTGCACCTTGTTGTGAACATGCAATGGTGGGTGCAGCATTGGGAGGGGTAGATGGAGGAAGATGCACCCCTGGTACATAAATTGGAACATGGAACATATGTATTTTAAATTAATATGATTCAGTAAGTTCTTTTTTCTTCCTTTTCTTCTTGATACTTCTTGGAGGTGGGATTGATAATACTGTGATTAATAAGAACTCTATAATCTGTCTTTAGATAAATGAATGCAACATCCCTGAGGAAGAACGTCTTTTACTATTATTTGAAACGCGTCGGATGAAGCCTGTTTCTGAGTGATTTCTGCAAAATCTTAAGTCACCGATCTAGGCATTGTATTCTAAATTGTTCATAAATGCAGATTTTTTTTTTGGAGATGGTTATAGTCATAAACATATTTTTTGTATCTATGCTAATGATTTTGTAATGTTTGTGAATAAATATATATTTTTTTTACATATATAATTTTTTTTTCTTTTCTGTTGCCTTAAAAATCCCCAAACGACAGAGGTTTTTTTCATCATATTTACCCGGGATTAGGGATGAGCCGAACACCCCCGGGTTCGGTTCGCACCAGAACCTTCGAACGGACCGAAAGTTCGCGCGAATTTTCGAACCCTATTCGTTATAATGGACGCGAACGTTCGAAATCAAAATTGCTAATTACAACGGCCAATATGCATGTTAATGTTATAAAACAGGTTTGGGGACCCGGGTCCTGCCCCAGGGGACATATATCAATGCAAAAAGAAATTTTAAAAACTAAAGTTTTTTCGGGAGCAGTCATTTTAATGATGCATAAAGTGAAAAAAAAAAAGTGAAATTTTCCTTTAAATATGGTACCTGGGGGGTGTCTAAAGTATGCCTGTGAAGTGGCATGTGTTTCCCGTGTTTAGAACTGTCCTTGCACAAAATGACATTTGTAAAGGAAAAAAAGAAGCCATTTAAAACCACTTGCGGCTTTAATGTCATGTCTTGTCCTGGCCGCCATATGGCTGAAAATCCTTGAGAAAAATGGCATGGCTACCCCATCACCCCCCCCCCCACCCCAGCCCCTTTGGGTCTTGTATGGATACTAAGGGGGACCCCGCACCCAAAATAAAACCCTATACCTACAACCCTATATACTCTGAACAGCAGTATATAGGTGGTGCAAACAAGACATGGACTGTAGGTTTGTTCTTAAGTAGAATCTGAACAGGTACATTATGAAGTGTAGCTACATCCCAAAAAAATCAATTTTTAAGCTTTTTGGAGAACATAGGGAGGGGTTATCACCCCTGTAACATTTGCTGTCTTTGCACATCTGTTCAGAACATGTCACCTCACTTTCCGTCCCAATGACAAATGTTTTTGGAAAAGTGGGGTTTTAATTGAAACAAGGATTGGTGATAAAGCATCAGTAGAGAGGAGATACCTTTTTCCCAAATTAAATCTAACAGGATAGAATTTTCCTTCCTAGGGGTAGATTTCCTCTCACTTCCTGTTTTCTCTTGCCGTTTGCAAGTAGGAGTCGTTTGTAAGTTGGATGTTTGAAAGTAGGGGCCTGCCGTATATACTCTGCAGAAATTTGCCCTATTAGATGTTGGTGTAGCCACAAGACTGGTGGGCACAGGAATGGGCCCTGCTGTGAGTTAATAGATCAAGATTTGTACTTGCATGCACCTGTTGAACCGGGCAGAAAAATTGGGCCTTTGGTGGTGGTGGTGGTGGTGGTGGACGGTGTTGCCACAAGACTGTAAGCCCTCACAGTTACTCTTGGTGGGTGCAGGAATGGGCCCTGCTGTGAGTTATTAGATCAAGATTTGTAATTGCATGCACCTGTTGAACAGGGCAGAAAAATTGGGCCTTTGGTGGTGGTGGTGGTGGTGGACGGTGTTGCCACAAGACTGTAGGCCCTCATAGTTACTCTTGGTGGGCGCAGGAATGGGCCCTGCTGTGAACTATTAGATCAAGATTTGTAATTACACGCCCCTGTTAAACAGGGGCTGAAAAATTGTGCCTTAGGCATTGGTGCTGGTGCCACAACACTGCAACCCCTCACAGATACTGTACTTGGAGCACAGCAGTCACACCTGTTGCGAAGCATCTTTTTAAAAAATTGTAATTACACGCCCCTGTTATACAGGGGCTGAAAAATTGTGCCTTAGGCACTGGTGCTGGTGCCACAACACTGCAACCCCTCACAGATACTGTACTCTGAGCACAGCAATGAGACCTGTTGCAAAGCATTGCCTAAAAATTGTAATTACACGCCCCAACAGGGGCTGAAAAATTGTGCCTTAGGCACTGGTGCTGGTGCCACAACACTGCAACCCCTCACAGATACTGTACTCTGAGCACAGCAGTCACACCTGTTGCGAAGCATCTTTTTAAAAAAATTTAATTACACGCCCCTGTTATACAGGGGCTGAAAAATTGTGCCTTAGGCACTGGTGCTGGTGCCACAACACTGCAACCCCTCACAGATACTGTACTCTGAGCACAGCAATGAGACCTGTTGCAAAGCATTGCCTAAAAATTGTAATTACACGCCCCAACAGGGGCTGAAAAATTGTGCCTTAGGCACTGGTGCTGGTGCCACAACACTGCAACCCCTCACAGATACTGTACTCTGAGCACAGCAGTCACACCTGTTGCGAAGCATCTTTTTAAAAAATTGTAATTACACGCCCCTGTTATACAGGGGCTGAAAAATTGTGCCTTAGGCACTGGTGTGGTGGCATGGATCATTGAGGAGGAGGAAGAGGATAGTCAGTGAACATAACAGGACAGTCACTCAGCATCAGCATAGGCAGTCTTGAAGGGATGTGACATTATAAATTATTCCGTTATATCCGCTTCAGGTGTCTGGTAGCTGGTGGTGATCCAAGACTGATTCATTTTTATGAAGGTCAGTCGATCAACCGAGTCGGTGGACAGGCGCACCCTATGATCGGTGACAAATCCTCCAGCAGCACTGAATGTGCGTTCGGAAAGAACGCTGGATGCAGGACAGGCCAGTAGCTCAATTGCATACTGTGCAAGCTCTGGCCAGTGATCCATCCTCAGGACCCAGTAAGCCAGAGGATTTTCGGTGGGAAAGGTGTCCAAGTCTGACCTTGCCCCTAGGTATTCCTGCACCATGTATATCAGACGCTGGCGATGGTTGCTGGAACCGATCATACCTTGGGGCTGCGGACTAAAAAATTGTCTGAACGCATCGGTCAGACGTCCACCTTCCCCACCGCTCCTTCTGCTACTGACCGAAGCCTCAGCAACTTGTCGTCCAGGACCAGGAGTTTGTAACCTCCCAGTTTCTGGGAACGCGTTGCACAGACCTTTCTGCAAGGCCTCCCTGAGATGTCTCATCCTCTGCTCCCTCTGCGACGGCAAGATAAGGTCCGCAACCTTACCCTTGTACCGTGGATCAAGGAGAGTGGCCAGCCAGTAATGGTCACTCTCCTTGATCCGAAGAACACGAGGATCCTTCCGCAGGCTTTGCAGGATCAGGGAGGCCATGCAGCGTAGGTTAGCTGAGGCATTCGGTCCGGAGTCTTCTGGGTCACTGAGGATGACATGATCGCCAGCCACCTCCTCCCAGCCACGTACAAGTCCACTGGTTTGTTGGGACTGTACATCATCCCTAAAAGACTGCTGCTGCTGATGCTGAGTGCCAGGCTCCACCTCCATGCTCACACAATCCTCCTCCTCCTCCTCCTCCTCCTCCTCTTCCTGTGTGATGGGTGGGACAGAAGGAACATTGTCTGGATAAAGGGGGCCTTGAGAGACAAGGAAGTCCTCCTCTTCCTGCCTCTGTTCTGCCTCAAGTGCCCTGTCCATTATCCCACGCAGCGTATGCTCCAACAGGTGGACAAGAGGTACAGTGTCACTGATGCATGCACTGTCACTGCTCACCATCCTCGTGGCCTCCTCAAATGGTGAGAGGACAGTGCATGCATCCCTGATCATGCTCCACTGGCGTGGGGAAAAAAAGCCAAGCTCCCCTGACCCTGTCCTGGTGCCGTAGTCGCAAAGGTACTCATTGATGGCCCTCTGCTGCGTGTGCAGTCGCTGCAGCATGGCCAACGTTGAGTTCCACCTGGTGGGCATGTCACATATTAGGCGGTTCTTGGGCAGGTTCAGCTCCTTTTGCAGCTCAGTCAGCCGAGCACTGGCATTATAAGATCGGCGGAAATGCACACAGACTTTCCTGGCCTGCCTCAGGACATCCTGTAAGCCTGGGAACCTGCCCAAGAACCGCTGCACCACCAGGTTGAGGACGTGAGCCATACAGGGCACATGGGTGAGCTGCCCCTGTCGCAGGGCGGAGAGGAGGTTGGTGCCATTATCAGAAACGACCATTCCTGGCTTAAGCTGGCGTGGCGTCAACCACCTCTCGGCCTGCCCCTGCAGAGCTGCCAGAACCTCTGGCCCAGTGTGGCTCCTGTCCCCCAAACACACCAGCGCAAGCACGGCATGGCATCTTTTTGCCTGCGTACTCGCGTAGCCCCTTGTACGCCTACGGAGCACCGCTGGTTCCGAGGACAGAGCACTCGAAGAGGACATGGAGGAAGAAGAAGAGGAGGGGGTGGAGGAGAGAGGTGTGTCACAACCAGTAGTAGCATTTTGGAGGCGTGGTGGCGGAACAACCTCCAACACTACTGCACCTTGTCCTGCATCCCTCCCAGCTACCAATAGAGTGACCCAATGGGCCGTGAAAGAAAGATAACGTCCCTGTCCATGCCTGCTGGACCATGAGTCAGCGGTAATATGCACCTTACCGCTGACCGCCCTGTCCAGCGAGGCATGGACATTGCCTTCCACATGCCAGTAGAGAGACGGAATCGCCTTCCGTGAGAAAAAGTGGCGTTTGGGAACCTGCCACTGAGGAACCGCACATTGAACAAACTCACGGAAGGGGGCCGAGTCTATCAACTGAAAAGGCAGCAGTTGAAGTGCTAGCAATTTAGCCAAGCTAGCATTCAACCGCTGGGCATGTGGATGGCTGGGAGTATACTTCTTTCGACGGTCCAGCAGCTGGGGCAGGGAAATTTGCCTGCTACAATCGGACGTCGGTGTACTGCAAGTACTTGGTTGTGACACACCTAATTCTACACCTTCAGTCCTCTCAGAGCAGCTTTCAGAGAGGACTGAAGATATAGTGGGGATGGAGATCCCAGCTGATGAGGAGCAAGGAGAGGTCCGCTTTGTTCTTTGGTGTGGGTCTTTTATGTGTGCTTGCCAACGAGCTGCATGGCAGGTCGACATATGTCTGCTCATGCTTGTGGTGCCCAAGCGGCTGATGTTTTGGCCACGCGAGAAACGCTTGAGACAAATATTGCAAATAGCAGTGGTGCGATCTGATGCACTCGTCTCAAAAAAGGCCCACACCAAAGAACTTTTGTGATAACGTGCAGAGGCAGCGCCCTGCACAGGCGGAGCTCTGCGGTGTGGTACAGTTGCTGTGCTGGCCTCTAGCTGGCCTCCAGGGGGCATCCTGCCTCGTTGGACATGTGACGCTGCATCCTCCTCCTCCTCCTCCTCTCTCCCTTCAGGCACCCACGTGGAGTCAGTGACCTCATCATCCCCTCCCTCTTCACCACTAGAGCAAACCTGGCAGTAAGCTGCAGCTGGTGGAACACTACTGCCAGATTGCTGTCCTTCAGCATCCCCTCTCTCTGCGCGCACACTACTGACTTCCTCAAGCTGGGTATCATCATCCGAGCCTTCGAATCGTTGGGCATCCTCCTGGAGCATGTACCCAACACTGTGCTCAAACAGTTCGGGGGACTCCTCAGGAGGACATGGTGGGTCTAGGGAAGGGGTGGCTGATGATGCCATTGAGTACGCGTTGGCAGCTGCTCTGCCAGTACCCTGAGCCTGGGTGAGAGAGGATGAGGAGGATGAGGAGGGCTTGGTCATCCATTCTACCAAGCCTTCGGCATGATGCGGCTCCACATGTCCAGCTGCCGAAAACAAAGACAAGCGTGTCCCATGGCCACGTGCTGATGACGATGCACGACCACGTCCACGGCCAGCACTGTTGTCTCTAGAAACAGAGCCTGCCTGCCCTGTGTTCTTGCCTCGGCACGCTCTGCCTCTCCTTGGCGGTCTTCCAGCCATTGTAGTCGGTAGTGTATATAGTATAAAAAATAGAACTCCTATGTGTGCTCACAACACACTGTAGGTCCTATGGGTGCTGACACTAACACACTATAGGTACTATGTGTGCTGCTGACAAGAAAATATAGGAGCTCTGTTTGCTGCCACTAACACACTAGAAGTCCTATGGGTGCTGCTGAGAAGAAAATATAGGAGCTCTGTTTGCTGCCACTAACACACTAGAAGTCCTATGGGTGCTGCTGAGAAGAAAATATAGGAGCTCTGTTTGCTGCCACTAACACACTAGAAGTCCTATGGGTGCTGCTGAGAAGAAAATATAGGAGCTCTGTTTGCTGCCACTAACACACTAGAAGTCCTATGGGTGCTGCTGAGAAGAAAATATAGGAGCTCTGTTTGCTGCCACTAACACACTAGAAGTCCTATGGGTGCTGCTGAGAAGAAAATATAGGAGCTCTGTTTGCTGCCACTAACACACTAGAAGTCCTATGGGTGCTGCTGAGAAGAAAATATAGGAGCTCTGTTTGCTGCCACTAACACACTAGAAGTCCTATGGGTGCTGCTGAGAAGAAAATATAGGAGCTCTGTGTGATGCCACTAACACACTAGAAGTCCTATGGGTGCTGCTGAGAAGAAAATATAGGAGCTCTGTTTGCTGCCACTAACACACTAGAAGTCCTATGGGTGCTGCTGAGAAGAAAATATAGGAGCTCTGTTTGCTGCCACTAACACACTAGAAGTCCTATGGGTGCTGCTGAGAAGAAAATATAGGAGCTCTGTGTGATGCCACTAACACACTAGAAGTCCTATGGGTGCTGCTGAGATGAAAATATAGGAACTCTGTGTGATGCCACTAACACATTAGAAGTCCTATGGGTGCTGCTGAGAAGAAAATATAGGAGCTCTGTTTGCTGCCACTAACACACTAGAAGTCCTATGGGTGCTGCTGAGAAGAAAATATAGGAGCTCTGTGTGATGCCACTAACACACTAGAAGTCCTATGGGTGCTGCTGAGAAGAAAATATAGGAGCTCTGTGTGATGCCACTAACACACTAGAAGTCCTATGGGTGCTGCTGAGAAGAAAATATAGGAGCTCTGTTTGCTGCCACTAACACACTAGAAGTCCTATGGGTGCTGCTGAGAAGAAAATATAGGAGCTCTGTTTGCTGCCACTAACACACTAGAAGTCCTATGGGTGCTGCTGAGAAGAAAATATAGGAGCTCTGTTTGCTGCCACTAACACACTAGAAGTCCTATGGGTGCTGCTGAGAAGAAAATATAGGAGCTCTGTGTGATGCCACTAACACAATAGAAGTCCTATGGGTGCTGCTGAGAAGAAAATATAGGAGCTCTGTTTGCTGCCACTAACACACTAGAAGTCCTATGGGTGCTGCTGAGAAGAAAATATAGGAGCTCTGTTTGCTGCCACTAACACACTAGAAGTCCTATGGGTGCTGCTGAGAAGAAAATATAGGAGCTCTGTTTGCTGCCACTAACACACTAGAAGTCCTATGGGTGCTGCTGAGAAGAAAATATAGGAGCTCTATTTGCTGCCACTAACACACTAGAAGTCCTATGGGTGCTGCTGAGAAGAAAATATAGGAGCTCTGTTTGCTGCCACTAACACACTAGAAGTCCTATGGGTGCTGCTGAGAAGAAAATATAGGAGCTCTGTGTGATGCCACTAACACACTAGAAGTCCTATGGGTGCTGCTGAGAAGAAAATATAGGAGCTCTGTTTGCTGCCACTAACACACTAGAAGTCCTATGGGTGCTGCTGAGAAGAAAATATAGGAGCTCTGTTTGCTGCCACTAACACACTAGAAGTCCTATGGGTGCTGCTGAGAAGAAAATATAGGAGCTCTGTGTGATGCCACTAACACACTAGAAGTCCTATGGGTGCTGCTGAGATGAAAATATAGGAACTCTGTGTGATGCCACTAACACATTAGAAGTCCTATGGGTGCTGCTGAGAAGAAAATATAGGAGCTCTGTTTGCTGCCACTAACACACTAGAAGTCCTATGGGTGCTGCTGAGAAGAAAATATAGGAGCTCTGTTTGCTGCCACTAACACACTAGAAGTCCTATGGGTGCTGCTGAGAAGAAAATATAGGAGCTCTGTGTGATGCCACTAACACACTAGAAGTCCTATGGGTGCTGCTGAGAAGAAAATATAGGAGCTCTGTTTGCTGCCACTAACACACTAGAAGTCCTATGGGTGCTGCTGAGAAGAAAATATAGGAGCTCTGTGTGATGCCACTAACACACTAGAAGTCCTATGGGTGCTGCTGAGAAGAAAATATAGGAGCTCTGTTTGCTGCCACTAACACACTAGAAGTCCTATGGGTGCTGCTGAGAAGAAAATATAGGAGCTCTGTTTGCTGCCACTAACACACTAGAAGTCCTATGGGTGCTGCTGAGAAGAAAATATAGGAGCTCTGTTTGCTGCCACTAACACACTAGAAGTCCTATGGGTGCTGCTGAGAAGAAAATATAGGAGCTCTGTGTGATGCCACTAACACACTAGAAGTCCTATGGGTGCTGCTGAGAAGAAAATATAGGAGCTCTGTTTGCTGCCACTAACACACTAGAAGTCCTATGGGTGCTGTTGGGGTGCAATGCTGTGCTAACAGCACTGCGGTTGGTACTACTGCAATACTGTACTAACAGTAAGCACGCACCAGACTAATCCCCAGCAGCAGCTAATAACACACTAACTGTGCAATCAGCAGCAATGAACGATCAATGACTTAGGTAGCAATGGTTTAGCAAAGAAATAGCCAATGGTTTAGCAAAGAAGAGCAAATCTTTCAGTATCAAGCAAAGACAGAATCAGCAGACTAATCTCTCCTAAAGCCGGAACTCATGTGACCGGGGCCGATGGCGTGGCGGCCTTTTAAATGGTGGGGCGTGTACTAAAGCCCCTGAGCTGTAATTGGCTACAGCCGTCCTGCCTGTAGCCAATTATTGCTCTCCGAGTTTCGGGCGCTGTGATTGGCCAAGCATGCGGGGTCACAGTGCATGCTTGGCCAATCATCAGCCAATGTGATGCGAACGGCCCAAATAGTTCTGGGCTCGACGAGCGAGCGAACGCCCGATGCTCGATTCGAACATGGGTTCGAATCGAGCACCGGGCCCATCCCTACCCGGGATGATGGCAACCATATTTGGGAACGCATGAGTTAACCTAATTTCAATTTCAAGTAGGACAGTCCGCAGAATGCTGGCGAGGATGCAGGAAAACGGGAACAATGGCTCACCTGTGGTGGCATTGCCCCAAAAATCCTGGACTTTATAAAAGTAATTACTGAGAAGGAGATTAAAAGAGACCCATGGATAGTTCTATTCCACGGAGGGGAAGGAGGAGTGAAAGAGTATAAAGAGTCACTGATTCCACACCTATTAAATGCGGCAAAAAGGCTGATTCCAAAAAAATGGCAAGAGGTGGAAAGCCCATCAATATGGGAGTGGATTGATTCAGTGGAAGAAACACATAGAATGGAGGAGTTGAAGTATAGCTTAGAAGATGGGGAAACACGATTCAAAGATAAATGGGAATGCTGGAGGAAATTTAAGAAAACATGGAGTTATGCAGAAAATCTGAGATGCTAGAGGTAAAAGGAACGGAAAACAATGAGGTAGGAGAGGGAGGGAGGGGGGTGGATAGGGGGGGGGGGGGAGATAGGAGGGAGAAAAGGGGATGTTAGAAAAATATGTAAAATAATATAGATTGCTGTGTCTCTCTTGTTTATTGTTGCATATACAGAGAGGTATCGATGTGGTGTAATTGGAGTTTTGATGGAATGGGAAATAAAAAATGTTTTAGCATTGTAAAATATAGCTTAATGTGAATGACTTTTGGTGCGATTTACCAAATAAACTGAAATTTTTTGAATATGTTGGCATGGACAGAGTCTTCTATTGTATCAAGTTTGGGGGAAATTGGTTAACATTTAAGGTCTTTTTTGTACGTTGAGCCACATTAAGCTCCCCAAAAAAGAAGCTTAATGTCGCTAGTTTGCCCTGTGGAACACCGAATCGCTTGAAACATATAGGATAGGTTTGGGAAGTTGAGATCTCAGGCTGTGCAAAGTTTCAGGGCAATTGACTGAGGTTTAGACACTTTATTACACATTAAGCTACATTAAGCTACATTAGGCTACATTAAGCCATTTTCACATTAAATGTTTTAGCATTGTAAAATATAGCTTAATGCGAATAACTTTTGGTGTGATTCACCAAATGAGCTGAAATTTTCAGAATATGTTGGCATGGATAGAGTTTTCTATTGTTTGAAGTTTGGGGGAAATTGGCTAAAATTTAAGGTCTTTTTTGTACGTTAAACCATATTAACCACTTAAGCCCCGGACCATTTTGTTGCTAAAGGCCCCTTTTTGCGATTCGGCACTACGTCGCTTTAACTGACAATTGTGCGGTCGTGCGACGTGGCTCCCAAACAAAATTTACATCCTTTTTTTTCCCACAAGCTTTCTTTTGGTGGTATTTGATCACCTCTGCGGTTTAAATTTTTTGCGCTATAAACAAAAATAGAGCGACAATTTTGAAAAAAAATGCAATATTTTTTACTTTTTGCTATAATAAATATCCCCAAAAAAATATATAAGAAAACTTTTTTTTTCCTCAGTTTAGCCCGATACGTATTCTTCTACATATTTTTGGTAAAAAAAAACGCAATAAGTGTTTATTGATTGGTTTGCGCAAAAGTTATAGCGTCTACAAAATAGGGGACTGTTTTATGGCATTTTTGTAAAAAAAATGTTTTACTAGTAATGGCGGCGATCAGTGATTTTTATCGTGACTGCGACATTATGGCGGACACATCGGACACTTTTGACACCATTTTGGGACCATTGTCATTTTTACAGTGATCAGTGCTATAAAAATGCACTGATTACTGTGAAAATGTGTCCCCGCGGCGATCAAGTCCCCGGGACCCACGGTCGGGCTCACGGAGACCAGACAGCGTCATCTTAAAGGGGACATATCTGTACGTGCCTATGCCTGTCTGTGCCATTCTGCCGATGTATATATACAGGAGGCGGTCCTTAAGCAGTTAAGCTCCCCAAAAAAGAAGCTTAATGTCGTTAGTTTGCCTTGTGGAACACCGAATCGCATGAAACTTCTTGGAAAGGTTTGGTAAGTTGAGATCTTAGGCTGTTCAAAGTTTCAAGACAATTGATTAAGGTTAAGGCACATTATGATACGTTAAGCTCTTTACATGAAATGTTTTAGCATTGTAAAATATACAGTCAGGTCCATAAATATTGGGACATCAACACAATTCTAATCTTTTCGGCTCTATACACCATCACAATGGATTTGAAATGAAACAAACAAGATGTACTTTAACTGCAAAAACAAAAACATATTTGGGCGGCACACCCTAAAATGCGTTTAAATTCAAAATGGTGCAGCCATAAGACCAAAAACAGCACAAAACAGATTACAGCGCACACATTCAAGAGCTACATTCATCCTGCAAGGCTAGTTAAAAACACCTGAACATATACGTGTAGCGATACCCTCAGCTTAAGAGGGCTGCTTGTTTGTTTGGGCCCCTGTAATGCACTGCTACCAACCCCTGGCAATCGGCTCTGACTTCTCTCGTGACACAGTTAGAAAAGAGGGAAAGTAGTGGTATAACTGTACTAACTCTCTATATATATATATTACACAGCACAACCCCCTTTGTATACCAGCACAATAATGGACACTCACCACCAAGTTACTTAACTATAACAGTTTACTGTAAGCAACAATATAAAAGAGTAATTTGAGTACAATATCTTATGCAGATCCCTGCAATAAAGGTGTACACATTATATGCATATGACATTCAGTTAGGCAATAAAAATGGTATCAACCCCGCTGCAGCTATCCTCCCTCATGAGCAAAGAAATGGCGCCCAGCAATGTCCTAACTACCCAGTCAGGCCTGACTATAACTGTGGGTATAGTTGGGTGAGGAATCTTCGCTAGCAACTGTCGGTGGTGCACATAGAGAAACAAATTGTAATCCAATAAGGGGGGTTTGTGAATAACCGCTAACTTGGCAAACTGGAGAGACTGGCAAACTCAGTTCAGGACAACAGTCTCTCCAAAGTATAACTGTGTTCAATAGAAGGCCTAGGCAAAGTTATTGATTTAAGGTTCCGAGCAGGCGCTCTCTCACCCAAACCGGACCGGCTCCTGTCCGGTTCCTCCGCTACTGTGAGTGGCGTCACAGTGGTCCGCGATGCACCGAGTCTTTGGTCCTTCAGAAGATGATGGCACCTCAGGTGGATCGGATGCTCTGCAGACTCCCCAGTGGAACAGGAACGCGAGACCCAGGCTTCAGGCCTAGCGCGCGCGCAGCAGGTGAGTGCAGGAGATCCTCTTGCAAGGAGGGCGGCGTTCCAAGAGAAAGGGCGAGCCCCGCCCTTCCCTTTTAAAGTCCACCCCAGCAGTCCTTGCACGGGGAATGGCACCCTGGGTGCCGCAAAGCATCCCGGGAAATGTAGTCCTGCGGGTAAAACGACACCCCGCTACACACTCCTCCCACTTAAAATCTTTGGTCCCTCAAAGACAGTATCAACAGTAGGAAAACACAAACTCATTAAGGGCAGCTAGAGAAGTTGGCAGAGGAAACTCCCACCAGAGTGGGGAAGAGAGTTTGTCCTGCCCACTGGTTACATCAAAGGGGTTGACCTGTCAAACTGTGCCAGAGAGAGAGCTGGGGTTGCCTTCCACCAAATGCACAGCAGAAGGATCAAGTGTTGGCAAAGTCCTTCTAGCAGTGGTTACCTTCCGAGGGGGACGAATAACTCTTTTGGCCCTTTGTTCTCTTGGGGGTGACGGTTACATCCCTCACTGCATCTTCCTCTAAAGTGGGCACACTGGGCTCCAATACTTCTGGTACATCCAAATAAGCTATAGGTAGATGTGAGGAGTAATCTTGATGATCAGCAGAAGGTGACCATGTGGCATCTTCCCACTCTTCAGCCAGAGGACTAGACGGAACAAACTCAGTGGCTTCCACATTCAATGTACTGTCCACAGTGCCTTCAAATGGTGGAAGATCTATAGACACGGGTTCTGGGGTCTGAGAAGGCCACAACCATCCAAGCTCTTCTTCCAAACTCTGGTCCGAGGCATCCGTTTCTCTAGACTGAGAGACCTGAGACCGAGTGTTTGGCCTAGGTGTCTCCAAACTTGAGGATGGTTCAGGGGAATCTTCTACAGAAGGCATCCGGACCGCTTCCGAAAGTGGGAGTAAATGGTTTCTGTGCCATGTCTTCAGTGGCCCTATCTTCCTGTAACGACACCCCAAATATGAAAGGAGTTTAACGCCGTTTAAAGATATTCCCTCTCCTGGACACAAATTCACTGCCGATCCTCCACAGTCAGAAGACCACTTCCCATAGGAATTAATCCTTCCAAAAGAACGAGACGCACTCTGTATCTTTCCAGGATAGACTGACTTTTATTGAGAAACACTGTAACTTTTTATACACTCAGCCAATACTGCATTAATCTAAATGAACAATGGTCCAGCTCCACCCACAACATAACAAGGCCCAATCCACATTATTTTGACACCTCTTAGACGACAATAAGTTAGCTTTTGTTTTCCCAATCCACATTATCAAACGACTTCACATAATGAAAGGATCTGTAGCATACACAAGCAGGCAGGTGACTCATCAGCATCTCTTCAATTAACCTGTCTGTCTGCTAGTTCCACAACCTATAATTATAGGCTTAATTCCCATTATCAAAAGACTTTACACAATAGAAACATAACGAGCTCCCCTATAATTACAGACTTAATTACCACAAGCCACACTAGACAGTAGAATGCAATCACACCTTACCTCATCACAGCAATGATTACATAACACCCACACACAGTATACTGTACATCCAATCTATACACAATGTATATACCGCATTGAATATGGCTATCACAGATCATGGTGGGGTTCTCATTCACCCTGTGCCCCTAAGTGAGACACAGGGTGGTTTACACATAAAAGGCATTGGGGAAGCTGAAGCAAGGGTATCTCATACTTTCTAAGAGCTTCTGGGTTCCCCGAGCCTTCCCGTTACACTTCCCTTCTGGTTTTAGCTGATACACCAGCAAATCTGGCAACTTCTTACAGATCACATAAGGTTCAGGTCTCCATCTGTCTGCTTACTTATGCTTCCTTGGAACTCCTAGGTTGCGCAGCAGCACTCGGTCCCCTGGCTGGAAGTCCTGGATTCGAACCTTGAGGTCAAAGTTCCTCTTGTTCCGGGCTCCTCTCTGTTCTGAGGCCATTTGAGCCTGTTCAAAAGCCAACTTCAAACTCCTCCTCAGTCTGTCAACGTAGCCCTTGTGTGAGGTGGCTGAAGTGCGATCCGTGGATATGCCAAATGCCAGATCCACAGGCAGTCTTGCTTCCCTGCCAAACATAAGGCGGTATGGAGAGTACCCTGTGGCATCGCTAGTGGTACTGTTGTAGGCGTACACGATGGCCGCTATATGCTTGCTCCAGTGCTGCTTCTGTTCACTACTTAGCGTCCCCAACATATTTAATAGAATCCTGTTGAACTTCTCTGGCTGAGCGTCACCCTGAGGGTGATAAGGGGTGGTGCGGGTCTTCTTGATACCCAAAGAGTCCAACAGTTTCTTGATCAATCGACTCTCAAAGTCCCTCCCTTGGTCAGAGTGCAAGCGTTGTGGCAGTCCATAGTGCACAAAGTACTTCTCTACTAAGATTTTAGCTACAGTGGAAGCCTTCTGGTCTTTGGCTGGAAAAGCTTGAGCATAACGGGTGAAATTGTCGGTTATCACCAGAACATTTTCTTGTCCACTTAAGTCAGGTTCAAGACAGAGAAAGTCAATGCACACCAAGTCCAAGGGTCCTTGACTTTGCAGATGGCCCATTGGGGCAGCTTGACGTGGTAATGTTTTCCTCTGGATACAGCGTGCACAGGAGTGGCAGTATTCTTCCACTTCAGCCCGCATACAAGGCCAATAGAACCTATCCCTTACAAGTTGGAATGTTCGTTCAGCCCCCAAGTGGCCATGATCATCATGTAAGGCAGCTAAGACGGTTCTTCTGTACTTTTCCGGCAGAAATAGCTGCCACTTATCTTCCAGATCATCAGAGGGGCCCCTTCGGTAGACCACCCCTTGATGAACCTGCAACTTGTCCCATTCTTTGTGGACCAACCGGGCCACCTTTGAAGGGTTCTTCAGAAGTCTTTCTGGATCCTGGTCTTCCAAGGTCTCCAGTGCTAATCTTCCCCAGGGGTCTTCCAGCTGGTCTTTCCTCAAGTCCTTCTTAGACAATTTGGGTAGGCCATCCTCTCCCACTTGGGTCACATTGCAGTAACACTTAGGCACCCCCACAGCAGAAACACCGATCTCTTCAGCCCTTGACCCACCACTAGCTTGAAGTTGTACTCCTTGACACAGGGTTCGAACCCCATCTGGGGTTACCTGGGTCCAATCTTCTGGATGGTGGGTGGGTGCATGGCCTCTTCTGGACAGTGCGTCCGCATCACGGTTTCCTGCTCCCGGCCTATACTTCAGGCTGACCAGTGGCATCCAGCTTGGCCGTAGTGAGGAGATAGGTGAGTGGATTATTGTCAGTCCTTACTGTGAAGTCAGCTCCATACAGGTAATCTCTGAGTTTATCCACGACTGCCCACTTTAGAGCCAGGAACTCCAACTTGTGGGTGGGGTAATTATTTTCAGTGGGTGCCAAACTTCTACTAACGTAGGCAACTGGGCGCAACTGCCCTCCATACTCTTGGTATAGCACCTCTCCTAGGCCATCGTGGCTGGCATCTACATGCAGTTCATAAGGCTTCTTCAGATCAGCATAGGCCAGGACTGGTGCAGTGGTAAGACTCTTCTTTAACATCTGGAAGGCTTCTTCGCACTCCCCTGTCCACTGGTCTTCCACAGACTCTCCAGACTTCCTGGGACCAGTATCATCCTCTTCTCCTTCCATCTTCAGTAGCTCATTTAGGGGTCTGGCAATTTTTGCAAATCCTACTACAAATCTACCGTAGTAGGAACAGAAACCTAAGAAGGACCTGAGCTCAGTCACTGTAGTTGGTCTGGGCCAGGAGGTGACTGCCTCCAGTTTATCAGGGTCCGTAGACACTCCTTCAGCAGATACTATGTGCCCTAGATAGTGGACCGAGGACTGATAGAACTGGCACTTTTCTCTGGAAAGTTTAAGTCCTTCCTCGCTGAGTCGTTTCAGGACTTTCTCCAATCTTGCTTCATGTTCCTCCAGAGTCTTCCCGAAGACAATGATGTCGTCTAGGTATACCAGGACTTCTATCAGATTCATGTCCCCAACGGTCTTCTCCATCAACCTCTGGAAGGTAGCAGGGGCTCCTGACAGACCTTGGGGCATCCTATTAAACTCATAGAACAGGCTGTCTTCTCCTTATCTTCAGGGTGCATGGGGATTTGATAATACCCACTCTTCAGGTCTATGACACTGAACCACTTGGCCCCAGACAGACTCTGCAAAGCATCTTCTATCCTGGGGGTAGTATACTGGTCAGGAATGGTCCTCCGGTTAAGAGTCCTATAGTCTATGCAGAGTCTCAGCGACCCGTTTTTCTTCCTTACCACCACAATGGGGGAGGCATATGGACTTCTGGACTCTTTAATGGCCCCTGTCTTCTTTAGCTCTGCCAACTGTTCCCACAAATCTTCCAGATCAGCCAGTGGAACTCTTCAAACCCTCTCCCGGAAGGGCTTGTCTTCTTGAAGATGGATTTTATGGGTGGCACTCCTCGCACACCCCACATCAAACTCATCTTCAGAGAATATTTTCCTCCACCGAGTCAGCTGAACCTAGGCTCTCTCCTTCCATTTCTGTGGCAAGGCTGTATCTTCAAGGCAGAGCTCTTCCAAGGTGGCTTCTTCATCTTTTGACTTCAATTCAGAAAGGGTCACTGGGGTGGCAGGGTTTACCTTGCCCAGTAGCACCCGGGCTGGGATCTTCACAGGAGAATTTGTGACATTCCTGACACTAACTGGAATCTGCCCCTTTGCTTTCTTCAGTGCCCTCAACGGGACCACTTCAGGAAGTACTTCCAATCCTTGGTGAGGTGAGTATTGGCGGGGTCTGCTCCCAGGAGAGTTTTACTGTAGCCTGAAGACAGGTCACCTCACCAGGCTGTAGTATCTTCTCTCTTCTAGACAGTCTCCAGACTCTTCCCACCCCCTCTTCCGGGGCCTTTTGCTCCAGGATCATCTTCTGGTAGACCTGTTGCAGCATGGGGTGAATTTTCTGTCTGGGAGAACTCCGTTCTTGCACCAATGAGGTCAGCAGTCTCCAGACCAAGTCAGTGTTGGTCCCTATCAACATGGACATCATGTTGGCTCCTGGTGGGCGAGGGCAAACCACCGCCAAAGTGTCAAAAGCTTCGGCCTTCCCGGTCACTGAGGGGTCAAAGGCCAGCCTGATCGAAACATAGCCATCGTAGGGGAAACTGCGAGTGCCAATCCCCCCTATCTTCAGGTCTTCCAGCTTCTGCAAAGGTATGTGACTTAAATGCTTCTGATAAAAATCTCGGTATAAGAGAGTCACTTGGGCTCCTGTGTCTAAGAGTGCCTTTGCGTAGACTCCCTCCACTTGAACGGAGACTAGAGGGGAGGGTCCAACTAATTTATCCGGGAACTTCTTTGGAGGTATTTTCTCCTTTGGATTTTTTGACTTTTCCAATGCTTTTTTTTCTTTTTCCATTTCTCCCTGGATCTCAACCCTTTTTGAACCTGGTATGCATTGATCTTTTTCTGGTTGTCAAATTGCAACTCCCGACAGACAGTATGGGAGTTTTTAGGAGGGGCATTGTTGCCCTCCTTTTTTTTCTCGGCTTGTCTCTGAACCTTCTTGGAGCTTTCTGTAGGTAGCGGGAGGCCCGGCTGACTCCTTCACCGGGGCCCTCTGAAGTTTTCTGCCGGCTGGTATTGAGTGCCTCTGTTCTTCCTTGGACTGGGGCACCTTCTATCAGGGTGGCCAACTCCTCCACAATTTAAGCAGATAATTTCCTTCCTGATCTTTGGGGAGGCTGGAATAGGGACATTCCAATTCGGTTCCCTCTGGATCTCTTCCTTCTCCTTGACTCCAGAGTTCTAAGCCTATAAAGAGGTCAATAAGTCTAGTACTTGGGCCATTTGGGACTTCAAAGTTTCTACTTCTGGGTCACGTTCTGTAACTATTGTCGTTCTGACTCCTGCCGAAACAGGTGAGGTGGTTTTCTCAAACCCCTCTTGATCCTTCATCAAGGCCTCTTCGTCCCTTATGATCCGCACAAGGTCTGTGTAGTTCAGGGCCATGACTCCGTCAGAGGTCTTCAGGTGGAGCCAAACTAGATCCGACCGTAAGTCTCCCCTAAGGATCTGTTTCATCCTGGTAGCATCTATGACCTGTGGCTGCATTCCTTTTCTCAGTACAATCTGGCACAGCATTCTATTCAGTCTCCGGACATACTCTGACAACTTTTCCTTTGGCTGTTGGAAGGCATGTTCAAATTTATACATAAAGTCTGACACCTTCTCCAGCTGGCCAAACTCTTCCTGCAACATAGACAAGTAATCCATTGCTGTACACACAGAATTGCTGCACCTAAGATTTTTCACCGCCTCAGCAGCAGGGCCTTTCAAGCTCTCACTGATGCGCTGCTTCTTCTGCGCTTCTGGGACTTCCCAACCTTCTTCTGCCTGCATTGCCCGCTCAATCCAAGTATCGAAATTTTCCTCCCCGGGTGGCACAGGTTGTGTTCCTGAAAACACCCGGAGTTTCCGGTACCCAGCTTCCACATGCACTGTGTTGTTTTTTTGGCATTTAACAACAAAGTCCCCCAAAGCAGTCAACAGTTCAGGACCTACGGCGGTCAGGGGTGACTTTGGTGCTTTTGTTTCGCTACTGCCTCCCATTTTGGAGAGGGGTGGGGAGGTCCGTGGGGACTCTTTCTTCACAGCCCCAGTATGCACTAAGCGATACGTTCTGTCATCTAAGTCTTTTATACTTTGCCCTTTGAACTCCTCTGGGACTCCTCTTGTCCACTCTATTAATGTATATGTCCCGGTGGCATTTGTCTTCACATCTACCGGCCATGCTTTCCATTTAGGGGAGATTGACATTATTAGTTGTTTTATCTCTTCTTTCTCCCGGATCTCTCCCGGGAGTTCAACAACTACCGCCCGGAGTGGATCCACGCCCTCCTCTGCGCACCATTCTATTACTGCCTGCGAGTCCATGCTGGTATTTCAGGCCGCCTTGATCGCAGCGTGCAATATACACGGGTCCCAGACCGAGCCCCCACATGTAGCGATACCCTCAGCTTAAGAGGGCTGCTTGTTTGTTTGGGCCCCTGTAATGCACTGCTACCAACCCCTGGCAATCAGCTCTGACTTCTCTCGTGACACAGTTAGAAAAGAGGGAAAGTAGTGGTATAACTGTGCTATCTCTATATATATATATATATATATATTACACAGCACAACCCCCTTTGTATACCAGCACAATAATGGACACTCACCACCAAGTTACTTAACTATAGCGGTTTACTGTAAGCAACAATATAAAAGAGTAATTTGAGTACAATATCTTATGCAGATCCCTGCAATAAAAGTGTACACATTATATGCATATGACATTCAGTTAGGCAATAAAAATGGTATTGGAGAGAAAAAGTTTCCCGTGGGACTTTTTAGCAGCAAGAAATAATTGAAATCATTATTTAGTAAAAAAGTTTTATTTGATGAAAAGGCGCTTGGCCCTCGTAGATTAAAAATTAGTACATAAATTTATGAGCTCCGGTATTTACAAAGCCAGACATAGCGTATACAAAGACGGTTCAAGTCATGTACAAAGGTGGACAAGATGAATAATAAGATCATACGTCTTGAATGCATATGGTGAACAGAAGAGAGCCCCGATGCATTTCGACCCATTAAGGTCTTCCTCAAGGGGGTCTAATATTCTATGGAATGTCAAAAAACAATATATTAGGATTAAAGCATACTTTAAGCGTCTCCCATTGGTTACAGCAAGTCATAAGGTTAATACAGAATATCTTTCATAGTAGTCAATATCAGTTAATGGAGAGATGGCCGAAAAAAAGTAATGCTATACATATATCTATTTCTAGAGAAATTTGCCTGTTTACCTTCCTTGCCACATAGTATGGCTGAACCGGAGATTTAAAAAGCTAGATTCCGTATGGTCTCCCCAAGTCTCCCAAGAGAGGTCCATGCCGCCAAAGCGTCCGCCTCCCTCTCCAAAGTGGGTCCGCCCCACAGGTAACTCTGCTCACAGGGGGTCACGCACTTAGGATGGGTGCCCCAATTGCGGGCAAGAAAGCAGGTTGGGTGAGTGGGTAGCTGTGTACCCTGTGCCGAGCACCTAGAATTTGTAATAATAATCAATTTCAATGTTGCATATATGTTGCACTTTTTATTAGTATATATTAGCTTCAAACAGGTGAGGCTGGAGCTCTTATCTGATTCACTTGAGAGGTGTATATGATCCTTGCATGCGTTGCTGGGGCTGTCCTATTATTATTTACTATTATGTCAAAGGTATGCCCAAAGACACCAGTATCGATTAAATAACAGATGCTGGCAAATGTTTGTCATTGTATTTATGTTAAAGTAATGTTTTATTTAAGAAATTTAAATAAATGATTATTATATAAAGAATTAAATAAAGAGTAATATACAGTATGTGTGAGTGAAGTGATGGGAAATAAAATAAGAGTGCAAAGTGGGGCATTAGTGACCTATAGGTGACAATTAATGAGAAAGTTTATATTACAAAAAAATAGTGATTGCGAAGGATGAAAAAGCTGGTGGCTTATTCAAGTGATGTGATAAGAGAGTGTAAATTGTAGAGTGGGTCTAAATTACTTATATTTGTTTATTAAAATAATAAGTATAATAAGTATAAAAAACCTATACTCACGTCACAGAACCTGTGCGTCTATAAGTCTTGATAGAAACATTAAGGTTGGGGACCCTTTAAAAGAAATGGTATATTATAACAGTTAAAAAATCAAGTAAAGGTATTGGGTTTTTTGGGGTATTAGAAATTATACTAGTGTAACGCTACCCCCAGTTAAGAGAGCCGCTGGATTGATTTTCGGGCCCTGTGTGCAGCACCACCAACCCCCAGCAATCTTACTCGACCCCCGCTGGCACAGTTAGTCTAGGGCTATACTTATACCACATTCAATTGTATTGTATGAATTAATCTCTAAGCAGTAAGACAACACACTAAGGCGAGAGATTGATTATAATGGTTTTACTCTTCTAGTAAATAGCATAGGTATAACATCACACATGCAACTGGCATCAATTAAGCACACTATAATGGCACTGCGCGGTATTACACCACGTGTAGCTATTATGGTGTGCACGCCCTATGGCGCACTAAACAATATACTATCTCCCCACCGAGTCAGGCCTGACATGGAGTAAATCTCAGTCACTTCCTAAAAGGAATTCTTCGCATGCCAGCTTTCGGTGGTGCACTTGATGAAATTCTAATTTGTAATCCACAACAGGCAGTAACTTGGAATAACTATACTGGGGGGGGGACACTTCAACTCTGTCCTGCTACCGATCCCCCCCTGTGGAACAGCAGATAACCAAACTGTGGGCCTATGCAGTTCTATAGGCCTGAACACGACACAGTCTATTGGTCTGTGTAGGTGCCCGCTCACCACTCCGGACGCGATCCCAGTCCGGGACTTCCACCTGCTGTGTATCCGCACACAGCATCTGCAACGATCGGGTCCCCGATCCAACTGATGTCCTAACTCGACAAGACAGGATCCACCTAGGCTCTGCAGTGGGGTGAAAGGCTCTTCGGAAGTCACGCAAGGCCCCAGGCTTCAGGCCTTGCACCGCAGCAGATCCGCATGGGAAGACTGGTTGCTTGCAGCGCGGTGTCCAAAGAGGCCGAGCTCCGCCTCCCCTCTTCCTTAAATAGCCCCTCCCATGAGTCTCTGCGGTGGAAACTTTCACCCTGAGGCCGGATGGGGTTCTGGGTAACGTAGTCCCAGGGGCCTTAAAGGAGACCCCGCTACACACTCCCTCCACTTAAACTCTTTGGTCCCCAAAGATAACATAACCTTAAATTACTGAACGTACAACATCAATCAAAGTTTCATATGATGTCGGCAGAGGAAATTCCCACCAAAACCAAGGTTGCGAACTCCCCTGCCCACAGGACACACTATCATCAGTATCCTGTCTAACTGTGCCAGAGAGTGAGTTGGGGTTGCCTCCCACCAAATGAACAGTGGGAGAGTCAGGGTTCTCCATACTCCTTCTGGCAGTAACCACAGTGTCTTCAGCACTCCTCCCCATTTGTGGGTAGGTTAATCTCCTGGGAGGCTTTATGGCTCTTCGCTTCCTCTGTCCTCTTGGACTTTCTGTTGAGACAGGTTCTTCTTCTGCAACTGACTTAGAATTTACTTCTGGTTCAGGAGCACTGGACTCCGGGGCAGGGAGGTACAGGGACTCCCTTGGATCTTCTTCAGGTGGTAGGTCACAAGCACTTTCCCAAGCATCTGACCAAGGACTGGACGGGATGAACTCCGTAGCTTCTGCATTCAGTGTTTGATCTTTGGTATCTTCGTCAGGTGGAAGATCAATAGCTGAAGTTGCCGGGGGCCTGAGAAGGCCAAAGCCAACCAAGTTCTTCTCCCTCGTCTTCACTTATCTCCGCGTCTTCTGTATCCTCGGTTCGAGGGGTCTGAGACCGAGTGTTTGGTCTAGGAGTGTCCATGATGGACGTTGGTCCAGGGGAATCCATCATAGGGGGTATCCGAACTGCCTCAGCTAGTGGGAGTAGGTGATTCCGATGCCAGGTCTTCAAAGGCCCCAACTTCCCTTCTGGTTTAAGTCTGTAAACGGGTAGGCCCGGTAGTCTTTTGCAAACAACATAGGGTTCAGGTCTCCATCTGTCTGCAAGCTTGTGTTTTCCAGGGATTCCCAAGTTCCGCAGCAACACTCTGTCTCCTGGTTGTAAATCTTGGATCCTAACTTTTATATTAAAATTTCTCTTGTTGCGGGCCCCCCTTGTCTCCGAGGCCGCTTCAAATTACGTCTGAGTCTATCAACATATCCCTTGTGGGAAGCAGCAGAACAATGGTCTATGGAGGTGCCAAAGGCCAGATCCACTGGCAGTCTTGCTTCTCTCCCGAACATGAGTCTATAGGGTGAGTATCCTGTAGCGTCGCTGATAGTGCTATTGTATGCATGCACAAGGGCTGCTATGTGGTTACTCCAATGTTGCTTCCTTTCACTGCTTAAAGTTCCCAGCATGTTGAGCAGGGTTCGGTTGAACCTCTCCGGCTGAGCATCACCTTGTGGATGATAGGGGGTAGTCCTTGTCTTCTTAATCCCCAAGGTATCCAGGAGCTTTCGTATCAGTCGACTTTCAAAGTCCCTTCCTTGGTCTGAATGGAGCCGTTGTGGTAGCCCGTAGTGTATGAAATATTTCTCCATAAGTATCTTGGCCACAGTGGAGGCCTTCTGGTCTTTGGTTGGGAAGGCCTGGGCATACCGGGTGAAATGGTCGGTTACTACCAGAACATTTCCTAGTCCACTCAGGTCGGGTTCGAGGCAGAGAAAATCAATGCATACCAGATCAAGCGGGCTTTGACTTTGTAGATGGCCCATTGGGGCAGCTTGATGGGGCAAAGTCTTTCTCTGGATGCATCGTGCACATGAGTGGCAGTATTCTTCAACTTCAGCCCTCATGCAGGGCCAATCGAAACAGTCCCTAATGAGTTGGAAAGTCCTTTCTGCCCCTAGGTGGCCATGGTTGTCATGCAGGGCAACCAGGACTGTCTCTCTGTACTTCTCCGGCAAGAACAGCTGACATTTGTCTTCTAGGTCATCAGAGGGGCCCCTTCGGTAGACCACTCCCTGATGCACCTGTAACTTGTCCCACTCTTTCTTCAACAGGCGAGCTTCCTTTAAAGGGTGGCATGAGAGCCTATTCGGGTCCTGATTCTCCAGGGCCTCTAGGACCAACCTCCCCATAGGGTCCTCCAACTGGTCGGATCTCAGCTCCTTCTTAGACAGTCTTGGTAAGTTATCTTCCTTCAGTTGGGTTACTCCACAGTATTGCTTGGGAACTCCTACTATGGTAACCCCTATCTCTTCTGCTCTCGAGCCGCCACTGGCTTGAAGTTCAGCCCCTTGACAGAGGGCCCGCACCCCGTCGGGTGCCACTTGGGCCCAGTCTTCTGTACTGCAAGTGGGGACGTGAGATCTCCTAGACAAAGCATCTGCATCTCGGTTTCCAGCCCCAGGTCTGTACTTTAGGCCGAAGTCGAAGGCGGACAGCGCCGCCAGCCACCTATGTCCTGTGGCATCCAACTTTGCTGTGGTGAAGAGATAGGTGAGGGGGTTGTTGTCTGTTTTCACTGTGAATTCCGCCCCATATAAATAGTCTCTGAGTTTGTCAACTACTGCCCACTTAAGGGCCAGGAACTACAACTTATGGGTAGGATAGTTCTTTTCGGAGGGAGTCAGACTCCTGCTCACATACGCAACAGGCCTCAGTTGCTCTTCATGCTCCTGGTACAGCACTCCTCCCAAACCATCATGACTGGCATCTACATGAAGTTCATAAGGCTTCTTAGGATCCGCGTAGGCCAGGACAGGGGCAGTGGTTAATGTCTTCTTCAACATCTGGAAGGCATTCTCACACTTCTCGTTCCACTGGTCCTTGACTGACTCCCCTGGCTTTCTGGGGCCTGTGTCATCCTCTTCCCCCTCCGCCTTTAGCAGCTCATTCAGAGGCCTGGCTATCCGAGCAAACCCCTCCACAAACCTCCTGTAATAGGAACAGAACCCCAGGAAGGATCTGAGCTCTGTCACAGTGGTGGGCCTGGGCCAGGAGGTAACTGCCTCCAATTTTTCGGGGTCTGTGGCTACCCCATCTTCAGACACTATATGCCCCAGATAGTTGACTGATGACTGATAGAATTGGCACTTTTCAGGTGAGAGCTTAAGTCCTTCCTCACTCAGTCTCTTCAAAACTTTCTCCAGTCTCTCCTCATGCTCTTCCAAGGTTCTTCCGAAGACAATGATGTCATCCAAGTATACGAGGACTTCGATGAGGTTCATGTCTCCCACAGTCTTCTCCATGAGGCGTTGGAAGGTGGCTGGAGCTCCAGACAGACCCTGAGGCATCCAGTTAAATTCAAAGAACCCCACTGGGGTTATGAAAGCCGTCTTCTCTTTGTCTTCTGGGTGCATAGGGATCTGATAGTACCCGCTCTTGAGGTCCATAACACTGAACCACTTGGCTCCAGACAAGCTCTGTAGGGCATCCTCTATCCTTGGAGTGGTATACTGGTCCGGTATGGTTCTCCTGTTGAGGGTCCTATAGTCTATGCACAACCTCAGTGATCCATTCTTCTTCCGGACCACCACTATAGGGGAGGCATAGGGACTTCTAGATTCTTGAATCACCCCTGTTCGCTTGAGCTCGGCGAGCTGTTCCCTCAAGTCTTCAAGGTCTGCTAACGGAACCCGCCTAACCCTTTCCCTGAAGGGTTTGTCTTCCTGGAGGCGGAGACCCGATGGGTGGCACTCCTAGCACACCCCACATCGAATTCGTCTTGGGAAAAGATCCTTTCCCACCTGGCCAACTGGGCCTTGGCTCTCTCCTTCCAAGCCCTGGGCAGATTTGGATTCTCCATGGAAATTTTCTCCCATACAGTACTTTCTCCATCTGTCTTCTCCACATCTGGCGAAGCAACTGGGGTAGCTGGGCTCACTCGGCCCAGTAACAGCCTAGCCGGGATTTCCATGGGACCATCCATGGTATTTCTGACGCTCACAGGCACTTTACAATGCGCCTTCTTCAGGGCCCTCACTGGGACCACTTCTGGGACTACTTCTAGGCCCGAATGTTCTTCCCTTGGGTCGGGTTCCAACATGACAAAAGGACCAGGCTGCTCCCAAGTGAGTTTCACTGTGGCTTTCAAGCAGGTTACTTCACCAGGCTGTAGCACTATTCCCCTCCTCCCCAGCCTCCAGACCTTCCCTACCCCCTCTTCCCGGGCCTTCTGTTCTAAGATCAGCCGTTGATAGGCTGTCTTCAACATTGGGTGGATCTCAGTGGCTGTGGGGTATTTCCTTCTTGTCAAAGGGGCCAGAAGTCTTCGGACCAGATCCGTGTTCGTCCCTATTATCAGGGAACTCTTGCTAGCTCCAGGCGGTCGGGGGCACACCACAGCTAAGGTGTCGAACACTTCAGCCTTTCCGGCTATGGACGGGTCAAAAGTCAGCTTTATAGGCAGATAGCCATCATAAGGGAAACTCTCTGTCCCAATTCCCCATATCTCCAACTCTTCAATCTTCTGGATGGGTAGGTGACTTAAATGCTTGTCATAAAAGTCCCGTTACAACAGGGTCACTTGCGCCCCAGTAGCCAATATGGCTCTTATGTAGACTCCCTCCACTTGAACTGGTACTATCGGGGAGGGACCCACCAGCTTCTCTGGGTATCGCTTCATAGGGGTCTCTTTCTTTTGATCTTTGCATTGTCCCTTTTGACTTTCTTTCCTCCATTTCTCTTTGGACTTAAGTCTCTCTTGGGCCTGGTATGCATTGATCTCCCTCCTTTTGGTGGATGTAACTACCCGCTGAGGGACACTACTCTCTTTCTTTGGGGTGCGTTCCTTCTGAGGAACTTTGCGTTTCTTCTGAGGGGTCTTCTCCACCGTTTTCATGTGCTTCTCATTCAGTTCGGAGCTCACTGGAGATGATGGGCACCCGGTTGACTCCTTCACCGGGGCCCGCTGAAGTTTTCCTGGTGGCTTGCGGTTATTCATCTTTTTTTTCTTTGGGCTGGCACACACTTTGGCGAAATGGCCAGCTCCTCCACAATTGAAGCAAATCACATCCCCCCAATCTTCCAGGGATGCGGGCGCTGAGGAGTTGGGAAACAGCTCCCTTCTTGGACTTTCCCTCTCTGGCTCCCCTGACTTCTTTTCCATCAGGGAGGTCAGCATCCCCAACACTTGGGACGTCTGCGACTTCAAGGTATCCACCTCTGCGTCTCTTTCCAGGGTCATGGCCGTCCTGACCATCACTGGAGGAGGATTCACCGTCTCAACTGGTTGGCTCCTCTTCTTCTCCTCCAGCATAGCTTCTTCTTCTCTGACTACTCGAATCAAGTCAGGGTACTCCAGGCTCTTCCCGTCCTGTCTTGTACGTAGCGCTAGTGCGATGGGGTCCAGGGGCTGAGATCCTCTCATCACCTGTTGAACACGGGCCTCATCCACCTTCCGCAGATCAATCCCCTTCTTAAGGATCATCTTGTGCAGTATCTTATCCAGGCGCTTCATGAACTCTGACAGCTTCTCTCCTGTCTTCTGGTAGCAGTGCTCCAGCTAGTAAATGAGCTCAGTGATTTTCTCTGTTCCACCGAACACATTCTGCAGAATGTCCAGATAGTCCTGCGCATTACAGTCTGTCTTGCTCATCTTGAGATTGCGTATGGCCTCTAGAGCAGGCCCCTTCAAGCTCTCAGCAATTCTCTGCTTCTTTCTGTGGTCTGGGACTTCCCATTCTTCTAGGGCCTGAGTGGCACCGTCTAACCACTCCTCGAACCCCTCTTCACCTGAGGGTACTGGTTTCCTCCTTGAGAATATTCTAAGCTTTCTGTATCCTGACATCTGGTAATCTGTAGGATCTTTCTTGGATTGGGCTACAAGTTCCCCCAGGACCGTGCACAACTCTACGCCAAGAATGGTGGATGGCGACCCGGGACTTTCCCTTTTTAAATGTCTTGCTTCTTTTGGGGTGGGTGATGGAGACAGTTTCGGTGTCTGAGACCGTTCTCCTGGCTCAACTGGCAGCGCGTGTATTAGGCTATAAGTCTGGTCATCTATAGCTTCTACACTTGGATTCTTAAAATGTTCTGGGACTCCGTCCTTCCACTCCACCAATGCATGGGTCAGCAAGGAATTCGTCCTGACATCCACCACCCATGCTTTCTGATACGGTGACAGTGACATCACCAGCTGCCTCACCGCTTCTTCTTGCCAGATCCCTGGGAGTTCTATGACTACTACCCCGGCTGGATCTATGTTGACAGTTTTACACCACTGTCCTACTTCTAGTGGGTCCATGCTGGTACTTTTGGCGTGTTACTTGCTGCAACAGGATCCCGGACGAGCCCCCACGTGTAGCGCTACCCCCAGTTAAGAGAGCCGCTGGATTGATTTTCGGGCCCTGAGTGCAGCACCACCAACCCCCAGCAATCTTACTCGACCCCCGCTGGCACAGTTAGTCTAGGGCTATACTTATACCACATTCAATTGTATTGTATGAATTAATCTCTAAGCAGTAAGACAACACACTAAGGCGAGAGATTGATTATAACGGTTTTACTCTTCTAGTAAATAGCACAGGTACAACATCACACATGCAACTGGCATCAATTCAGCACACTATAATGGCACTGCGTGGTATTACACCACGTGTAGCTATTATGGTGTGCGCGCCCTATGGCGCACTAAACAATATACTATCTCCCCACCCGAGTCAGGCCTGACATGGAGTAAATCTCAGTCACTTCCTAAAAGGAATTCTTCGCATGCCAGCTTTCGGTGGTGCACTTGATGAAATTCTAATTTGTAATCCACAACAGGCAGTAACTTGGAATAACTATACTGGGGGGGGACACTTCAACTCTGTCCTGCTACCGGTCCCCCCTGTGGAACAGCAGATAACCGAACTGTGGGCCTATGCAGTTCTATAGGCCTGAACACGACACAGTCTATTGGTCTGGGCAGGTGCCCGCTCACCACTCCGGACGCGATCCCAGTCCGGGACTTCCACCTGCTGTGTATCCGCACACAGCGTCTGCAACGATTGGGTCCCCGATCCAACTGATGTCCTAACTCGACAAGACAGGATCCACCCAGGCTCCGCAGTGGGGTGGAAGGCTCTTCGGAAGTCACGCAAGGCCCCAGGCTTCAGGCCTTGCACCGCAGCAGATCCGCACGCGAAGACTGGTTGCTTGCAGCGCGGTGTCCAAAGAGGCTGAGCTCCGCCTCCCCTCTTCCTTAAATAGCCCCTCCCATGAGTCTCTGCGGTGGAAACTTTCACCCTGAGGCCGGATGGGGTTCTGGGTAACGTAGTCCCAGGGGCCTTAAAGGAGACCCCGCTACACTAGCTTAGAGCAATAGCCTGCCGGCTGCATGCTTACCTCTCAGGAAATCAGAAGTCGGGTGTGGTGTGCTTCACAGGAGGTCATCAGACACTTCCCATTGTGGTGTGTGATTTAAATACCCATCCTACCTGTCTGCTGATTTGCAGATCCTCCCTGATAGTAAGCAGGTGCTATGCTTCTCCCCCCTGCCGTCTGCTTGGGGTTCCCTGTGAGTGGCCCCCTCGTCATTCCAGTGGACAAAGTCCCGGCGCAGCCATCACCGCCGAATGAAACCCATGGCATCCCCGAAGGCCAGGCGCGCACTCGCGGGACCGCGACAGCACCTGGATCGTGTGGTTAACTAACTAGATTTTGCACAATATCTTGTGCATTGCTTCCATGTAGCCTCCATATCACATCTAATTTCAACCAAAATATATACCACAGCTCATAAAAAACCTCTCATGTGTCAATGGGAAAGGGGTGTTTAACCACCCAGAAGAAAAAACTTGGCTTGGTTAGACACATATGGAATATGTGAGAGAGCTGCGCATCCCGATTTGAATGCTGGACATGGAGAGAAAAAGTTTCCCGTGGGACTTTTTAGCAGCAAGAAATAATTGAAATCATTATTTAGTAAAAAAGTTTTATTTGATGAAAAGGCGCTTGGCCCTCGTAGATTAAAAATTAGTACATAAATTTATGAGCTCCGGTATTTACAAAGCCAGACATAGTGTATACAAAGACGGTTCAAGTCATGTACAAAGGTGGACAAGATGAATAATAAGATCATACGTCTTGAATGCATATGGTGAACAGAAGAGAGACCCGATGCATTTCGACCCATTAAGGTCTTCCTCAAGGGGGTCTAATATTCTATGGAATGTCAAAAAACAATATATTAGGATTAAAGCATACTTTAAGCGTCTCCCATTGGTTACAGCAAGTCATAAGGTTAATACAGAATATCTTTCATAGTAGTCAATATCAGTTAATGGAGAGACGGCCGAAAAAAAGGAATGCTATACATATATCTATTTCTAGAGAAATTTGCCTGTTTACCTTCCTTGCCACATAGTATGGTTGAACCGGAGATTTAAAAAGCTAGATTCCGTATGGTCTCCCCAAGTCTCCCAAGACAGGTCCATGCCGCCAAAGCGTCCGCCTCCCTCTCCAAAGTGGGTCCGCCCCACAGGCAACTCTGCTCACAGGGGGTCATGCACTTAGGATGGGCGCCCAAATTGCAGGCAAGAAAGCAGGTTGGGTGAGTGGGTAGCTGTGTACCCTGTGCCGAGCACCTAGAATTTGTAATAATAATCAATTTCAATGTTGCATATATGTTGCACTTTTTAACAGTATATATTAGCTTCAAACAGGTGAGGCTAGAGCTCTTAACTGATTCACTTGAGAGGTGTACATGATCCTTGCATGCGTTGCTGGGGCTGTCCTATTATTATTTACTATTATGTCAAAGGTATGCCCCAAGACACCAGTATCGATAAAATAACAGATGCTGGCAAATGTTTGTCATTGTATTTATGTTAAAGTAATGTTTTATTTAAGAAATTTAAATAAATTATTATTATATAAAGAATTAAATAAAGAGTAATATACAGTATGTGTGAGTGAAGTGATGGGAAATAAAATAAGAGTGCAAAGTGGGGCATTAGTGACCTATAGGTGACAATTAATAAGAAAGTTTATATTACTAAAAAATAGTGATTGCGAAGGATGAAAAAGCTGGTGGCTTATTCAAGTGATGTGATAAGAGAGTGTAAATTGTAGAGTGGGTCTAAATTACTTATATTTGTTTATTAAAATAATAAGTATAATAAGTATAAAAAACCTATACTCACGTCACAGAACCTGTGAGTCTATAAGTCTTGATAGAAACAATAAGGTTGGGGACCCATTAAAAGAAATGGTATATTATAACAGTTAAAAAGTCAAGTAAAGATATTGGTTTTTTTGTGATATTAGAAATTATACTAGCTTAGAGCAATAGCCTGCCGGCTGCATGCTTACCTCTCAGGAAATCAGAAGTCGGGTGTGGTGTGCTTCACAGGAGGTCATCAGACACTTCCCATTGTGGTGTGTGATTTAAATACCCATCCTACCTGTCTGCTGATTTGCAGATCCTCCCTGATAGTAAGCAAGTGCTATGCTTCTCCCCCCTGCCGTCCTCTTGGGGTTCCCTGTGAGTGGCCCCCTCGTCATTCCAGTGGACAAAGTCCCGGCGCAGCCGTCACCGCCGAATGAAACCCATGGCATCCCCGAAGGCCAGGCGTGCACGCGCGGGACCGCGTCAGCACCTGGATGGCGCCATCCATCCTCGCGCATGCGCGATGCACCTCCCGCGGGTGCCCGGCGCATCCACCGTTAGCGCTATTTGGAAGGGATGCAGATCGCATCCCTCCCCCAGTGCCGGAGAGCAGATCGCGTGCATGACAAGATACCCACAGAGAGCAGGGGGACGGAGGCCCGGCGGATCGGATGGACCCATGGTCATGGGAAAGAAATGAGGAGAAGAAGGGAATCAGAGCATATAATTCAATATAGAAATGCAGGTTGTCATGCGTTATTATACAGGTTATTAGGGTACATCATTGTAGCAGCCATTTCATCTAGTTGTTATTACATCATAATTATAACTTAGAGTATAAAGAGCTGTGCCTTAAAAAGGTAGTGGTATGGAAATAGGAAAGATTAGGGATAGATGGAAAGAAAAGATTAAGGGTCAATATCTTACAAGCATTTTTGTCTTGGGATTTGATTTCTCTAGGGAAACTGAAAGAGGTGAAATCGGGGTCATATACCGAATGTATACACAATTTAACCCTTTTTGATCAATAAGTAAAATCTTTATTTTTATTTTTATGTCTTGGAAGAATTATTCTATGCTCTGAAGGTAATTGGTAACAATCAGATCTTGCTAGTATATATTGTGACAGCAGGAAGGTAAAGTCACCTGGTTGCATCCAGGGGGGTAGATATATTTCGCCCAGATTCAGGCTTTACGCCGACTTATACAACTAGGTGGAGAGTTGTATAAGCCCAGCTGAGGCTAGTGGGCTCATGGATGACTCATACCTCTAGGGAGAGTGTGGGGCGTCGTGCAGACAGGGAGTTGATGAGACCAGCTGAAGCTTGTCAGCTCATTTAGGCCTCTATAAGAACTCCCAGCTTCATTAGGGGTTAGCTCATGCCTGGAAGCAGACCTGTGTGGACTTCCTGGAGAGAGTGAACCCTTGTGCGGTGAGACAAAGCCTGTGTGGCTATTTGCTTGGACATTTAAAACCAGGGACTTAGGGACTAGGACAGCACTAGGCTGATCCCAGTTGTTAGTTAGGAAACCTGTATGTTTAGTCAGAGGTCAAGTTGACCAGGATTTATTTTGTTTATGTTTCTTTTGCTTTGCTGTGTTTTGCCACTGTAAATAGAAAATAAACCGCACCTTTTTGATTTTGAAAACCACAACCTCCATTTGCTGGGCCTGTTTTTGTGTGGGGAGCCCATCCCGGGGGTCACGCACACCCGCTGCCGAGCTAACCCCCTCACAATATATATATATATATATATATATATATATATATAAGCGTCTATGTGGATGTTACCCCCCTGAATAAGAGGGGGGAGGCGACCCAAGGGATCCCTATTACCCCTAGCTAGTCTTACCCCAGACAGATCCCAGATCGTGTGGTTAACTAACTAGATTTTGCACAATAACTTGTGCATTGCTTCCTCCGCTACTGTGAGTGGCGTCACAATGGTCCGCGATGCACCGAGTCTTTGGTCCGTCAGAAGATGATGGCACCTCAGGTGGATCGGATGCTCTGCAGACTCCCCAGCGGAACGGAAGCTCTCTGGAACAGGAACGCGAGACCCAGGCTTCAGGCCTAGCGCGCGCAGCAGGTGAGTGCAGGAGATCCTCTTGCAATGAGGGCGGCGTTCCAAGAGAAAGAGCGAGCCCTCCCTTCCCTTTTAAAGTCCACCCCAGCAGTCCTTGAGCGGGGAATGGCACCCTGGGTGCCGCAAAGCATCCCGGGAAATGTAGTCCTGCGGGTAAAATGACACCCCGCTACATACATAAAAATATATATGGGGGTTTGGTCACACTATATGGTCATATAGTGCTAAGCCCACAAACTGAGACAAAGTACACCAAATTTCGTGGCTCCTACCCTAGTAATAGAATGAAAGATCCTCAACCATGGGAGCCAAACTCCTCTATGTGGGAGAACTGAAGGGATTCCTCCTATGAACTGGTGGCCACTAAATAAAAGGTAATGAGGAGGGGGAGGGTGCTCCAGCCCAAAAAAACCTGGTCAGGGTTTGCTACAATACAAAAACATATTTGGGGGGCACACCCTAAAATGCGTTTAAATTCAGGTGTTTTTAACTAGCCTTGCAGGATGAATGTAGCTCTTGAATGTGTGCGCTGTAATCTGTTTTGTACTTTAACTGCAGACTTTTAGCTTTAATTTGAGGGTATTTACATCCAAAACAGGTGAACGGTGTAGGAATTACAACAGTTTGTATATGTGCCTCCCACTTTTTAAGGGACCAAAAGTAATGGGACAGATTAATAATCATCAATCAAACTTTCACTTTTTAATACTTGGTTGCAAATCCTTTGCAGTCAATTACAGCCTGAAGTCTGGAATGCATAGACATCACCAGACGCTGGGTTTCATCCCTGGTGATGCTCTGCCAGGCCTCTACTGCAACTGTCTTCAGTTCCTGCTTGTTCTTGGGGCATTTTCCCTTCAGTTTTGTCTTCAGCAAGTGAAATGCATGCTCAATCGGATTCAGGTCAGGTGATTGACTTGGCCATTGCATAAAATTCCACTTCTTTCCCTTAAAAAACTCTTTGGTTGCTTTCACGGTATGCTTCGGGTCATTGTCAATCTGCACTGTGAAGCGCCGCCCAATGAGTTCTGAAGCATTTGGCTGAATATGAGCAGATTACGGTAAATGTTTTAGCATTGTAAAATATAGCTTAATGTGAATAACTTTTGGTGTGATTAACCAAATGAGCTGAAATTTTCAGAATATGTTGGCATGGATAAAGTCTTCTACTGTGTGAAGTTTGGTTAACATTTAAGGTCTTTTTTGTACGTTAAGCCACATTAAGCTCCCCAAAAAACAAGCTTAATGTCTCTAGTTTGCCTTGTGGAACACCAAATTGCGTGAAACTTCTTGGATAGGTTTGGAAGGTCGAGATCTTAGGCTGTGCAAAGTTTCAGGGCAATTGATTGAGGTTTAGGCACTTTTTTGCTCGTTAAGCTACATCAAGCCATTTTCACATTAAATGTTTTAGTATATCCCGCGGTACAGGCTCTCTCATTACAGCTACACCTGGAACAGCTTGAGGACCAGAGCCGTTGCAACAATCTACGGCTGAGGGGGGTCCCGGAAGATACAGGTGAGGAGACATTACAATCCATAGTATTGAAAATATGCTAGCAACTGGCGCTATCGGTGGCTCCTCAGGACCTCATGTTTGAGAGGGTTCATAGAGACATTGTATGCTGTATGCTTTGCTATACACACAGAGAGATGATTCTTTGCAAGGCGTGGGAGATGGGAGAGATTATTTTCAATGGATCTCCTATAAAAATATTAGCAGATATATCGAGGAATACTTTGCAAAGGAGAGCGTTGCTACGTCCACTACTAGACAAGATTAGGCAACTGGGGGGGCACATATCGGTGGGGGTACCCCATCTCGTTAACCATAAAGAAAGGCCCCTCATCTTTTTTTCTTGTCTAGCCCAGCAGACTTACCTGGGCTGTTTTCCTTTTTGGAGACAGAGGCAATTCCCATTCCCAATTGTCTAAAAGCAATCCCGGGACTAATACGGCGAAGGCCTGCTGAACTAAGGAGGTTAGACCCGGAATCTCAAGAAATAAAAGAGCAAAGAAATCAACAAGAGACTCTGGCAGAAAGATAAAAATGGAAGAGAAATATGGAAGGACTGTGAGGAAACCATAGAAGTGGAGGGGGGGGGGGGGAGGGGGCGGGAGAGAGAGAGAGAAGGGAAAAGATAAAAAAAATTTTTGGACAAAATCCCCCCCTTTTGTTTTTGAGTAGATTATTAGGAAATATGGATCCATATGGATAAAAGGGGCTCCTATTTTCAATTTTTTTTTGTTTTTATTAGGTATTAGGATTGCTGTCAGTGTTTTTGTTTTTTTTCTGTTTTTTCTCCCCATTTTTCTGGGGGGATTTTGTTTTTTGTTTTTTTTGTGAGATTGGGGATAAGGGTTTTTTTTATTATTGTGTGAGAAGATTATTTACATTTATTAAGACTATTATCACTTAGTGGTTTAAGGTGGCACGGAATTACAATATTTTATTTATTTATTTATTTTTCATTTTTTTATCACTTTATGTCACTTATGTTTATATGAGTAAAGTAAAATTCAGAGATTCAAGGTTTCCCCCTAAGACAGGGGGTATGATATGGTGGTGAGAATATCACATAGACAAAAAGTCACTCTATACTTATAGCACAAAAGAAATTACAATACAATATGACACAGGGATTAAGGGAGTAGTTGTAGGTAACTACAAACCTCCCCCTAATTTTTTCTATTATAAAAGTTTTTTTTTTTTTACCCTACCCCCCAGGATAATCTCACATAGGGCAACAATGACAATGTTGATATTGAAACTTTGTGTTAAACTGGTAAAAGATATTCTTATTTATTTTTTATTTTTGCTGGAGGGCAAAAGTAGAGAGCCCCACAGCTCGGACATCTCAGACCACTCTCCCAGTTAGGCCTGTGCCTACAAGGTCCAGTAAGACCAGAAGAAGGTGCTTTTCTGAGGGTAATTAGTGGAGAAGAGGAGTGATATCTTCCCTTTTTTTCTTTCCTTCCTGCCCCCCCACACCCCCTTTTATTTTTTCTCTCTCCCTTCCCTTACTCCTAAAATGGCACTGGATAGTATAGTAGTGATGTCCCTGAATGCTAAGGGTCTTAAATAGGGTTGAGCGAACCCGAACTGTAAAGTTCGGGTTCGTACCGGACTTTTGGGTTTTTGGTACCCGGACCCGAACCCGAACAATTTACTGTATGTTCGGGTTCGGGTTCGGTGTTCGGCAATGTAATGGCACATTTTAAAAAGCTGCAGGGCAGCCAATCAACATTTGGTTAACCACTTCAATACAGGGCTTTTTATACCACCTCAATACCGGGCCTATTCTAGCACTTCTCTCCTACATGTACAAATCCTCATTCTTTTGCTAGAAAATTACTCAGAACCCCCAAACATTATATATGTTTTTTTAGCAGACACCCTAGGGAACAAAATGACGGTCATTGCAACTTTTTTCTTGCACGGTATTTGCGCAATCATTTTTCAAACGCCTTTTTTTTGGAAAAAAATGGTTTCATGAATTAAAAAATAACAAAACAGTAAAGTTAGCCCAATTTTTTGGGAAAATATGAAAGATGATGTTACGCTGAGTAAATAGATACCTAACATATCACTCTTTAAAATTGCGCACACTCATGGAATGGCGCCAAACTTCGGTACTTAAAAATCTTCATAGGCAACGCTTAAATTTTTTTTACAGGTTACCAGGTTAGAGTTACAGAGGAGGTCTAGTGCTAGAATTGTTGCACGCGCTCTAACGCATGCGGCAAGACCTCACATATGTTGTTTGATCAGCGTTTACATATGTGGGCGGGACTTAAGTGTGCATTTGCTTCTGATCGCGAGCTACCGGGGACAGGGGCGTTAAAAAAATTTTTTTATTATTATTATTTTTTTTTTTACTTATTATTTTTTTTTTTTTACACTTATTTTACTTTTTTTTGATCACTTTTATTCCTATTACAAGGAATGTAAACATCCCTTGTAATAGGATTGTATGTGACAGGTCCTCTTTATTGAGAGATGCGGGGTCAATAAGACCCCACATCTCTCCTCCAAGCTGGAAAACATGAGATCGTGAATTTTTTTTCACTGATCTCATGTTTACTAGCCGCAACGGCGGCTTTGTTTACATCTGAGGACCCGGGCGTGACGTCATCACATTGCGCCCGGGCCTTCGACGATCATAGAGATGACTGGTGACCATCTGGTCACCAGTCATCTCTATGCTCATCACGTGACCCACCACCGGCGCCGGACGATTCTCTCCGGGTCCCCGATGGCACGGGAGAGCCCAGAGAAGCACCGGATGGCGGTGGGAGGGGGGATGTCCCCTCCTGCCGCCTATAAGAACGATCAAGCGGCGAACCGCCGCTATGATCATTCTTATGGTGCACAGAATCGCCGGCACAACAAAAGGATATCTGAATAATGCCTCTAGCTGCAGGCATCATTCAGATATCCCCCTTCAAACCCAGGACGTCATATGACGCCCACCCAGGATGGGAGATCCCATCTGTGGGGGTCATATTACTATGGCTGGGTATTGAAGTGGTTAACTTGTGTGCCCTTAGAAGCCATCACAGCCATGCCTACTAATGGCATGGCTGTGATTGGCCAGTGCAGCATGTGAACCAGCCTCTATATAAGCTAGAGGCACATAGCACAGCACGTCACTCTGCTTCAGTTAGTGTAGGGAAAGGTTGCTGCTGCTGCTGCTTTGAGGGAGAGAATTAGATAGGAGTCCTGATTCTGAAATCAAATTACTCAGCGATCTACCTTGCTTTTGTTGTGTGGGTGCAGTGCACAATCTTTTTATCCTGCCCTGAGCCCAGTGCCAGAGAAAAGATAACTTTTATCCGTCTGTTAGTTAGGTTGGCTTCTGCGGGCATTTTAAGCAAGCTCAGTGCACCAGCACTTAAAATAAAAAAAATTAGGGCAAAAAAATGTTTTTTGTTCATTTTCTGCATATCTGTACGTGTGAGATAGACACTTTAGATACTGTTCTCCTATTCTGCTCTTCAAAAAAAAAAAATGTAGGGCAAAAAAATTTTTTTGCTGCGTTTTCTGCCATAAAGATTTATTTTGGTGCATTTTCTGCATATCTGTACTTGTGAGATAGACACTTTAGATACTGTTCTCCTATTCTGCTCTTCCCAAAAATAATAATTTAGGGCAAAAAAAAATATTTTTGGTGCGTTTTCTGCCATAAAAATTTATTTTGGTGCATTTTCTACATATCTGTATGTGTGAGATACACACTTTCGATACTGTTCTCCTATTCTGATCTTCAAAAAATCTAACAATTTATGGCAAAAAATATTTTTTTGGCGCGTTTTCTGGCCAAAAATTTTTTTGCTGCATTTTCTGCATATCTGTACCTGTGAGATACACCCTTTAGATACTGTTGCTCTATTCTGCTATTCAAATAACACCCATTTAGGGCAAGATCCTAAATTTGAGAAATATGAGGAGACCGTCAAATAAGGGACGTGGCCCCGGTCGTGGTGCTGCTGGTGGAGCTCCTGTTGCAGGGAGAGGACGTGGTCGATCTGTGCCAGCTACACGCACAAGTGAAACACCTTCCTCAGGTGCAAATAGGCGACAGAGCCTGCAGCGGTATTTGGTCGGGCCTAATGCGGCTCTACGAATGTTGAGGCCAGGACAAGTACAGGCGATAGTAGATTGGGTTGCTGACAGTGCCTCCAGTTCCTTCACATTGTCTCCCACCCAGTCTACTGCTGAAAGATCAGAGTTGGCACCTGTTGCCGATGTCCATCAGTCTTTCACCTCACCCCCTTGCAAATCAGCCAAGCAGTCTGAGCCCCAAGTCATGCAGCTGTCTCTTCTGCTTTTTGATGACTCTGTTAGCAGGGTTTCCCAGGGCCATCCACCTACCCCTGCCCCAGAAGTAGAAGAGATTGAGTGCACCAGTGGCGGCCTGTCCATAGGGGGCGCATGGGCACCGCCCCCCCCCCCCCAAAGCCAGTCACACAAAAAAAAAATATTAAAAAAAATGTCCCTTTAAGAAAAAAAAAGTACCTTTTAAGTGTACTGGGGCGGGCGCCGAGAGCCGGTCACAGTGCGCTATGAAAGCGTCATGCCAATGCAATCCCATGATTGCAGGCAAGACGCTTCATTTGCAGTGTTTTTTGATGCCCTGTGGCGTTCTAGGGTGCGCCTCTAAGCGCTCATTGGGTCATACTCCTTCTCCTTCATGTATGGGCAGTGCTGTCCCCGGGCGCGTGTCACTTCCGGTTTCCGTTTCGGGTCTGTGCGGAGGAGCCAGGCAACTGAGGCAAGGTAAGGTACTGCTAACAGCGGCAGCCTGTATTTTGTATTTTCTTTCCAATCCACCCCCATATACAGCAGCTGTATGTGTTCTTCTCAGTCTGTGATCAGACTGAGGATGGTGGAGCCGTGCTTCACCTCTCTGCCCTGCCTGGAATCAACCTCCGCTCAGCCCTTCACCCGACAATCTGCTGTGGAGCCTTCATTACACATCTCCTGTATGTGACATGAGGGCTCCGAGTGCTGTGTCCTCCTACCTA